>JAQQZX010000009.1:2428568-2457418 GCA_030068355.1 Notoglanidium maculatum | reverse complement strand
ACCTAATCTGCATGTCTTTGGACTGTGGGAGGAAACCGGAGCACCCGGAGGAAACCCACGCATGCATGGGGAGAACAAGTATGTCTCCAACACACAAACTTTTTCAGGAACTCTGGAACCCTGGTAATTTTCCAGGAACCCACATTTTTTTGTCAACTGGAGTATAGTTCCAGTTCCTGTTACAGAGTAGGTTTTTTTTCAATATCCAGGAAAAATACTGAAGTATACTACACTGTAGGAATATTTTCAGAAACCTAGGTACTCTTCAGGAATTCTGAAACCTTTCCATTGCAGAAACCTTTTCAGAAACTTAGTTATGTTTTCACTGGAATTTTAGACAGATTGTTACACACGGAACATTTATAGGTACTTTTTCAGGATCATAGGAACTTCAGGAATTTTTCCACCAAAAGAAACAAGATTTTACTGGGTTTTGCGGGTTCTACTTCCTAGTAGGAACCTACAACTACTCACGGTTGTTTTCTCTGAAGACCTGCCAAACAAAATGTTTCCGACCCAAACTGTTTTTGGTTCAGGCGATTCAGGGATGTGTGTCACGCAACAGGAAATGTCTGACTCCCTCATTAATCCAGAGAGCGATTCAGAGAGCTCCGAGTGTGTGACAGAGATTATCATTATCGCGCCGGCACTTCATCAGCCGAGTCAATAATGAGCCTCTTGAGAACGACATATCGCTGCACTCGATATCACTTCAGTGGCAGGAGTAACAGTCAGTAACCACGGAGTCGCACATGGAGACGACCAATCCAAAATGCAGGAGCTGTAATCACACTCTGAACCGAATCAACTGACTCAGCCGAGTTGATTGATCAAGCCCTTTCTTTATGTTAGACGTGAAGCTGAGGATGATGAATTAACAGGTACCTGATGGTGACGTCAGCCTCGAAGCCACTGACTTTCTGCTGCAAGGCTTTGTTGAAGGACATGATGGTGTTTTCCGGTGCGAGCTATAAAGCAGACGAAAATGCAGCGTCAACATTTAAGCATGAACTTTGCTGAGATGCATTTCAGTTTTAAAAACCATATTTTCCTATTTTGAATAAACGTTTTATAATTTCACCCGAATATGTATCATCTGATTATTAGTAAATATTAACAATTATATTATTTCCTAATCCTTTCAGAGACTCCTGTTTAGTACTCAAGTTATTTTTTCCAGGAATATTCCTGTTTTTTTTTTTTATTATTATTATTATTTCTTCTCAATAAAAATTGCTATTTCACTATTTGTTTAATCTTACTGGTGTGTTTTACGTAGCACTGATTTTGACTTTATTTAATTTATTTTTTATTTGAGATTTTTCTTCTTCTTCTTCTTATTATTATTATTACCATTATTTATTCATTTTTTCCTCACTTGCTGCTAAACTGCAGGGCTCTTATGAAAAGGAGACACTGGCTTCAGCATGGCTTCCCCTTCTTACCAAAAAATAAATAAAGCCTCACAGACATCTTGTTAGAATAAAAACGTTCTAAAAATAAAAATAAAGCTGCGTTTAATCACCATTGGAGCTCCTCGGCGGCCGCTGACGGTGGGCCGTGGGTTCAGGTTTGATCGCTCCATGATGCAGGGGGAGGAGATGGTGAGGGGAGTCAGATAGAGAGCCAGCAGAACACACATATACAGAAGGAGCATCAGCACCTGAAATCCTGCACAGATACGGATATTATTCAGGTGGACTGAGAGTGCGAGTGTATCAGGTGCTGTCTGAGAGTGTGTGTAACAGCAGTGTTCATTTGCACAATCCACCGCATTAGCACACTCACTCGTTCTTTCTCCACGTACCACCTGGCCGGCGACAATCCACCCCAACGCCGTCATGGCGGCCACAGCCCCAATGTGCAGGAAGGGTCCAGTCGACTGGATGTGAACATAAAACCAACCACATGGAACATTGGAACCAAGTCGGGCATGTTGAAATGTCACGAAGCAGTAGTATGACAAGGAGACGGCATTGTGTGAAAGATTTGTTTTTGGAACAATATAGAGCATGAAATCTCTATGCTGTGCATTATTGATGTTTACTGAGTGGCTGAATGTGTCCTGACCTGTAACGAGATGAGGATGATGTCCCATTCCTCCCTCCATATGTCATCGATGGACACCACACCTGTGATGGTAGTGAGCAGGACAGCCAGCACACCAATCTGCACATATAAAGCAATGTTAACATCCACTACGTTAATATTTTACAAATTAACAGAGCTTCTGGAGTAAAGCCCGTTCACACGCTTATTTCCCCACACATTCAAAAAATTCATAAAAAAAGGGTAAATTGGGGTTTTCATCTTCAAGAGAGGAACAGAAGAAGATATTACTATACTTAAATTCAAAGATGAAGTGCCTGGATTGAGTTTTTTCTTGTCTAACCAGCGTATTGGATGCAATACTTAAAGTTTTTGGTAATGATTCATTTTAAAATATTATATTCTGAAAAAAAAAAAAATATATATAAAAAAATTACCAACATACAAAATGAAAAAAAAGCACAATGTAATTGTACTCCGTATGATCAGGAAACAAAATGGTGCTGTTTCTTTATGCATCAGCGTCATAAAAATCTTTAAAAATATTCTGTGTGTTCTTGTGATGGTGGTGTTGCACATCATGTGACGATGTAAACATAACCATTCAGAGAACTGAGAGAATCAGCAACTTTTTGCTCCACCCTAAAACACAGTTAGTTTAACGTCATGCCAATCTTGAGCAGGTACCGAAACCTAAACAAGTTGAAACTGTGGTACTGGTAAATCTCATGAAGGCGAGGAAGCAAACTTATCTGCTGAGCTTACCTTATGAATCCAGTAGAGGTTGAGCTGCTGGCCCAGTGCGATATGGCAAAGGCCTAATATCTGAAAGTGGATCAGACAAGAAACAATCAGTACGGGGTGGATTAGATGACAAAAATATATGATATCATGATACTTGAAGAAACTTCTACCATACACAATGTATCAGGGTGTACCGAACCAGTAGTGTTGCATTGAGTTCAATGAAACAAAATGTCTACAATCAAATCACTTCCAATATTATTAAAAAAATGCACAATGATATCTGTGATATCTCTAAAAAGTGACATAAGTGAAATAATTTATTCCATTTATAATGATATACCATCATCATATTTCCCAGCCATAATCAGTACCGCACAATCAGTATTTAAACTAGCAGTTTCAGGATACGAGGGTTTATAATAAATAACAGACAGTGAAACTGGTACATGAGAAAGCGTGTGTGTGTGAATGTGTGTTAAATGCTCACCATTAAAAATGCAGTGTAAGAGAATCCCACGAGCGTGGTGGCGAGAATGGGGATGGTGCCATCGCTCCACTCTCCTGATCGGTTATACAACAACCTGCGATAGAGATGTGACTCGGTGTGACGGCCTCATAGACACCACAACCCGAGACTAACCGCCGGCGTCACTTATTACACGCTTGGTTTGCTTTAATTGACCTTTACCGCTAGTCCAGGCTGATGGAGGCGTGTTTTTGCTGGATTACATGACAGAATTACAGCAACACCAGTCATGCTGTCATTTCTGACACAAGAAATGTCTTTTGAAAAAGCATGGGTTAATAACTTATAGCGTCTTACCAGTTAAACTCGTTGTAGTCGTTGTGAGCCTCCCACCAAAAGTAAGACCAGACGACGAGGAGGAGGAATGAGGAGCACAGGATGAGGAACCAGGAACACTCCCACTGCAGAAGAGAAAGAAAGGGAAAGACGTGAAGGTTTTTTCTATCAGCTGTAAAGGTGTCAAACTGGTCTGTGGTTTCTATTCATAAGCACTTCACTACACTGCAGCCACCAAGAAGTCTAGTCCTTCTTGTTATTACTTTGTGTGCCAGAAATACCCTAAAAATATTACTCAAACAGGAAGGGAGCTATTAAAAAAAATTTACCTTTGACCCAGTTTGGGAGCAAGTATGTACTATAAACATACGTTGCTTCACTGTCGCTTCTGCTGTTGTAGTCAGGGGGTGTGGCCTGTTACCTTGAAGACCATAGTAATGGCTGATCTGTTTGTTTTTTTTGTTTGTTTTTTTAACTCTAAACTAGTTTTAATAAAGAACAGAGAAACGCTTCGACAATGTTCATCCTGAATTGTGTGAAATATATAGGGTCCTGTGGAAAGGGTGATGACAATCAGGAACTCTCCCAAGAAACCTGGGCCAGGTGAAAAAATAAGGATGTGTGATCCGGGAGCCTGAATCGTAAACCTTTGACGACGTCCTCAAAGTGGAGAGAAAATAACGAATGACAGGCCGGCACTTAATTAAATTCCTTCTCCGCAGAAACCTCAGCGGCCGGCAGTAAACGAGTTGTGAAATAAAGCGCAGCAGGTGGTAACCTTCAAGTGATTGAGGCGAGAGAGAGAGTCGTACTAAAGCGCCGTGGGTGACAGAGGGGCGGGGCTTTGGTGTGTAGGCTGACAACAGCTCCAGATCACGGGATGTAATATGATCAACACGCAGGAGATGAGAAAAGGTGATCTATCTGTACGGAGAACCTGAAAGACCTGTTAATCCCATGACGAGCAGCAGACCTGAGGATGATGTCCAGAAGTCTGGAACCATAAGTGACCACTCAGTATCCCTTTATCCTGAATTTATGGCGCTTTCTTGTGTATTAGTCCACAAAGTTGAAATCAGAGTGATGTATTTGGTTGCACACCACACATAATTAAGCCTGCCAGGAAAACACTCAGAAATAAAGAAATAACACCCAGCAATTGCTTTCCATCATACTGCAGGTCCAATCGTATTCTTACTACGAGAGACTTGAGTTACATTCCTGGAAAAAAATTCCAGACCTTTTCAAGGATTTTCCACTGGAAACAGGCCTGCTGTGTTCAGTTCATTAAATATATCATTAAATACGAAATCTGATGTGCATTAGAGAGTCTGTGTTAGTGCAGAGAATAAGGGAATGTTTAAAGACAGCGTCTTGGACAGAGGTCTTGGATCCTCTGTATAAACATTTACACTGGGAATAACCGCCTTATTTTATACTCCATACTTTTATAGAGCTGAGTGTGATTGCTGTTTTCGTATCAGCGACAACGGAGTAGATGCAACACACACACACACACACACACACACACACACACACACACACACACACACTTCATAACATCTTAGCATTAGAAGCCCTATTCAGACTGGATTAGTTTTACATTTGGAGGTGGGAATATCTCTGGTATTTTTAGTTCCGTCAGAAAAAAATGAGCACTGAAATAAACCGTGCTCACTCCACGAAGCACTCGCTGTTTTCTATCGTCTTCTGCCAAACCTAAAGTTTAAAACAAGTGACGTACTAATGATCAAGCGCAACTTACGCAGACACAAACCCAACAACAAGAGCTCATAATTAGAGTCAAAACAATCCTTCTGTATTCATATTAGATGCACATGGTAAGCATGGGACTTCTAGCACGAGGACCAAGTGACAGTGTGAACACAGAGATCGCTTATCCCTTATCCAGTTTTCATATATTTCTGTTATTTTTAATAACAGTCTAATCTGGCAACTCAAGAGTTTAACATCTAGACAACCCACCAAAGGCAAGAGGAGCATGAAGCGCTTCAGAGCTGCTGATTAATAAACAGTGCTCATATAAATAGAAGTATGGAAGGGGGATCAATGATAATTCACTGGGTATCAAAGCGAAATGAGCCTGACACTCTCTTAATCCACGTCTGTACGAGCGACTCAGGACGAGTTCCAGACGGCTCATAAACTGGAGGACAAATCTCCCAAACCATAAAAAGGCCATGTGGAAAGTTGAAATAAGGTCATTGCCTTAACAACGCAAAACAAACTCACTTTAGTGGAGGCGCAGCGTGACGTTTACAGCGCTGCTCGCTATTGTGTGGGACGTTACGGGGTGTCAAGACTGCAACACATCCCAGACCTCGCTGCCTGAATCATTTGCTGCACAGAGCTTACTCGGGGCTAATCTGGAAATCCAATCAGCTTCTCTAGGGCCTAACGTGAACTAGCTTTATTCAGGACAATAAAGACCACCAATAATTACCAAGCAGCAGGAGCACACGCTACAAATACAACAACTTATTATATGTTCTTTATATCACATTCACATAGAGAATCAGCTTGATGTTACCAAGGATGTGCACAAACTTTTGCACCGTACTGTATGTGCCATATTTCTGATGTCATGTGATGATTAAAATTAAACACAAGAAATATTTGATTCTTTCCCTATCGGGATGTAGTCAAATCAAATAAAAACAGACAAATGTGGCTTGAATCCGATCGGAAAAAGACGGATTTCGTGTTTTTGTTTTGTTTTGTGTTGCCTTTTAGTCTGTAGAAAATCATTCATGCTTAAATTAGATGTGTGGGGTCTGCCACATAACCACAGTGCTAATGATTTGATACTGCTTCAGTAAAGAATAAAACACCACGTGGCGTGCTGTTATAGAAAAATTATCACTGATGCTACCACTGATGCACATCATGTTGTACTCTTATACTCTCCTACTTTGCCAACAATTACATTTAAAAAAAAGTGTTCATTAATGACACGTCATACTTTTTATCCATTTAAAGTTATGTTTTAAAAATCCGTTTACATAGAGAGCGTCTCTGTAGAATGGATTACACACTTGAACCAGTGCAATAATATACACCTGTGATTTGCAGCAGCACTAGCTGTTATAGAAAATGGATCAACACCTCCCGACCAATCAGAATGGAGAATTCTGTGTGCTGTGGCATAAATACTGATATTCGGTAGACAGCCGATAACAACTAGAAGGAACGCCACTATCAGGTTGACCCGGAGCAGACAGATGTGCAAGTGTGTGTACGCCACCGTTCCTGTGTAACGTCTCTGTGTCTACTCACTTTTCCCCTGCGATCAGCAGTTCAGTATTTTGCCCACTGAACACATTCCATAAACAGTCTAATTTGCATTCACCCGCATGAGCTTTTGTGTTGAGACGGCCACAGCAGCAGGGATCAGGGATTTAAAAAAAACAAACAAACCAAAAAAAAAAGCACACTGTGAAAATTTCCTCACACTGCTGCATAGCTGCTCTGCCTAAAACACAGTGTCAGTTTTTTAAAGGTGAGGTTTATAATCTAAAATACCTGCACATCTCATCTGCTCCTCTGTGTGGTCGGCTACGAATTAAACAGATTCTAACAGCACGTCCTCGAGTGTTTTATTCTTTATGAAGTGGCAGCTCAGCTGTTAATGTTTATACCAGTCACCAGAACGTCGGGTTTAAATCCCAGGGGCTGTGATTACACCGCTAAGCCTCGGCCACATCCAGGGATTGTAACTGCTCTCACTTGTAAGTCACTTTAGATAATATAATGAATAAAAATGTAAATGCACCACAAGTGGCTTAAGTCAAAGCCTTTTAAGCTCCTCTATCAGACGAAGCCAGACTGATTATGGTGATGAGACACTTGTTTTCCAGCCAGATGTCATGAATATTAAAGGCAGCGATTAGCACTGATTCCACATCTGGTGCTGCATCCATGCAACAGAGACAGTAAACAGTTACCTGATGACTGGTTACTCTTTTTCTGATGATCTTTCTCTTTTCTAATGGTCTTATGATTGCCTTCATGTGGGATTTGGTAAAATGCCTGCACCATGCGTAAGCGGTCTTTAATTGCTGGCTGTAGAGCTGAAAACATCCTGGGAGAACATGGAGCCAGGGCTAAATCACTGATTCAGTCGTTATATAAACAACTAGTTTAAAACATTTTGAGTATCGCATCCATCCACGGTTCATTTTCTCTTTTTGTAAGTTGGTCCTGCAGTGTTACAGCTCACATTTACAGAGAACACAGCAACCCAAAACACATGCCGCGTCTGATTCACTTCCTGAGTCGACTCCGAGTTGATTCACTTTCTCAGTTGAGGCCAGTTTTAAGCAAACCGAGACTACCTCGCTTAGACGTTCATGAACAGGATGTTTTGATCCACACCTGAGTGTGTTTGCTGTGTTCTCACCTGCCTAAAGGACTGCACCAAGCGAACACACCAGGATTCCTATAAAATGGATTAACCAGTGAATATTTGAAACAAACTCTTAAGAGTTCTTATAGGGTCAAGATTTAAGCTTTTTTAAGAGAATACTGACAAACATGTCTTAGTAAAACAAATACGAATGACCGCTTACTCACTGGATGGACGGCTTCTTAAAACCCGACAATCATCTCGGGCTGACTAAACATTAGTATTGGCACCTGCACTCGTATTACCAGGCCAGAGAAGAGAGGGTGGAAAATCCAACCAGGCACGCTCCTGTGTGCGTTGTATACAGACAGGAACGACCTACAGCATGCCCTTCGGGAGAACCTGAAACCTCGGCTTCGGTTTCTCTCGACCGTCACACGCAGATATGAGAGTGTACTGGTGAATTTCCTTGGTTCAGGAAAACCATTTTCAGTATTCAAAATTCCACCGTACAGCACGAGAGCCAGCGAACTGGCACCATTATAATGTATTCATGTTTTAAACAATTTATTTGAGGTCTAAAAAGGCTTTTTAATTTGTGCCATCAAAGCTACTCCAGGTGTGTTCTCTTATTCAGATCAGAGCAGCGTGGGTTATTGTTTGGACATCAGACGAGCTTATCTGCATGTAGTACGATGATTGATGATAGCCGAGCGTATCAAGCGATAAAGGTGCTTCCTACCTTGGAGCTGTCATCGTGGGAGCGCTGGTAGCGTTTCCAGCGGCACCCGTAGATCCCAGTCAGGCAGGACAAACACAGCTGTCTCTCGTACACCTGTAAGGGTTGGTGTTTCACCATGCTCCTTCACACTCGGCCTGCCACCGATCTGCTCACATCCCACTGGGTGTCAGGAAACCTGCGGATAAACACACACTCTTACAGTATGTACTACTACTTAGCAACGCACGTCCCACTGAGCAAGACGTTCGGATTAATTCTGTTCAGATGTTATAGCATTGAAGTTTTACCCAATTACCCAAACATCAAATTATCTAGACCATCTTAAAAGCACCGTCTTTAGTTCAGAGTACAAACATTTTTGTCATTATATTTCATCATGCCACTCTCATGTCAAAACAACCTGACCATCACATTTCTTGTATACAGCTTAGAGCAAAAGTTTGCATACCCCAGGACAAAATGAGAAAGATTTAGAATAGTGTGTTAAGTTTCACAAATATTCCTTTTCTGTCAAACAAAAATAGTAAAAAATTAAAAAAACGAAATAAAAATATGTACATTAAATTAATCACCAGTTCAAAATATCTTTCAGAGAGTGATGAAAATTCTCATATATAAAGTATACCTATTAACACAATGAGTATTTTAAAACTATTAAATGCAAATATAAATACATAACTCAATAAGCTATTTTTGAGATCCAATTCTAACAGCTTTGTTGTTGTTGTCGTTTTGCTGCACTCACTTTTTTTTACATTTTGTAATTTAACTATTTATTTATTTTTAGATACACTGTAAATCAGAGGTACATTTTTTCACTCAGAACCCATGGGGTTGCAAATTTTTGCATGAGTGTAAATGCAATTTTAAATAATACTTCATGCACATTAAAAAAAACATCAACGTATACAGTCTCATATTTGGAAACTAAGAGATAAATAAATTAAAACAATTAAAAAGTACATCCAAAAGAAATCCGATTCTCAGAAATATGAGTCCTAATTGACTTCATTTAAAAACGCTATTAAGCTTGATAAATTAGCCATTCAGGCTGCACCGAACACCAAACTCACAGCTGCAGGTGACTTAAATTAGCTGACATTGACAAAGACAGTATGAAACTTTAATGCTGGCTGGTGGAGGTCAGTTCATCAATGCGTGTTACTGTATAAATAGCAGCGGTCACGTCTCTCTGATGCTTGAGATTGTGAGGTGACGCCATGGGCCCGGAAACCAGCCGTGCGTCTGAAGAAATCGGTCCCGAATTTCAGTCCGTCAGTCACGTCCCTTTCACTGGTTCACTCAAAATTTCACGGTTTTACAAAAAAAATAAATAAATCTCCGCCAGCTTCCTGAAGGTGCGGCTGAAAAGATGGGCTGCATTACACATATCGGATTCCAGGTTGATGGGAATGCAACGTTTTCTTCATCAGCTCAACAAAAACAGTTAAAGCCATTCGACAGTGAACAGTGAACCAATTCACTAAACCTGTTACCAAGCTATCCTAACTAGCTGTTTGATTGACTAGCTACCTTGAAGGTTGCCAAGGTGAAAAACAGTCTAAATAGACTGTCCAAAAAAGAGCTCAAATATCAATAAAACACAACCAATATTCAGGCAGTATCAAAACATGTACTGCTCCCTAAGGTTCTAAAACGGTACTGGATTGTTTTCAGCAATTATAGTAGAAGGCCATATCATGCGTCACGAATGTCTATTTTAATATATGAATAGAACAAATCATCTCCCTAGTGTTTGGATAAAAAAATTACAACTAATGACAAAAGTTAACTTGATTTTTTTTTTGAATGAAATCATTGCACCTGGCAACACTGCTACCTCATAACAAAGGGAGCTGGATACATAAAATATTATTTTAAATGAGCATGAAATGAAATATTAAATCTGCTGGATGTATAATTTTTGAAATTTTGAAAAAGAAATGATTTTACAATCTGGGTAATTCTATAATAAGGATAAATCACCTGACTTTCATCTGTTATTTACAAGCTTACCATCAAATCAGAGGATGAATAAATGCCTTACCTACAAAAAACTTCTATAACACTCAGTCTTTTTCCTCTTTATCTTCTTTCATGCCTAAAGTTGAAGTCTGGCGTCGTTTTAAGCATTTGAGCTGACATGTGACGTACGTGTGCAAATGTCCCGCCGTTTCTGACCTGTTACATCCGAGTCAATTCTATACACTGTAGCTTTAAGTATTTTTGCTCCTGTTTACATTTATAAACAATCTATTACACCTGCAAAGGATACTGCATCCGATTACAATGACTTCTGGGTAAATGCCACTCTTGAGGTCGATAAGGATAACCTTGAGCTTCCGACGGCTCTTCTAACAGCCTTGCTTGAGACAATGATGCAGACGGGGGATTCCCTGAGAGGAAAAGGTGAAAGGAAGTCGACGAGGGTGTGTTCAAAACAGTATTGGAAGACAGCCCAGAGGTTTCAACCCACTTACAAATGAGAATACAAATCAAGCACAAAGCTGAGAACCTGAGGGTTAAGAACTCTGCACAACAGAGGCTCGGGACTCATAACCTTTAACAGCTCAAACTGCTCTCCTCCAAATCCAGGAAGAGTGTGATATAATTATGTGATGACCTCATTCTAGATTCATAAACTGCTCGTCATGAAAACTTTCCGATTTAATAAAAAGTTCACTTAATTGAAGAACAGGCGGCAAATGTTAAACCAGCAAATGTTAAAGCACTTGATGACTATTATTACTCTACGATCCCTGCGGAAGGGCTTGATATTAGTGCTGTCCTTCCAAAAATGTCACCAGATGCATCTTTATTTGTGATGTAAGAAGCAGATGTTGCACTCATTTCTGAGGTGGTTCTAGGAGAAAAGGGTAAATTGTGGTAATTAAGCAGCCATCACTGGCTATGTCCCTTATTGATGACCTCATCAAGCATTGGTGCTTTCTCACGCTGACAGGAGGTCACAGCAGGCACTCATTAGCATGGTAAATACACTCTCGCTCAAACACACACACACCCAGGCATCCAGTGTGAAGGTCTCACTGAGTCACTTCCTGTCATTAGGCCAGATTAAAGGGCTGTGAGATCCAGCGTTGTCATTAGAGCCTCACATTGTCCCGAGCTGCAGCGCACTGACATCACGACGCTGTAGTGAATGGGTTATGTACATGCTCAAAATGATTTTGAACCCTTAAGTTTTGTTCAGTTGGCCCTTTTGGAAAGATTCAAACCTTACAATAAATTATTTTCCTGTCAGAAATGTTTCTAGTTTGGGGGAAACTAAGAACTCTCGATTGTCCATGGAACCATTAAAGAATCCTTCATTTAAATCACGCTTTTCCTCGATCCTGTCAGGCACCTGGTACCTGTGACAAAGCAAAAAGGGTTCCTCCAGAGTTCTTTGGAGAATTAAGGGCTCTGAAACACCTAAAAGAGTCCAACTTTGAATGCTTTCTGTTAGGGAAACACTCTGCTGCTACATACGAGGCGTTCAACATAGTCCAGGAGTCAGAAGTGGAGAAAAAACATGGACGCTTCCATGTTCATCTAGTTACGCCTATGTGAAGACCCCTTAAGGATTCTAAAGGGTCCACAAACTTGTGCTTCCTCTGTGATGACCTCTGACTCTTCACATGCTCTCAACCTTTAATCGTTCATAAATTAAAACAATACCAATAATCAATGCACATCTCTCTGCGCTGTATCTCTGAGTACGTGTGAGTCTGAATAGCATTTTTGTCCACAAAATAATAAACCAGCACCCACAGACCGCGGAGTTAACTTCAGCTTGACATCTCGGAGAACGATGAATTATTCATCTTGTGACAGCTGAAATCTCCGTTGTCTTGGGAACTTCAAATTCACTGGAAGAACTTTTGGCTTTGGCGCCCGCGTTTCTCTCCACTTAAATATGTATTAGCATTAGCAACACTTGATGTCTCAGAGAGGCGCTTGATGAATGATTGACCTCATTATTAATGTAGGTGTATTTACTTTAACCTGGAATCACATGGTTCCAGCTGATTCTAATTTACATTTTAGGAATTTTCTACAGTTTCACAATGACAATATACCCAACCACCATATTATCCTTAAGAGATAAACAAAATCCATTCGACTCAATTCTTCCTTTTTTAACGCCTCAAACCTTTCAGATACAATACTGCACACGTGTGAATCGGAACAAAAACAGACACAGGATTCGCTTCGAGCACAATTATAAGACTTGTTAATAATAGAATAATGAATTGGCCCGACGGGATGAGAATATTAATGAGTCATTACAGTGTCTGAGGTGCTGAATAGCTGAGAACGACTTCGCCTTCTTGGAGCTCTTCAGGTGTGACTCAGCTCCCTCCTGCACACGATACAATATCCATCGCCATCTGTTTCTCAAATCTTTAATAAATAGGCTTTATGGAGTATAAAATTAGCCACATGACTCAAAGGATGGCTTTATTTGGGCAAACGACGTGACAATACACCGGAAATCCGAAATAATGACGAATAACATCACACGCTGTACGATTTACCCAGAACAAAACGCAGACTTTTGGATAATGGCCAAAACTCAATGATGCCAATTCAAACTTTCTCATGAACAAACAAACCAGATGATGGGATTACCAAGGCGTGAGTCAGAATTTGAGCGTGAATGCTGGTGCTATATGACATGCTTTCGATTTTGTAAAAAATAAATAAATAAATAAATAAATAAATAAATAAATACTGCCGACTTCCGTTCAGCTCGGCTCTCACCGATTGTTACGCGACCTCAAGTTCACATTTTCACAGCTAGCTAACATTTTTGTATATAATTAATAATTAATATAATTGTATTGATTGATGAATATCCAGTACCAAATGCAGTTCTCAATAAACCCTATCTCCTGAACAACAGGCACGTGCACTCAGGCTCCTTGTGATAACAAACGTCATGTGAAAACACCCAGGAAAAATCCGTGCAAACCAGAGGTTCATCATGTCCCAGCCACATGTTAATTCTGATAGGTGTGACTGTTTATTTGCATGCACATCCTTAAATCACCCTCTGCCTTAGACACACCCATAGTCATATAAATGTTTGCCAAGATTGCTGTAATTAGTGTTTCTCTTGGCTTAAATCTGGCTAGGTTATTGTGTGCATATAAACACAGCTTAAGAGCTCTTGAGGTGTCTCTCGGCTCTCTGTGTCCTGCTATATCTGTTCATATTTGCTTCCCAAATCTTTAATGAAAGAGATTTTTTTTAATTAAAAGGGCTCATCATCTCAATGAAAGTTGAGCTATGTTTAGAAACCACTAATAACCTCAATAACTCTTACAGCCTCCTAGTGAAAAGCTAAATGTGTGTGTCTTTTGTGTGTGTGTGTGTGTGTGTGTACCGTCATTTTCATGATTGGTATGAACAAAAGAAGCCCTGCCTTTGTGCTACTATCGCTCCACGACATGGCTTCCTGTTCTGGCCTCACACCTTGAGAACAAATGGCCCTGTCTGGGCGAGATAACGTTGACCATCTGCCCTGAACAAACACATGGGCTGATTTGTTAGTTAGATGGGAGCAATTTGCATCGGGTGAGAACATTCAGGTGTTGCACTAGGTCATAAATCGTCTTCTTTAAGACATTCAGATGGAGAAATCTAGTAAGGGCCTGTGTTGTTTTTGCGCCGACAGCACCCATGACCTCATTCTCAGAGAGCTTTTCTCAAGTGCTTACTGTTGCCAGGTTACAAGAACATCTTCTAGCACTTCCGCATTCTGAACATCATGTCTCTATTTACTTCGGAAAGGTTAGCTAAAGCGACGGAAAGAAATCACGGCAATTTCATGTACTGATCATGGTAACTCTTCGATGTTAGATTGCATTTAATGGATCAGTTTCTCCTCCGCCACTGTCGACAGTTTTGCTATTGTACGTCCCGCCCCTTCTTGCTATTGATTGGTTGGTGAGAGAGAAGTGACGTCGATGAGCACGACGGTGCTCCAAATGTTGAATTACATTCAACTGAAAGCTTCAACTGAGTGCAGCGAGAAAAAAGCTGTACGCTGAGGGTGTTTTGGGGCTGAGGATGCTGAGCGCTGTCAATACTGAACTTTATAGGGCGTGAACAGAAAATAGGCACTGCCTGCGCAAAAACAGCATTTGGTGGACACTAAGCGTAGAACCTACTCACTACTGAGGGGTTTCAGTTAGGATAATCTTCCACTAACCATCCAATTACAGCTTTTTTTGCAAACATTTGCTGATAATCAGTCAGCATTTCCGGCCCCCGACTACAAAAAAAAAGTTCCCTCTTGACTCAGAATCCCTACTCGGAAACTCAAGCAAGTCTCTTCAACCCTGTGTTCAGCGAGTGACGTCAAATCAACGTGTGAGCAAGCAGTGAACAAAGGAGCACTGAGTTAAGCTGTATATTTCATCTTAACAGTTAGCTGGTTACTGTCAGGATACGAACAATTAACGTTATACCACAGAGCTGATGAATTCTCAAATCTGATTGGTCAGAAGGTGTTGATTAATATAAACACACTTGCTTTAACACATTAGTGTTTCTATAGTAACAGCGTACGCAGGAACTTGCATGGTGGAACAGATAAAAAAAAAACCTGTGTGTAATCGTTGATATGGTGATGTTTTGTTAATGAGATGTTTATTTAGCGTTTATGGAAGGAGTCTCCAGTGTTGGCGCTCTGTAACGGTCACCACGGTGGAAAACTATCACAGAAAACTAGATAGTGAGCACTTGTCATTTGGACAATATTCCAAAACAATACTATGGTAATTTCTTAATCATTTGTACGCCATGATATGATTTTATCACGAGGCGAGAATATCAAATCAGCTCTTTGGGTAAAATAATAATAATAAAAAATAAATAAAAAATGTAAATATCAAGCCACTCAATTCACTAAACTCGCCCTTCATAACAACCCTGGTGTTCAGAGAGGCATCATCGTGTGTGTGTGTGTGTGTGTGTGTGTGTGTGTGCTCAGCAGCTGTGCGCTCTCTCTGTGCTTGTGTGCGGTTGGCTGTTCCAGCTCGTTTCCATGACACTGGCCTCTCGACGAGCTTTTACAAATTCACAAAAGCAGCGGCATTTCAGCCACCGTTTCAGGCAGATCTGTTTTCAGAGCCTCTTTATGCTTGTGTTTTCAGACAGGTCAGCTGCACTCCTATGCCGCAATCCTCTCTCTCGGCAAAGTGTCCGTTTACATTTATTCACCGGGGCTGGTGCTTTTATCTAACGAGACTTACAAGTCAAGCAGAATCCAATCCAGGTGTCGAGATGTATCACTGTCGCTTCTTTAACAAGTGCTATAAGATCGAGTTTCCACCTGCGGAGTAACTGGGATGAATAATCGTGAGACGTAAGAAAATCCTATCAGACAGAGTGAAAAAATACAGTTTTTTTTTTTTTAGTGAAAAGAGATGTTAAAAAAAAACAAAAAAAATAATCCTAGCCAGCATACTAAAGAAAATATTTATGGTGCGTGTGATTTTGAATTGGAGGTATGGGAAACTTTATCACTTTTTTATTTCAACATCAAGGCAAAAATTATGCGTTGGCTCGACTTACTAATAAGCAGATCCTCCATTTATTTTCCTGACCAATGACACCACAGTACCGCAGATTCGGCTTGTTTTCGCTCACAAGTTAGTTAAAGATAAAGTGAAGAGAAAGTAACTGCTACCAAAAACACATCTTTCACTTCCTGCTTTGGTGAATTGGCTTTTCCAGCTGGCGAATTTGATTCACATTTGATTGATAATTTAGCTGAGCATGCAGAAAAACATCATTTTCAGGTGTATCAGCATAGCTAGACCTCGTAAATCATAAATGCTACAGATTAAACTGTTTACATGGAGATGAGGGAATTTCAATCACTTCTGTATTTTGAAAGAGCAATACAAAGATAAACAAAGTTGATGGGAAGTTAATTGCTTAAATTAACCTGCTTCATGCGTTGACATGTTGACAGAGTGATCTTTTCATGTGGAAGTTCTGCAAGTCTAATCCTCAGCAAAGCAACTCGTTGTTTTGGTTCTAACAGGAAGTGACAAGCCCTTGGGACAGATCTTGACAATCTGCCTGACGACTGAGGGCTAGTGAGGCTAATCGGGCTTTCTGCAGGACACACCGGAGTTCAGGAGGGGTCAAGAGATATCACGGGCATGACGAAAGATGTCGGACCACCGGTGTCTCTCCAGGAAAAAGGATATGCTTGAAAATGCCAGAAACGGACAACGAAATGTGACACTTGTCGTTAGTCCTGGAACGGACATTTATGTCATTCTAATTTAAACAGTTGGCATCTCGTTTAGGACTCACAATTCAAGAAGACGTAATGAAGGCATGGTTGCTGATTGCATCCAGGGGTTAAAAGAAGAAGAAGGTCAGAGGGATGGTTTGGGCTTCCAAACACAAATCATTTGCAATCACAGTTTTTGTCACAAGTCATTGGTTTTAAGCAATGCAGCCTGCATAGAGTCGGTTGCAAATGGAAAAATTAATAACTGCTGTTCCTTCCTGACACCAGAGATACATTCAAATTTTTTTTTCAATAAAGACTTTCAAAAGCACCCCCCTGATCACATCTTATTTCACCACCAACCCACGATCGGTAGCATTTCGGTGCTAGAATCCAAAACATGACGATCTTATCGTTAAAAAACAAAATCATGGACTAGTTCCACCTAAGACCAAAAAAAGGCTTGCGTGAAACAACGAGATTCACAAAAGGCCCAACGCTAACAATTTCACCCAGCATGATTTTATTAGCTGTTGTCATCTTAGCGAACAAGTTGAAGCTAAGCCCAGAAACTTCATTAGCCATAAAGATCGTTCTCATAGCGCATTTATTAATATCAGAAGGACGACTTTAAATAATGGATGTGCTTTCTATTCCTGCACTCAAGAATGATTATAGGCAGCCAGAAATAACTGACTTGACTAATAACACCTTATATAACATACAGCGCTATGGATCAGATCAGAAGGATTCGCTTTTTAATCATCGGCTTGAACGGCGGTGCAGGAATTATACAAGGAATTAAACATTATGTAACGAATATAAAGCAAAAAACATTAACTGCGCTTCATCACATGACCTCAGCATTGATTTATTTCCAAAAACAACATGACGCTGGGTTTTTTATTCCTTACACAATAAAGAACTTAAAAACAGACATTTTCCTTTGTTTTTTTTTTATTCCCCCCATCATCTATTCGCAGGGGTGTGTTAATTTAGAAATTGCTCTTAAGTTCGGGAATCAGTTGACTTGAGAGAAGGAAGTGATCAGGTTACACTGCTGTGGTTAGAAGGGACAAAAGACGCAGCAACAGGACAAACAGCCGTGTGATGGAGTGCTTAGGAAGCATGAGAAGCTGCTGGGAAGTGAGTCATCAAGCAAAATCGTTTTGGGGTCAATGATTAAATCCTTTGCATTTGGATACAAAAGGTATATTTTGACAAACATAGCTTCGTGCTTTGTGTCCTAGAGCTGGTTAGCTTTCTGCAAAGCATCATCCTACCCCCAAACCCACTCGTTCAATGCGTTAAAAAAAACATGGGTGGATCCAATGGCATGCTCTCTGGTGGTCCATTCCCAAAGCAAATGAAGCATCGTAAACACGGTATATTGTGCACCTAATCCTTTGTTATGACACTCAGCAAACCCACCTGCTCTGCATGTGAAAGAAATAAAAGACCTCCCACACTGACAAATGTTTTCAGAGCTCGCAATTACAACCTCAGCCTGTTCACCTCCACCGGAGGAATTTCAGCTTTTGCAGAGAAGTACCGAAACAGCATCGCGTCTGCCCTAGGAACCACTTAATACACGCACTCGCGAGAGGTTTATTTACCTATTTACCCAAACCTCTTCTCAGGGTAGACACTGATTACTGTAAATAATTAAAGAGAAAATATAGGTTGGACTCCGGGCCATTTTAAAAGATCCCTAGCTACAAAAGTTCAACAAAACATAATCCCAATATTTAGAGTGTGGCTTTCTAGGCAACAGTTTGTTCATTCTTTCTCGTGACAACACACATTAATCAACATCAGTATTTAGATGTAAATGTGCCAGGTTTACGCAAATGGCTCATTTTCATCTGCTGTCCCTGTACATGTTTGCGTGTAAGAAAAAAGAAAGTTAAAAACTAATCGGACAAAAAAAAAACAAAACAGATCAGCGTTAAAATGACATGGTCACACAACGCACAAAACAAAAACTTCCAACACGCAGAGAAAAAAGATTTCTCAAGACGATTGAAACTGATCAAAATGAAAAGTTGATCAGTGTGATCCTGTTTACCGTATTATGGAGAACTACTGTAGCTAGAAATGAAGAAAGAAAAAAAAAGCTAAACACCGTGATATGATACATCAAAGATATTGCATTTTCAAGTAACGCAATATGTTTTTTTTGCCCGCCCTGCAATTATGATCCTGTGAGCACCCTCGTTGGGCGAGCAAACCTCCCACGGGCTCATTATTCGGCCCGCCGTCTGTGTCCGATCTTTGAAACACGGCTGATAAAAGCGCCTCACATCCTTCCACCTGAAAGTCCCGTCTCTTACACAACACTTCCGTCTCGCTCTTTTCTTCCTGCTCGATGGGAAACTTCCTGAGGCATCACCGCAGCATTTCCCACAACTGTCTGCAGGTCAGACTTTTTCTTACAAAACCCTGCTGAATGTCACCCTTAGTATGGCATACTTAGTATAAAATATAATATTCAGGAATAGTGTAGCTAATGCATCATGTATAAACTCAAGTCATTTATTCATGATTTACCTTTCGGTAAAAAGTAGTCACGGTGTGGAGAAAATGCATTATTTGTTAATCACTGGCCTTCGTACTACTGATATTACAAAAGCCTGGATATGAAAATCAGCTCTCTGACAAATTATAAGCATTACAAAGCACATTGTGATTGCAATACGCTACACTTGTCCATATAACACAACCCTGCTTTACGGTGGAGCTGTAATGGTACGACAAAAAGATAGGCTGGTGAGGGAATGGCTCTTTATAACTAGTATAACGTAAGTGATATCTCAATCTGACATCTGATCTCAAGATAAGATTTCATTCCAGAGAAAAAAAATGACAGGTTGTTCTTTAGGGAGTAGAAAAATTGGAATCATTGCCAAATTGCTGTGGTATAAGAGCAAGAAAACATCGTGAGCAAGAAAAATAATCAAATTCAAGGTAGTTTCAACGTGATTATTTTCCTATAACAGCACAACCCATGAGCAAGTACAGGAGTCAGAGACGAGGTGTGCACGTCAGCTCCTCTACGAGCCTCTGCGACAGGCATTCATGTAAATTTTATAGCTGAAGGGAACTCTTCAGGAAAGGAAAGCATTTCATGGTTTTATCCTTCCTGCTCTGATTAATAAACTGACAACGTGGCTTGATCAGAAAAAAATCACCAGAAGGTTTGAAGATGAACGGACAGAGAAAGTATATTATCATCTCTTCTGTTCACAGTGATGTAAAGCACTACTGCAAAAAAAAAAAAAAAAATCACTTCAAACTAATGAGTCTTATTTACTAATGTGCACTAATCATAAGCATTAAGGTGACTGTGATTAGTCTTTTTTTTTTTTTAGATCAGGTCTCTAACGGTTTTGACATGAAGTTCCGTCCCCTAAGCGTATGCTGTCTTTGTGGTGCCTTGTAAGTGGCAATTTGCAAGCTGTAATAATGTTATTTCCCACCTTGACACATCAGCCGTGTGAAATGGAGAAAAAAAAAATAACATGGACACCTCGACGAAAGCGTGTCTTTTGTTTGCACTGTCAGAGAATGTGAAGTTCATTAAAAGCTACTTTAACCCCATGTTTACACAGACAGACCTGATTGGTTCTTGGATTTGTTTTACTATAGCAAAGTTCAAACATTCATTATGGGCTGAAATTGCAGCACAGCAACAACAAATAGCAACAAGCTAGCTTGCTAATGTTAGTGGTAACTCTAATGTTGATGATTACCTTCTCAAAATAGCGATTAGCATGGTCAATGCTATAGATTTAACCAAGCACTGTGTCTGTATATAAACTGACCTAAAGCCAATACTGCTATAAACTCATTTAAAAGTGAGCGGCCATGTTGATTTGCTAGTACAGAACACTATTCCAAGTAGACCAGTTGAAACTGCAAGTTGAGGGTATATTTCTGTGCTTGCAGGCAGGGAATTACAAGTTGCAACTTCACTTGGATTCAGCTTTAGCTGGTTCATAAAGGCCTTGTTTACACCTGGTTTTAAAATGCATCTTAAGCATTCAGCTCACAAGTGGACGGCCAAGACACATCGCTGTTCACACCTGTGTCTATTACGCGTCTCCAAGGTGTCCAGCTGACCGCTTTTTTTCAAATTTCGTTACTGCCTACATCAATTCCGCTAGAAGGTCAAAGGTTCCCACGCAAAATGATATTAAAACATTAAACCTGAAACATACCTTCATTATGTACTTGCACTCCAACCACGTACATCGGTGCTCCATTTTTTTCAAGCGTGTCGCGCTGTTACAAAAACAACATCCGCGTCCAGAATTAATGAAGTATTTCCCTGTTCCGTCCGTGTCAAGGACACATCGGGACGCATCAGCGTTTACACTACAGAAGGTATGTGGTTAAATGTGTCCCAGACCACCTCGGCAAGTGGTTTGAGTGAATGTGTCTTGAATGCGTCTTGGATCTCGTTTACACTTGCATTTAGCGCTGTTCAGTTGTGATCAGATCACTCAAGACGCATTTTAATACCAAGTGTAAACGGGGTCATAGTGTCTATAAAATTACTAACAGCCTGACAGGAGGCACAAACAATCATTCTGGCCCAGTAGTCACTGACTTTCAGGAGTGGACAGTAACGAAGCACATTTACTTGAGTACTGATCTTCAGTACATTTTTCGAGTATCTGTACTTTATTTGGGTATTTGTTTTCCCTGGAAACGTATAACTTTTTTTCTCCACTACATTTGAAAGACAAATACTGTACTTTCGACTCTACGGCACATTCCTATGAAGGTTACTGATACTCGTTACTTTGAAGCATAGCTTTGAAGTCAGCAGATGAATATTCTTTTCTTTTCTAAAATGTGATAGGCCATATGCTGTGTTCATTACAGGAGAAAACCAATCACAGTAAACATGTCAATTTGGGACCGGTTCCTGTGCGAATCCACTGCTGACGCATTCTGATGGATATCTAGCAAAAATGCTTAATTAATGTTACTGAATAAAGTCTTTTCATAAATATAAGCTTTAATCATACCAAATAAACAATGCAACAATGCAAAACATTAAGAACAGTACTTTTGAATACAGAAGTAGTTTTACAAGCAAGTACTCCAGTACTTTAACTCAAGGGAAAGGTTGACTGAACAACTTTCACTTGTATTGGAGTAATATTTCACAAGGTGTACCTATACTTTACTCAGGTGTGTACTTTGTCCACTTCTGCTGACTTTATAAGCTTTTGTTAACTCAAAGTAAATGTTAACTCGTTTTAACATGATGTTACATGGTACACAATCTTATATGTACAACTAAGGAATAGAAAAAACGACTACTGCACCTTTAAGCAGGTATGTGAGGAAAAACCTGACACAACATGGACATGTTGGTAAAGTTAACAACAACAAAACCCCCCAAATAAACAAAGAAAAAACCAAATTCACATTTTTAGCTGAATAAAAACAAGAAAGGGACTAATAAAGAGTTAATCCGGGATGTAAACACTCACCTCTCCACTTACTGTAATCCTGCTTCTCTCTTCACAAGGTGAACAGCGCAGGTAAGTTTGTTTTTAGTTCACACTTCCCATCTAACCGAATTCATCATCACCCAGAAATGTAACTCACTTTCACTTTGTTTTGATTTCTTCAGAGTGGTGGATTAAAAAAAAACCCCAAGAATTGCAGAATGACACTTTATATCCGCGCTTCTTCCGACTGAGTCGCTTGTTGTGCTGAATCCTTCTCTCATTCTCTCTCTCTTTCTCTGGCAAGCTTTTTTAAACACACAACTCGTGTGCGTTGATCCTTGTTGTTGTTTAATGACCAAACAACATTAAAATCCGCTGTTTATGATGAGTGTTTCCAGCAAGATAGATAAAGGTGCGCTTTAGCTCGGAGCGCTCGTGCGAATGACCTATCTGGAAACACGTAGGCGTGGCTTTTGGGGGTGTGGGCGGGGTGTGTAGCGATGTGGGCGTGGTTCTTCTGAAGGACAGCTAAGGGGCGGGGTTCATAAAGGCTTCACTGTAATGCCACAGAACAGGTACGATTTTCTCTCAGTAACTATTACAAATACATGTGTATCAATTCTTTAATAAACATTATTATCCACATCCCTGTGGAATTCTTAATTCTGGTTAATCTGAAGGTGTTGATTAGTTTTGTTTAACAGCAGCTCTAAAAGTAGTTCCAGCTACAAGGCAAATCACAGGTTGATATTAATGAGCTCATTCGATTTTATAGTACTAGCTCATTCAGAGTGAACGCTTCGTAATCTAAGGCTAAAAATAAAGACATTTTAAAAACGTGCTGTTATTTAACAAAGAAAGCTCATGACATTTCTGTAAGATGTTTATTTAACATTTTGGGAAGGAGTCTCCAGTGTCAGCACTCTGTGACCATCAGTAAGTTTTCCACCTCAGCACGGAGGACTTTCCAGTTTCTCTTTAACAATTCAAGCTGTTTTTTTTGTTGCTAACTTCAAGGGAGAAAAAAAGAGAGGCTGGTGAGGGAACAACAATTTAAATTTGCTAGAATGAAAGTTAACAGCAGGATCTTACTTGTCATTAGAGACATTTCATAACCTAAAACGTAGCCGTATTGATGAATAAACACTTTATAGAAATCAATCAACCTTGGGGTGGTAGTAGTGATTCTGCTTCACATTGTGCCACATTACACCTCCCCATTGTTCATTTTTTTCTTTAACAGCAACAGCAGTCAAGAGTTTCACACCAAGGTTTTTGTTTATAGTAAAAAAAAGCTAATAATGAATATAATTAGACACCAGCCAAAGTAGTGCACTAGATATCAAATGGACCTAATTTGGGACTGCGACACTAACAGCACTTTGTAAAAGTCATTGTAATATATGTAGTTTGAAAAGTATTAATGCTTGGAATCTCAGCATTAAAGACAGGCTGATTTCTCCGTCTTGGGTGCATAATCTATTCTAGGATGGTGGTTAGAGATTAACCCCTGACCTAGAAGACCATTAGGCCTCCATCACTTTGTCCTTCTAATCTGTCACAGCCTAAAAGAGCAGCAAGACACGTCCATCTACAGACATGGCAACTGAAAGCCTGAGACAATGTCTGAGTATATGTATATATGTGTGTAGACTGGTTAGCGGTGGGTCATTTGCAAGCAATGGTGCATGTCCTTGACGTGAATGATAGGAGCTGATTCACCTCATTACATTAAGAGTTCAATTAGACTGCATGCTCTTGCTAATGTAGGTAGGTAATGCTTTATATAAAAATAGAAACCCTTAGGTGTATGAGTCAAAGAGTAAAATAATGGCTCAGACATGACTACAGATCTTAAATGTACCACAACTTAGGGAACATTACCAAGGAAACCAGCCTTGTTGGAGAAATGGCAAGGAAATCGTAGCACAGCTTGGAAGCTTCAAGATACGAGAGTTCTGAACAGCTCCATACTTCCAATATATAGAGCCATTGTTATCCCAGTAGGTTGTGATATATATATATCCAGTGTGTTCTCGAGTGTATTGCTTTTTTATAATCATATGATGCTGATGAATATAACTGTAATTAGTGTCAAGGTTGTAATGATAGTTGTAATACTTCATTGTATTTCCCTGTGCTGCAATTTACCAAATTTATTGTTTATACAGTTTTAATATTGTTTTAATATTGTTCATTGTTCATACTCAAACATATATATATATATATATATATATAGAGAGAGAGAGAGAGAGAGAGAGAGAGAGAGAGAGATTTAAAGTTCATCATATGTAAACTTCAGGTAGACTCATGTGTAAGAGATTAATAACTAAAAATTTAATTAGTATGAAAGTAGTTTATCAACTGAAGTGTGTGTGTGTGTGTGTGTGTGTGTGTGTGTGTACGTGGACTAAAAGTGAATTGCATGCAGATTGTTGTTAACTTGCACCACCTGGTGGCCAAACATGGAACAGCGAGTCATAAACTGAAACAATAAACTCACAATAACAAGCTGTAATTGGCAAATTGTAATTGTAATATTTCGATCATAATTCATTTAAAAATGACGTTTTATATCAGTTTTGCGAGTTTATTAAAAAATTAAAAAAAATATTTTGATATATTAATTTAGACTTATTAAGTGCGCTAATAAATTCTGTGTAATGTCCAATAGAAGTCATCCTTTCTTTTCTTCCAAGGAATGGTTTTGATCATCTAAAGAGGAACATAATTACTTAAAAACTGCAAATGTACCTCCTAATTTTGTATATGCCTAACAGAAAGGGGGTAAATGTTAAATATCTGCTAAGATTCGGTTAATGGTAGCTTAGTGATTGTGGTTCTGTGCTAAGTTGTCAGTTTAAATTCCAGGATTTGACAGACATCCAGTTTTCTGCCTCACTTGTAAAAGGATTTGAATAAAAAATCTGCTAAATAAATAAATGTGATTTTTTAAAAAAAATCAATACATACTACTTAAAAGAGGCTGGAACTGGACCCCAGCTAATAATTTTATGCTAGCATAACATCTTCTGAACTAGCCGCGGGAATTCCGGCTCTTTCCAGCGAGTTGGTGCATTGTTGACTGTTTCGAGCATCAAATGGCTCATTGCCATTTTTTTTTCCTAAATGGAATCAAAATTTAAGATATTATTGATATTAGTTTTCTTGTGTGTTAAATTGTTTCATGAAATAAAACAATTACTACTTAATTCTTCTAAATCTATGATAATTTCAGCTACAAAGCCAATAAAACCTCAGGCAGGAGATGTGGAAGACCATCATGTGAAATATCACACAGCTTTTAAGAGAGGTGTGCGCTGTCCTACTTTGGAAGTTATTGTTTAGTGGACAGCCGGATGTATGTTCATGTAGCATCAACACTGACAAATATTTATGGTGACATGGTAGCTGTGACACAGGTGGTAGATGTCACTTGTTGGAACGTTTAACAATTTGTTCATTTATTAACACTTTATTACACATTCTTACCTTGTTTGTCACCTTGTAGGTCTGCACTTAAAGAATAAAACACCTCTTTTTTTCTTGTACAGTGTCTTTTAATCATCCTCTAATCCTTCATCTGTGCAAACTCTTTGCAGTGTAAAGCTGTGATTCTAAAAGCACAAACTTTATTTTATTTTTTTCTGCGTCTGTGGTACATTATCCGTATCTTTAGTCTTATTTATGGATATTTGAGCCTGTGACTAAGAGGATATAGGATAGAGGATATGATGCAATCTCACGGTCCGGTGTTTATCCACATGCACATTGTTTCCATGTACTGGCTCACAAATAAGGGACACATTTGGAAAGAAATTATAATAAACGGAAGAGTTGTTAGCTTTATGAGGGCCATTGCTTTGAAGGCATTCAACAGAAATGAACGTAGCATGAAGATCTAAATAAAGACTAAATGGGAGGGAAATTAATTGGACCTGGATATAATCTACAACAGTCAGTACATAATCTACACCAGTATTGTATTGCCAAATAGTTAGCCGAATAGTCTAACTACTAGTAGACACAAGCCAGATTTCTGAAGATTATCCGAAAATAGATTTGTCATTGTGATATTCTCAGCAATTTTGAATTTTTCCACAGACCAACATTTAAAAATACAGCAATCTAAACTGTTCTGTTCATCACTAATGTTAGCTAAGTTAGTTTACTTAGCTAACAACTTACAGAGGTAATACAGAGATTCTGTGTCTAAAAGTTCTTTTATGATACTCTCTGTATTTGTGTGTGTGTTTCCTTTTCCAACTTTCAGCATGTTGTACTTCACCTACATTTTCATTTCACACTGATCCTTTGAGACTGTAGGTGCTCTATACAAAAGAACGCTTTGTGAGTGTAATGTGCTGCAGTTTTCACGCGTGATGACACAGAGTTGTGTGAGAACACTGACCTTCTGTTGCTAGCAAAATACTTTCATACATTTCATGCCATTTCTTCTCTGAACCACGAAATCAAATTTCTACCCTCTGACAAACAGAAATTTGCTTCTGACAATGTAATGAACCAGGAAAAGTTGAAGCGGTCAGGAAAAAAATGTTGGACGTCTGTTATAAATCAGTAAAGCATGGTAAAGTCAGGAAGTTTGAAGCACATCCCCACTGTGATGGAGGGCTGGGGCTGGTCTCGGCCTGCTACAGACGTGGCAGTGTGGAGGGAGGAGGAGGCTAGAGGGAGGAGATAAAGCCTTCAGTTCAGCAGATAAAACACGCACACACACCCACACACACACACACACACACACACACACACACACACACACATTCCTTTAACTTTGTCATGCGCTAGAACATGTCCAGCGGTCTTCATTCATTCAGACAATCCTGTTTTTGCTTTTTATGGATATAGGCTATTATTATTCATAGTAATGCTAAAGATAAAAGTGATAATAGGATGAACGACGATCAACACAGTGTGTTGTTATAGGAAACTAATTTCTTACCATTTACCAATGTCTTAAACTGATTTATTACAGTGATTTATTTATGCTACTTACAAATACATATTATATTTACAGTCAGTCCATGAAACACATTTCACATTATGCTCCCTCTTTAAATTCTCTTTTGTTCAGCTTGAATTTTTATCAAAAATATAATCACAAAGACACATGATAAGATTATACAGGCAGACGTCTGCTCACGTCTTATCACAATCGTGATCACTTGATCATTTTGTGACTCAGTTTTATGAAAATCTGAAGACCTTTCCTTTACTGCATGTAAGTGAGATTTATTCAGGCCATGCAGCAGTCCCGGTCAGTTTCTCACAGCATTAGGACCTGGAGGCGTGAACTCATTTTTCGCAGTAACTGGAGCTTGGGGGCGGAGGGGATCTGGGTCTGTCCTCCTGGAGAATGCAATCACAGCTGCTGATTTGAACTCCCCTTTCCAGAAGTTTCCTCGCAGTGCAGGATAGATTTCACAGCGTGAAGGCCAACACGTAAGAGGAAACGACAGCCTCCTATAAGGTAAGAGAAACTACACTTTGTATACAATACCAAAGAGATCATGCAACAGGACAGCAGTGCACTACTTCTTCCTTAAATGGTCTGGAATAGCTGCAGCTTGGGCTTTAGTAACTGAAAACATTCCTACATTCCTGTGAAAAGAGGGATTAGGGTATGAAAGCTTCAAAGCAAACCATGAAGGAAATTTACATGTTTTAAGTGTAAAAACTGCTGTAAATTTTGAATACTTTATGCACATTTGGTCCCACCCAGCGTCTGCTCATAGCAGGATTGTATTCGCCTGCTTCACTCACTCACTCACTTACTCACTCACAGAAAGAAAAGTACTTTGTTGCTGGGGCAGTTCCATCACCGTACATCTTTTTAACCTGTTGTATATAGTAGCTTTTACATTTTAAAAATATTAAGTAGACCACTGATGAATCTTTAAATCTCACCCTAAAAGCTAGAGAGTTTGATATCTTTATTTCTGAGAATGTTGGGTATAACACATTTTAGCACTTTTACAGACTAAGAAATTCAGTTGCATTTGGATTTCAGGTCTTTGCCTGTGCTTTGGTGGAAGTTTGTAGAAAGCTAGAAATGAGATGTGTTTCTGTTGTCCCCAAATTCTCAAATCCAGTCTAAACATCCTGTGATTGGAGCACACTTATCCTGCACAAAACCATGATCAAGCCTATCAGATCTGTGTCTTATATAGAAATGTGTCTTATATAGACATCCAGCATCCTGATATCGCAGTCTTACTGTCACAAATCCCTGCCCTTTAGTCCTTTTATAGAGATAAAAAAATGTATGCACAAATAGCTTCCTCAGCAAGCACAGCAATCTAGTTAGCTAACCTTTTATCTCTGGTGTGTGTGTGTGTGTGTGTGTGTGTGCGCGTGTGTGTGTGTGTGTGTGTGTGTGTGTGTGTGTGTGTGTGTGTGTG
>JAQQZX010000009.1:2404110-2418083 GCA_030068355.1 Notoglanidium maculatum | reverse complement strand
GGCCGAGAACAGAAAATGAGAAAAGGAGCGAAAATGTTTGGATACAAATATAAGAAAAAATCATGACAAAACTGAAGGTTTCTGTGAAACGGTATGTGATGGATAAAGTTTGATGTGATATTCATGATCAGCACCCAAAAATCTATAAGAAACACCCAATAGTGTAAAGAAGCAAAGAAGCAAAAACTTTGTTGTGCAGTGTTTCCAGCTTCCCAAAAATTTCACAAACATGACGGACAGTGGATGTGTCTTTGAAACCAGCTCCAAATGTAAATGCAAAATAAATAATAAATAAGTAAATAGATTGCTTATTTTGGTGTATTTTCATACATTTTCTTGTTTTTTATCAGAACAAATAGCCCAACCGATAGCAAATGCTAGCTAACTAGCTTGATAATATAACTGAATGGCGTCCTTGCTAGCTTAACGGTCGCTAGCTAGCATTTTCTAGTAGCAATATCTGGGTTTTCTGATTTACTGCCACTAGCTCCCCCTGTGTTTAAAAGGGCTGATTTATCCAGACTCATCCAGAAGTAGGCCAGAAACGAAGCAAGGTGGGCCAGACAAATTTTGCTGTCTGGGTACTGTTGTCCAAGTCATCTTGTCTGAGTGCACAAAAATGGTGAATAAACGAAACTTAATTTCTGCTGTAAACAACTATTTTGTCAAAGTATTACGTACAAAAATGCAGAATCAGCTACTAGAGAAAGTTCCCAGGATTAGGGTTAGGTTAGATGCCATTAACATTACACATAACATTTAGCAGAACATGAATGTATATTTCAGTATGCTAGCTCAGTATTTTCTGCTTAGATTTGTGCTACGCTAGCAGTGGGGGGTTAGGTTTAAATCTGCAGTCGTTAGGATTTAGGGTTAACTTCAAGCTTTAAGTCTTAGGGTTAGGGTTAGGGCTACGGCTAAGATAGAGTTTAATTTCTGATATTGACATTGATCGATTTGTGCTATGGCAGCATTTTTCGAAGTTGTCAGAACACCATTTCTTCCATTTCAGTGCTTCAAATGTGCAGTTCTTCCTCTATCATCTTGTTCTTAATATCCTCATCTATGACATCCCATGGCTAATTTGCATTGTTTTACCTTTACCATTTACTTTTCTTTTTAAACTGCATATCCTAATAGATTTTGAAATTCCGTTATTAATTTATGAATTCACTAATGTCTTTTTAAATGATGTACTTATTGAGTGTTTTATGTTATATTCCTAATTTTACTGCTCATAATGAATAAAATTCTTTCATTATTATTATTATTATTATTATTATTATTATTATTATTATTATTATTGTTGTTTTCATGACACCTGGATCACACTTGAGCCATCATACACATAGAACGATATCGTGACCACACGAACGATACCGTGACCACATGACTGTCTGTCTCGCGAAGTCTCGCGAGACTGTCCCAAACACCGAGCTATGTAGCAGATTTACACACGTCAACGTAGCCGCCATCTTACGAGTGTCCTGGTGTAGCCCATCGGTTTGGTCATCAGTGCCACAGGAGAGTGCTGCGTGGGGTTGAATTTTGAAATACGACCAAAAAGCCAAAGCATTAGGAGTGACATTTCAACGGTAAGAGCATTCACCTGCTTACATGTGTATAAACTACTGAACTAACAAACGGGAGAAATTGAGCCCCAAAACGAGAAGTTTGTGTGAGCTTTGTCACTTTCGTTGAAGCTTTCTCAGACCCGTGTTAGGCTGGCTTTTTTTTCTTCAGCAAAATCACGAAAATGGCGACCTGTTAACTTGGTTAATGCTTATATATTAATAATAAATCCCAAGTTTAACCCTTTATACCTCACCGACATTTCTGAAGTATGTGTTAGTTATGCTGAGGAGCGTTCTGCGTCTGATCTCACTGGATGAGACAGTATTTTACAGCGATGATGTAAATTAAAAAAGCTTAAGACTAATATTAGCATCCTCCTGTTTGTGGCTAACTCTCTAGCGGTTCCTAGCAAGCACCAGCATAGTCACTCGTTAAACCCATACTAAACCGAACCGATTGAGGTAAATAACATTACATTATAAAAAAAAACAACATCCATGTCACGTTTAGTCGCTTTGTGTGTGTTTATTTACAGTGATCTATTCTGTTTAAACACCGATCATGTATTTTCAATAACAGAGGGCAACCACGGCAAATGTATAAGCCTTTATTTGTACATAAACTAATGAATACGGGATCAGCTGACCGCTGGACGCTCACAAGATGGCGGCCGCGCATGCGTGTTTGCGCCAACGTTCATCGACGTCGCTGAATACGTCTGTGTTCTAGATCGCTCGCTCGAGCACCAGTCAAATGGAACGATTCGGGGGCGGAGTCTAGGCTCTGTGACGTCACGAAGGAAGCGTATGAAAGGGGCTGCACACAGCGCGAGCGCCCTGTTTACTGTGGATCCTACCGTGGATGCTGAAAAGGACAGTTCCATTATGGACACGTTTGACCTGGACGAGTTGCATGAGAAGTGGTGCGCGATTATGAGTAAGGCTCGTGCAGCAGACATATGTGAAGATTTCATATTTCTCCGTCAAACCTTTGTGAGAGTTGTGGGGTGCAAGAACAAGGCCATTGATTTATTGGCTTCTGAGCTGAGTGAAACAGAAAAGAAGTCAAACACTTATCTCCAGTGTATGGAACGTCTGCTGGAGATACAGAAGAGCCGACTGGAAGCACTAGATTTATACTGGAATGCCAGTCTTAAGGAACTCAGTGCTGATTATGGCACAGAGAGGGCACAATTAGTGAAGCTGCATCAGCAGGAGAGCGAGTACCAGGAAGCGGAAATCGTTGCCTGGCAGCAGAAATATGCTCAGGCCAGACTGGACTATCAGAGGGCATGTGACGACATCATACGAACATATGCGGTGGAAAGCGCAGACGATGGCTTGCAGCAGTCGAAACTAGGTAAACTGCAGGGGTACACAGGAGCCATTGAGGAGCAAAAGGAGAAAGCTTTACGTTTGGACTGTGCTACCCAGGAATTGAAGCTGAAGCAGAGTCACATGCAGGAACTTGAGGACACCTTCAAAACTCTACTTATTCATGACCGCTCCCATGAGAACAAGAATGAGTTATGCGCACAAGAAATTCAGGAAATATGTGAGGAAGTTACTCAGAAAATCAAACAGCTCAGAGCTAAGCTCCGCGCTGCCCAGAAAACTGAAAAAACATGGCTAGTTAATCTAACTATGTGCAGCAATAACGCAATTGAAAAAGTGCTGGGTATTATAGGTAAGGGAGAGAGGTTGTTGCTTTTGGCTGATGCATGTCGTAAGCTTGCAACTGAGCAGGAGAAGGTGCTTCCCTTTTACACGTCATCTTCAAATCCCGAGGAACTGCATCAGGACGAAGCGCCTGCTAAGGAGGCGACGCCTGAAGAGCCAGCACAGACTGGCTGTAGAGATCTGGAAAAGTTCAGGGAACGTTACAACAAGGTTCGTCTGGAACGTTTGGGCTTAGTGCGTGAGAAGAAAGTCCTCGAAGAGGAGAACCAGCAGCTGCGGATTCTAGTCAAGCAGCACCTCGATAGAATGAGGAATGGCAGTACCTTGGAAACCTGAACACGCACAAATAAATAAATAAATAAACAGAAATATATAAAGCACACAATGTATGTGAGAGTGTTAAAACAGGTTGTTGCAGGAGAAATGACACAAACAGGAAGACAACAGTCTGCAATAAATAAAGATCCAAATGGTACAATGATGGCCCTGTTACTGTGTTATCTACATTTAATATGATAAAGTTACTGTAGTAACAATGTACACAAGTCTTCATAACAAAGGAATCCGTGATCATTTTTGCACAGTTTTATTATATGATGTTCCTCTTGTTATGCTTCACACATTCTTCACATGGTCATTTAGGACGATGGTGGGAATAGGATGTAATGAAATAAAAATCGTCAATAAAGGGAATAAATATTTCATTATGAAAAGAAAAGCTATTGTTATGAAATTGAAATATGACAATGTTTTTTTTTCTTTAAGGGTTTGATGAAATAATATTTTCTAATAAGTTCAGTATTATTTATTCATTGATTAATTTCAGGTGTTGTCATATTTATATAATAATAATAATAAAACAAATAATATCTAATAAATCATTCTCTTTATTAAAAGAAAGTAAACGCATGCGTGTTGTTGTAAAGTGTCAAATAAAAGCTCTTTCTTCTAAGAAGGATTCATTCATGCTTGAGAATCAGTTTGCCTGAGTGACTCCCTACAAAGAATCGATTCGTTCGCAAATCAAGCTTAACCGGATGAGTTGTAGTTATGAAGAGAAGTCTGGTGACACCTAGTGGACATGATCTTAAACAGCAACTCGCTGTCAATACAGATGTTCTTCAGTCAAACCTGCAATTATTTACAAGTTTGGTGATGTTTCAATTTAAATAACATTTCAAACGTGCAGTTTTACACGACAATCTAAGGAATCATTTAAGAGTTAAGATTCATTTATTCATTAAGGTCTATAATTTTATTACTATGTGTACGCGTCGGTTCAGGTCATCCTTAAAATAAATCAGCGTATTGGTCATTTCTTGAAGTATAGCTAATCACAATCCTAAACTATAATATATTCATTATAATCAATATGCTTTTTTAATTAGTGCATTCCTTAATTTGTGTAACAACTTTTAAACAGTCAACATATATCTTAAGGAACTTGTCAAAAATCCTCGGTTTGCTGAATGAGTCAGTCAGGATGAGATAATGGGAACTAATTAAAGAAGAAGCAGATGCAAAAGCGCTATCAATGAGGGAAGAAAAGCAACATTTTGTACCATGTTTTTGCTAAATGCGTTCACATGCAGCAGGCTTTGAATAAAACGCTTTGTTGATTTCATCATTTTAAAGTGAGCGTATGCAAACTCCAGCACTCGGCTGTATGAAAATTCAAACCCACAAAGCTGCTGCGCGGACTATTTCATTTGCATGTCATTCTGTTGTTTCTTGGCATCTTCAGCGAGGCACAGGAAACTGCCGCTGCTGCGTGATGAGCAAAAAAAGCCGTCTTTTTGTCTTTTTCCATGGCCTCACATCACTGAACGAGCTCGATTTGTCGAAATACTCGGTCACGTCTTTGCCGGCCAACATCCTCCGGCTTCTCCCGAGCATAAAGAGCATTGCTGTGAGGGAAGGAGTGAGCTGTCGGAGGATCCTGAAGCAGGAGCATTTCCACAGACGTACATAAGCTATTGTTGTGTGCTGTTTGATGTACAACATGACCACAATGTACACTTACTAATAAAACCATATTGTGTGTATATTCAATCAGATTTTGTTACGTTCAGTGTCTATGCACTATCTAATGTATTTCACTGGACTGAAGGTAAACAATAAGGCAAGGTCAGGTACATCACCTGAGCCTAGTGCAAGCTATCATGCATCATCGGTGCTTTAACTTCTATAGCAACATGTAATATTCAGGAGTCGCGATGATGGATTTATTGTCATATTACCGCACCTTTTACATAAAAGATTTGGCTGTTTTAACAAGGTCAGACAAAGGTTTTTCCACAGGCAGAAACAAGGTCGTGTTCTTGTTTGTTTGCGTGTGTGTGTTTTTCATGCGAAGCCCATTATTTTCCCTCCCAGGGTGGAGGAATTATCACATGAATCAACCTGCATATTTAACCCAAGCCCTTTAGAAAAGAGGCATCCACCCAGTTCAACAACATCTCATACTGCCTCCTATTATGTGTATAAATTTAATTACACTGGTTTCATTTTGCCTTGTAAAGAAAGGTTCCTTGAAATAAAGTGTAAATACAATTAGCATATCCAAGGTACGTGTGGTTTTTTTCTCTCACTAGTGCTCATGTTATGAATTCTTGCTTTGCAGAGTTCACGCGAGGTATTTCGGTTTGCTTTGAGATAAAAGATAAGTTCATCGTTAAAGCAGATCCTCGTTCTACCACAAGATGCGGGATGTTAAAGAATGTCTGCCCCACAACCTGCCTGGCGTCAGAATAAATACTCTTAATCCTTCTTACTGAGGTCATCAAGATACACCTCATTCCTTAGTTTGCTTTCTTTCTGCTCCTTTTTCTTTTTACTTCTTGTTTTTTTTCAGGAAAACACATTGCTCAACAGGTGTAAAATGTGGGAACCAGGGTTCCGTAACCAGTCTGTCCTGACCAGTGTGGTGGAGGATCCGGAGACTATTCCGGGAAGTCTGGGTGTGAAGCGGGAATGGACGATGGACAGATCATCGCAACGCGCCACGCCGCACACACATTCATCCATCCGTGGGGCAATCTAGTGTTGTCGATACATCTACTGGCATGTTTTTGGTGGGTTGGAGGGGACCGGAGAACCCAGAGGAAACCCACAGGAAGAGTATCCAGATCAAACCCGGGACTCTGGCGCTGTGACGTGGCAATGCTCCGTCCTGTAAACTTATATTTCAGTCATGTTAATGACCTGTAACTAAGCTCCTGTTAATAGTTTAAATTCAGTTTAGCCTGAATTACAGGTTAACGTGTAATTAATTCCCGGATTTAGTGTGCACTCTGTATGGTGTTGGTGTTCTGTAAAACGCCCTGCTGCACTGTTATCTCGCCTGGTCAAAGTTTGCGGCTTTCTGATTGGCTACCTTCCCGAGTCCGTTAGTATACGCTCCTCCCCTTCGCAAGCGGAAGCCCCGCCCTCTTTCCCATCATGGCTCCTGCGGCGGACAGGCAGGGTTACTGGGGCACTCCGACCTCAACGTTGGACTGGTGCGAAGAGAACTATGTCGTTTCATTTTATATCGCGGAATTCTGTAAGTACAACACGGACTCTCCGCCGGCTGTTCGGGGGTGTTGGTTGCTTTTTGTAGTCGCGAATGCTAGCTTATGTTAGCCAGCTAGTTCACGTTAGCAACCGAGAGGCAGGTCGTCCGCTCGCGCAGCCTGGGGCAGCTCACTCACCGCTAGCGTGCAAACTTAATCCGTAAACAAACACTAAACCACAGCGCGCTCAAGTGGATTACAAAAACCTGACGCGATACACAAATGACACGCGTTAGCAGTAAGGAAGAAAACTTTCCTCCTGAGTGTCTGAATCTTGCGCGAGACTAAAACGTTAGATTATTGGTTGAGTCTTGAAATAAGTCTGAATGTAAAGCTAGGGCACTAAGTAGGGTACATAAACCATTATTTCCTGGTATAAGTAGCGTACTTGTTCAGCACGGGCTAGAGCCATTTGGGATCACTGTTCAGAACATGGCTTTAAACGGTAAGAACGATCCGTGTAGGATAATGTATACCTTTTAAATTGTTTAATGAATTACTATTAAATGCGTGATTAATTCTCATAACGCTCTCATAAAAATCAAAATGAGTGTTTTTCTTTGTACTTGGTCTGTAGTGTCATGGACACACGTGATGCATTTAAATCACTTTTGGAAATGCCTATTAACATATTTTGATGACTCATCCTGCACTGTTCTTGTGTTTGTCCAATTAAGTGCTGCCTAGAATGTATCCGCCCCCGTGGGCGTCGCTCGCTACGTAGCAGCTTATCAGCAACAACTCATGGTTGTGATGGGTTTTTTTTTCTCCAGCTGTGTATCATCCCAGCACGTTTCCAATATTCCCTTGATTGGTCTCAGAGGGAAGTATTTTGAACGGTATTGGCTGTTATGCAAATCGATCATGCAAAATCTCACACACAATCACTCCGAATACTGTTTTAAATGGAAATATATCAACATGTGGAATCAAGTCATGCCCCTCAAGCCATTTTATAATCTTCCATTAGCTTCTTAGGTAATGACATTTTTATCTTTTAAATTTATTGCCTTTTTTTAATAACACCAAGCTCAGTAAACTCAGTGGTTCGGAGTCACGCAGAGTGCCTTTATTGTCAGTGTTTGTGTGCGAGTGTGTGGTCCAGTGTTGACTTAAACGACGCAGGAATGTGCGCTGCGTGGTGAAATTGGCCGTGCAGAGCGGGACGGGGACAGGAGGCGATGCCTCGGCTCTCTGCGGTTTTCTGCATGAGCTGGATCTTATGCTTTAATATTCAAAAGGCACCACAACTGACTAGTGCATCAGTGTTGCATGGCAATACCGTGAAAGAGCAACTGTAAACATGAGAAAATGCGCTGCTTGAATTTCTATTATTATATCAGCAAATGTCATGTTTCTATATGATAGATTTCGGTTTACATCCACAAATCATATAAACATTAATTAGCCCACCAGGGAAATATAAATCCACCCAGTCCCAAGCTACACTTACCCAGAAGCCCAATTACTTCACCGAAAAAGCACCAACGGAGATGATTTGCTGTGAATTATTATGACGAGCTAATTATGTGCATAAATACATGGTTTAGAAAATTAGCACTGGAACAATGGTGCATCCCTGTCACTGTTTTTATAGGATTTCATTTTCTCTTTACAGGGAACACAGTCAGTAACCTGATAATGATCATTCCTCCTATTTATGGGGCGTTACAAACAATTAAGACCGGACTTGAGGTCCGCTACGTCTTGTCCTTTTTAGGACTTGCAGGTAAGCATGAACTACTCACTAGAGCTGTTAAGGAAGTTATATCGTCTTCATGAACAGCACAGCACTGTCGAATCCTTGAGATGGCGATGAATTTTCTGTCACAAACGGCTCTGACGGCGCACCAACACATCATATTAATGCACTCGTTCTAATACGTTATTGTTTCCATAGTAACAACTCATTCACATGGTGGATTCTTGTCATGTGCGTCTCATTTTATTACTGACAGAAAACGAGTGGACGCCATCGCTGTGTTTCAGCACTGTTTATCGACACGCCCTCTCCGTATCACTTATGTCACACAGGTGTGCACTTGCATGACAACGCAAGGAAGGCACACACACACACACACACACACGGGCTTGGCAGCCAGAACAATGTGTCAATGTGATTATCTTGTCAATTTAAACACTCTGTATGTTTTGAACTCTTCCTTTCACCTAATGCCTAATTTGAGCTCCAGAGCGAACAGATCCTTGAGGGCGTATTTAAAGATGGCTTAGGAACGCAGGGATCGTCACGATAACATGTTAAGTAATATAATATGAGAGTTTTTGTTGTTGTTATTGATCCAGCTGTTGGCGTTGGTTCTTGGTGCTTCCACATGACACTGAAGTATGAAATGCAGGTGAGATGAGCTTTTCCCACAATCGATATTTTCCTCAATAAAAGCAGTATATGCTGCGTCACTGATGCATTTAGCTTTACCGAGAGCTTTAGCAATACTTCACATGCTTCTTTTTATCATCTTTCATCTTTCCAGTTGCTGGATGAGCTGCCGATGATCTACAGCTGCTGCGTCTTCGTTTACTGTTTGTAAGTCGACCTCATGCTTGTGGGTCGTTATATATATATTTAAAATTATGTATGAATCCTGCAGGTTTCTGTAGTATAGAGAAAAATCAACGTAATAATCGATTTTAATTCTCTTAATTCATATTTCTGTAATTTTTAAAAATAGTTTATTTACATGTTTATCGTTTGGTAAAGCTTACAATAATATTAGAAAAAAGAACTGTAGATGTGTATGACCAAGTTTTACTAAATCCACTCGACCAGCTGGTCTCACTAGCAAGCTTTTATGTTAAAAATGTGCTGATTATTCTGTTCAGATAGCTATATAAGGAATAGGAATAATTGTTTTTTATCACTTTAATTTAATAATTTTTTAAAATGCATTTTACAGGTATGAATGCTTCAAACAAGAACATGCAGTTAATTATTTGCCAATTGCACTCCTGCTCTTCTTCAGTATTATAGTCAGTGTGGTAAGGATGCGCTTATCTTTTACAGATTGTACATGTATTGTGTATGTATGTAAAACCTATAGAAAATTTATCATCCATTTTCATTCTGTTTCCCACGTAGGTGTATTTGCAGTGGAAGGAGCCGGTATTTCATCAGGTAAGCCATGAAGCGGTTAACAAGCTGCTCATATTGAACGATAAAGCTACGCTAAAATGTGCTAGATTTTCCTTGCTGGTACCAGAACGCTAAAAACGGCCCTGAAAATGAAAAAACAAAAACAAAAACCCTTCCATCCTGTGCCACGTTGCGTCACTGTCAGTGTGAACGTGATGCTAGCATTCCTACTAACACCAAGGTCTTAGGACACAAGCGTTGCACCCAAACAAAAATAAAAGCGGATGACGCTGCAGAGCCGGTTATGTCTGAAGGCGTGTGGCCAACGCTCGCTCTGATAAGAAAGGCTGACGTCCGAGCGTGTAGGAGCTTAATCCCATTTTAAGCTAGCGTTTTGTTTACTCCTGGGTGCCTGGGAGTGTGAACAATCCACACACACACGCACACACACTTTCCTGGGTGGCACACAGACAATGGTGTGTTTACAGTGCATACAATACAGTAAATAGTACAATAAATTGACCTTTATATTCTTTTCTCTAGGTCATGTACGCTGTGCTGGTGGCTTTCTTAGTGTTCCGTTCTATTTTCATTGTCACCTGGTGAGTACACGTAGTCTTATAAAGCCCTCTTAAAAGCCGAGGAACCTAATGTTATTAAGAGAAAACGTGATGTCTGATGTTCTCCCCGCTGCAGGGTGTACCCGAGGCTGAGGGCGCTGTGCTACACGTCATTAACCGTCTTCCTGTTGGGATTTGTTTTATGGAACATTGATAATATTGTCTGTGACACTTTAAGGTAATTAATGACAGACTTCTAGATCCCTCACAGCTGTATTTGTGTATTAACATGCTTTTAATAGCGGACACTGCGTTTGTGTTTTGCTTTCAGAACCACGCGACGTAGGCTGCCTCCTGTCGTCGGAGCAGTGACGCAGCTCCATGCGTGGTGGCACATTCTCACGGGACTCGGCTCCTACCTGCACATACTCCTCAGGTACTCTCTTTCAGCCCGGTGACTTGTGACGCCATTTTGATTGCTCGGAACGTTCGTAATTTTATTCTTCCTCTGATGATGCAGCCTCCAGATTCGGACAACCTACCTCAAGTACAGACCGAAAGTGAAGGTGAGTGCGGCCTCGTCGATTTCGTTACGTACCGGAGGAGTCGGAAATTAATACGGTGCCCGTGTTGATAGACGCCCTTCCTGCTCGTCTCCTGTGGTTCCAGAATTCAGTATTCAGTTCTTCGTCTGTCTAATTAATTGATTGTGATTATCTACACACACCTACCTGTCTGTCTGTGTAACTGATTGTTTGCCTGCATGACCTTTTATCTATCTGATTATTTGACTGTCTCCATTCATCTCTGTATGTCTTTCTGCATAACTGATTTACTTTGATCATTTTTCTGTCTGTCTGTCTGTCTGTCTGTATCTTCATTTAAGTTCTCTCTCTCTCTCTGTGTCTGTTTTTGTCTCTCTCTCTGTGTCTGCGTCTAATGAGCTGATTGTTTTGTCTATCTTATCGTTTAATTGTCTGTCTGCTTGTCTACTTAGCTAATTGCCCAACTGTCTCTGTCTCCTCATTGAACTGGATTGTCTGTCTCTCCGTCTCTCTACTTGACTGACTTTACCATTTGGTCTTCTCTGTCTTTAACTGTTTCTCTCATGCTCTCTCTCTGTCTGTCTGAATCTCGGTCTCTCTCTCGCGCTCTCTGTCTGCTGTCTGTCTCTCTCTTTCTCTCTCTCTCTGTCTGTCTGTCTGTCTGTCTCTCTCGCGCTTTCTCTCTCACACGCTCTGTCTGTCTGTCTGTCTCTCTCTCTCTCTGTCTCTCTCTTGGTCTCTCTCTCTTTCTTGGTCTGTCTCTCTCTCTCTCTCTCAGTCTGTTTATTTAACTGATACTTTTGTCAGTTTGTCATTTCATTTACGTGATTGTTTATGTATTTTTGTCTATCGTCCTGTCTGTCTGTCTCTTTATTTAACTGTCTGTCTGCTGTTCTGCACTTATTTCTGTCTGTCTCTTGATTGTCTGTGTACTTATGTCTGATTATCTGAAAATTAGAAAATAACCTCCAAGTGAACTGTCAGTCTGCCTGTCTGTTAATCTGGTAATCTGTCTCTCTGATGGATTTTTCGGTCGAAATGATTCTCTAATCATTTCATTCACTCCATTTAGTTTATCGTCTCCTTCTTTACCCTTGCAGTTTCTGTGTGGCGTTTGGCCCATGCTTCACGTCGAGTCCCAGAAGACGAGTTGAAGTGCACCGAGGAGACGAACACCGAGCTCGGACGCCGCGAAGCCCGGCCGCTTGCCTCCAGCCCAGTCGGAGAAGTGAGCAGCTGGACGTATCCCATAATCCCCTACTTCGTTTGCTGAGTGTAGTTTGGAGAGACTTTCCCTTCTGTGGAAAAGGCTACAGTTTGTATTGATAAATCACTGATTAAACCAGAGCTTTGTGGAAGGAGACAGCACACACACACTTTCTTTTTTACACACCACTGACATACATTACCATCCGCTGCCCCCGACACACACACACGAGAGAGACTAACCCTACGTTCACACTAGCAAGCGACAAAACAATGTCCGACTGTTTAATTTCTACACATGGACGTGATACAATTGTACACACAGACGTTATGAAAGCTAAATTACGCTCGGAAGAAAGTAGCAGAGATTTTCCGTGTCTCCGGCGAGGTTCGCTCGCTTTGCTAATCCGCCAATGACACTAGCACAAACTTAGCCTTTTAAGCAAAAGTCTATTGTTTCTCATGGGAACGAAGGAGACTTGTCGCTCGCTAGTGTGAACACGGACCCAGTGGGTGGTGGACGGAGATGTCAGTGCGTGAGTGTTTTTTATTTTTACATCTATCTACATAGGAATGATGTAAAAACTTGATATTGATTGCGAACCATATCTAATCCTTATCCGCCTAATCACGATTATATATTTCAGCTCTGCTGCATCGTCACGCTACGTTGCTGTTTTTAAAAGAAAAAAAAGTAGAATCATGTTTTGTTTTGTGAGCTCTAGCTCTGTCCTCATGATTCAGTTTAAGCCATCTAGCTTTTTTTTTTTTTTAAAGGATCATAAAAGGTGAAAGTGAAGGGTTTGAGATGAAATCAACTGGAATTAGTTTTTTCTTCATGTAATTTATTATTATTTTGCTTGTTTTGAATCAAGACCGTAATAGCTTGTTTCTTTTTGGTACATCTTTGAAGGAATTGACTGAAAGTATTAATTTCACATTGTGCTACTGTGCAGAAATACTGTAAGCTAGTTTGCTAGTGTTTTCTTAATGAATGTAAGGGCTTTTTCTTTTATTTCAGGGATTTTCGGGATGCATCCATACTGATATTGGTAGCAGGTTTTAGTCACATGGAGATATTTTCACTGGTCTGGCCGTTTAAAATGAGCTCAAGGTGGTGTGAAGGCATTCACGCGAGAGCAGTTCGTTTCTGCGAGCACGGAGACACGCCTCATTCCCCCTCGCTTATCAGCTCAAGTCAAGGTGCAGTTCACAGTTTTTAATCACCACGCCTGCTGATGCTGCTCTGTTACACCTTTGCACTTTGTATTAATGCTATTGTTCAACGTCTTGGACTTTAAACTCCGCATGAGGAGTTGATTTCGAACTGCGCACAACGTAAGCGGAGCCGGATACAATGCTCCCGGACTGCCCTGACTGAGCAAGGTTACTCATTTCATTTTCATCATGATCAAGAATCATGATGCTCTGTGTGGAAGAAAAAAACGGTATAGATGCATCCCTAATTTCAGCCTGTGATGTTTTTGCTTCTTATCTGTGATGTCCGATTTAATTATTAATTTATATACACTATTGTTTCCCATCATGAAGAACAGTTAGAGGTTTTTGGCCTCCTTGTGAGACAAGGAAGTATTTTATGGAGGAATGAATACCAGTGAAGTGACGTGGGAAAAGCAGACTAATTGAGTTCCATTTCATCCAGGATTCATCCAGGATTCATTGAGGATCCATTTCATGATCCTGCTAAACACCGAAGAGTAAATGATCCTGATTTGGAAAGCAATTTAGGAATCCGTTTGTCT
>JAQQZX010000009.1:2372561-2398318 GCA_030068355.1 Notoglanidium maculatum | reverse complement strand
CCTTGTGAGACAAGGAAGTATTTTATGGAGGAATGAATACCAGTGAAGTGACGTGGGAAAAGCAGACTAATTGAGTTATCTATCCATTTCATGATCCTGCTAAACACCGAAGAGTAAATGATCCTGATTTGGAAAGCAATTTAGGAATCCGTTTGTCTGTCGGCAGTTCTCTATTCTATGCACAAACGTCTTTTGTTGTTTTTACGTTTTGGGAATCCTGACCCAACATGAGCTGTCCATGTAAAGGGAATCATGTGTAATCTCACTTTGCTGAGTAGCACAGAGCTTCAGAAGCACTTGGTGCACGGAGCCTGTTCGGATACAAGGCTCCTGTCTTACCTCCTCCTGAAATCATGTTCAGTTACTTGAACTACCAGTGTGAATTGTAGGAAATATAAATATATAATGTCGACATTTTTGTACTCGTACAGTGAATGTTACCATTGTGTGTTACGTGTATTCATCTGTGCATCACTGTCATTGTATGAAGCTGCAGTGTAACATGGATCATATATTCTTCCTGAATTTGCTGCTTTGGTTAGAGTGGACCTGCTGATTTATCAAGGGTGCCTTAGATTTAGTCCTAGTGCTGTATTACCGCTAGGACTTTATATTACCACATGTTACCTTGCCTCGATGTCTCGGACGTCAAATGCTTAGTTTCCGTCCACGTTATTCTCATCCTCCTGGTGGTGATGTCGCGTAAGGCAAAAAGAACTAGCGAGGAATTACTGCCAATACTGTTCCTGTGCCATCGTGTCACCGCGCCGATCGACCACCTTCCTTCCTTCCTTCCTTCTGTACAGTCTCTGAAGGTATCATGTTGAAACCACTGCACAAGTTCCTGTCTGGAAGCATTACGTGTTTCCTTCAACTGCTCAATGTTGAATTATGTAATTAAAGTTGGTGTAGTTGGACTGTTGTGGTGATTCTTTCGATTAATCTTCAGTGTAATGTTTTTAAGTTTGTTCAATATGTTCATTAAGCACAGAGCTGAGTCCTCTCAAGGCCCAACCATAATACTATGGCAGTCATTTCATTTCCCAATCTTCTAGTCACAAAACCCGCACACAAGAGCAATATATTTCAAGATAGCTTGACTCGTAGGAACACGTGTACTTCTCCAATCAGCTAAATGTGGCAGCATTGCAAGGCATAACATCATACAGATGCGGGCCAAGAGGTTCAGGTAAAGTAACCATCAAATATCTGAAAGGAGGAAAAATTGATCTCAGTGATTTTGGTCATGATGTGATCGTTGGCACAGCTACTTGCAGAATTACATCAAGTTTAAATAAGAAGAAGAAATTCAAACAGGTTTACTGAGTTTTATAGGTATTGGGCTGCAGTTACGCATCTGAACACCAGGGGGCGTGTGTAATTATAAACGTAAGCTGTTTCTGACGAATTTCATTCAGAAAGCATGTCCACCTACACTGCAGTACTTTTATGAGCCATTAAACATTAAACTGAACCATTGCAGCTCACATTAGTCCAGAATTCCCATATGAATCCAACACGTGGTTTTCCTAGACTTTAAAAATGACGCAATTGTTTATTATCGTAACTAACCTGAACTATTTTTTTTCCAATTGCTCAATTCTTCAATGTCCACTGCAGATAAAGTTTTTTTTCATCATCATCTGTCCACATAGTGACAAACTGAAATGAAAATTCTTGGCTGAAACTGAAATTCAGGGCACTCTGGAATAAAAAAGAATTATTATAAATTATATTTTTATATATATATATATATATAATATCTCTCACACACACACACACAGGTGTGTTTATACTGTTTATAGTAACTTTCCACAATTATCATTTATCATGCTTTTGTTGATTTTTTAATTTAAGAAGCAGTGTTGTTAAATTCTGGATTCTGATTGGCCAGAAGGTGTTGGTTGATTTTCCATAACAGCGGCTCTGAGAATAGTTCAGATTTTTATTACTGCACCTGCTTTAACGCATTATTTCAATAGTAACAGCTCATTGCACAGCAGACGTTCCACTTAAATGGGTTAAAAATCGTTGATATGGTGGAATTTTCTGTAAGGAGATGTTTACTTAACATTTTGTAAGGAGTCTCTAGGGTCAGCAGTCTGTAGCAAAAACATGCATTTTTTCTGCCATGGAAACGTTTTCAGGATACTTTCCAAGTTTCTTAGTAGAATGACAAACTATGTTTTTTGTCTTATTGATTTCAAGGCTGGTAGGCTGGTGTTTATATCTGTTGTAACATAAGGGGTAACAGGAGCGAAACTGTTTTGTGGACATTCCACAACGTTAAACCTGGCTTTAAATGGGTAGAAAGGAAAGACAAGTCATTCGATAATCAATAAAAAAAATGACTCCTATATAAGAGGAATAAAACAGTGATGTGTTGGTATATTACCTCCGCAGTAGTAACTTCCCATTGGAAGGCATCACTCCAACCGGTCATTGATTATTTTCCTCCACCTGCATACCCCGATGTGCTTTATTCCTTACATATCGTCCTTTCTGACTTTGTGATTACAGCAAACTTGCGTGATGTTACTAAAAGTGTTTTTCACCAGCTAGTGTGTCAGACACAATTGTCCTTTTTTGGTAACAAGCCAGACATCACATTGCTGATTAATAACAAGGAAGAGAGCAACAGATCTGACCGGGAGAACTGCTGCTCCTTCCTGGCCTGCCAGTGAGTCAGTCCAAACCAAACCTTAATCCGGCAAGTGAACAGGAATGTAAGCGATGAGAAACTTCACTGTGTACAGCAGAATTTCCCACTCATTACTCCTTGGGGAAACTCCAAACATCTCACTTAATCACGTCCATCTGCTATCATACCTCAGAGTTTCGGGCTCAGTTTAGGTGTGTTAGAAGTGTGAAGGTGCAAAATGTTGGATTTATGATTTACACTTACGCTGGTGTTAGACTGGTTGAATCTCAAGAACATGAGCTTTCCAAGGAACCTTAAAGGGAACCCTAATGTACTCCAGCATTTGAACAACACTCTTTTCTGTTTTCGTGAAACTTGTCTCTTTAGTTTTAATTTCAGGCTGTCTACATGTTAAATTTTAAAATCTAAGCTAGCTGTAGCTAACCGCATTAATGTCGTAATATCGTATAGGTAAAAATAAAGGAATACCATTTTGAGATGGAGAGTTTTATGCGAGATCATGTGAGAATGATCATATTTACAATGCGTATGTACATCATAACTTTATTTTACAGAGACAGCTGTTTTCAGAAAGCCAGTGTTTACTCGAGCGACTGTCTTTACAGCTTGTGCTTAACTTTGCCTCACTTGTATGGATGAAAGTATAGAGAAAAACAACACGAAAGCTATTGCTGGCTTCCGATATCATCAGCTATAATCAGATGTGGTCATGGGCGTGACACTGCCGACGTCTGAAAATCACTTGAGTCAGTCCACTGGATGAGCAGTTTGGGAAAAAACTTTACACCCACACTTACTTCCTACACACAGTCATAAACTAAATCAGCACCAGGCCTGTAGCAACACGTCTGGGCTCGGATCCTCTTTTAGCCTTCAGTGGATTATTAACGCATTCAAATGTTGAGATAAGATTACTGCACATTTTCCATTCAGGCCATGATGTACATGAAACTAATGAATAACTACATGATGAGTAATGTACACTCACTGGCCACTTTAATAGGAATACCTCTACACATGCAATTGTCTTGTAGCAGCAGCGCAGAAACAGGTCGAGAGCTTCAGCTGAGGTTCACATCAAACATCAGAATGAGTTTCTCAGTGACTGATCACGGCATGCTTGTTGGTGCCAGATAGTGATGCTAGAGAGTCACAGAATGGTGTGAAAAATAAAAAACATCCAGTGAGCAGGAGCTCGAGCTGAATGGAGGTCTACAGTAAGTCGAATAATCACTCTTTACAACTGTGGTGAGCATATCAAAAGCATATCTACCCATTAAAATATGCCGTGGATTGGGTACAAAAGCAGATCACATCAGGTTCCACTTGTGTCAGCCAAGAACAGGAATCTGAAGCTGCAGCGGGCACAAACTCCCCGGATATTAGCTGACTGGAAAAAGACCAGGTGACATTTTCTCGTTCTTCATCTGTCCAGTTTTGGCGGACGAAATTTCTCGGATGTCTGCATATGACGAGACAACTGAGACTTGAACTTGGCAGAACCAGAAATAGGAGTCTATAAATCAGCAAAATATACCAAACTTTCAGCTTTTGCCTTCTCAACAGCCCTAAAGCATTATTCTACTGGTGGATCTCTATGAACTTGAACCAAAAACAAAAACATATGATTCAGTAGTTCATGCCTAATCTTTGATTTGTATGCAAAAAAAAGAACATTATTTAAAATGTAGTAATTTCTGTACTAAAATGTTTCTGGTAAATATGACCCTTGACCCTAGTATTAAAGTGTGTTAGTTGTAATTGCACTATACAGTGCGACCCAAATGAAGATGGGATCCCTTTTGAGTCTGGTTCCTCTCAAGATTTCTTCCTTTTGTTGTCTCGGGGAGTTTTTCCTTGCCTCCGTCGCCACAGGTTTGCTCATTAGGGATATATATATATATAGATAGATAAATTTATAGATTCAGAATTTATATATTTCTGTGAAGCTGCTTTGTGACAACGTCTGTGGTTAAAAGTTGTTAAATACTGACTGATTTGAGGGGTGTGTTGTTTTTTTTATTATTATTTGATTTGTTTGGGCCTTTGCGGAACTCCATATTTCTTAGTTCGTGTTTAAGGCATAAAGCTACTGTATTATGAAATGTTTTGGAAGATGAAGTGTTTCTTAGTTCACCCTTTTTGTTGTAGTTATTCTGGGTTCTGCTGGTTCAGTCTTTATGAAGACTCGGGCCAGTGCAAAATGGCATGTTTCCAAACTGGAACAAGAAACATAATGTAGGCTAGATGATGTGTACTTTGTACATGAAGAACGTCCCAAATACACATCAGTATTATAACAAGATATTGTATGTCTAGTGGTTCCACATAATCTACATTACACAAACTAAATTGAGACGATTCTGTCCTTTTAAAGACATGTCTGCTTTGACGTAGAAGCTAATTCATGAGCATGTGTCGCTCAGTGATGCCCACACACGAGTATTGCACGCTTCTGGGGGATTTCTCAATAGCCGCAGCTTGGTTTCCTTTTTTTGAAAAAATGAGGTGAAGAGAAAATCGAACCATATTTTCAGTGTCATTAGACAAAAACATTTCGCTCCACTTCTATGCGCAAAGTTTAGTGATCATCTTTTACATGCAATTACAAACCCCCTCCCCTTTTTTTAAAATAGTGTTTATAGCATTTAGTCTGTTCACCAAAGCGAGATGTAAATGATGTGCCCATGTTTTTCCTTGAAAACATTAAAACTACAAAATCTAAAAACAATAAATAATTCATTCAATCTCTATGCAGATTGCAAAATGAATCGTGTCATTTTAGTGCGAATATTGCATTTAGCAGAGAGACGGCGATTCACACAATAGATGAGCAGAAATGTGTGTATGGTTTTAAGAACTGTGTTCTATTTCATGTACACTTTATTTGTTTACATTGCTATAATTTTTAATGTAGAATTTATAATTTAACATAACATTTCTGCTGATCTCTAGAATTTCTGAGTCTCAATGCGGCATGTCTCTGGGATATTTTTCTTCTTCTTCTTCTTCTTCTTCTTTCTTTTTTTTCTTTTTCTACACAACCCCCCAAAATAATTTACTGCATGATCTTAAACTGCCTCAAGAAAATTGCTATACTTTGTTTAATAAGTATATTTTCTAGCATGATCATCGGTATTAAATATTTTTTTCCTTATAGTAACAGTAACAGTCTTTCTTATTTCATGTCTTTCAAATGATTTCCACATAATGTGCAATTTTATGGTTGAATGTTTTTTAAATAATTTGCATGCAAATTTTGTAAGCAAACGAGGAAAGAAAAAAAAAATCAATTTTGTATTGGGTTTGTGCCTCTCCTTTTACTTGTTTGATTGATGATTCATTAAACAAACTGTTCTACCGAAACTTACCACATTTCTTTTCCTCATGTATTGTTTCACATGAGACACATTCCCACAATGACGTTTGCTTATGCTTCACACACTCAGACGTGTTCAGGAAGACAAATCAGGAAATAGTGCAGCGTGAGAAGGAACTAGGTACTGCTGCAATGCTTTATCGCATAATTCTCTAAAATCTCTGTTAAACATAGTTAGAGATGGGTTTTTTTTTTAAGATTTCTTGATTTAGTTACAAATATTAAAGGATGTTTAAGTTTGGAACGCATAAGCGCATTCTCTATGAAAGGAGAAAATCACATTTTACAATAGTCTGCGTCGTCACACCACCCTGTCGTTGATTATTTTCCCAGAACAGCAAGCCTCCAAGCGGTTTATTCAGGTCATAATTACTGAGGAGGAAACAGAACTGATCCATTCCTAAGATGATTATAAAATATGATTTAGATTGGGACTTACCTTGCACATGGAAATACTTTAAACAGCCTTGTTGTTATGGAAAATTAGTCAGACCGAATTAAAATTTGAACACATTCGTTGAAGTAATTATAGACGTTTTATAAAAGGGGTGGAGCAAGCATGCAGCAAAAAACTTATTTACTTCATTTAGTCTCACATTCCCCACCTTTTTTCCATGAATATTATGCATTATCATTACTAAATAATATGTTTTTATTCTATCAACAAACCAAAAAAACCAAACAAACAAACTCCTATTTCACCATCAGTAACTAATGCTCAAGAAAAAGATTTGTCTATGGAAATATTATGTAATAACAGCTTATTCAAGGTAAAATTCATTATAAAGGAAGACTAGAAATATTTGAGAAGTTCATGATGGAGAAGTGTAGAAATACGTATGAAGTAAATGTGAGGTAACTCAGACTTGGACTTTCAGTGCAACAAGACTGCCTTAAATGTCACTTGTGCCTGAGCAGATGGAATGGAGTGCGTAGATTCATGAGTATAATATGAGAAAAATAAAACCCTGAAAAGAAAGAGAGTTAAACAGTTATATTACGTAATGACCGTACAACATACACAAAATAAAAAACATTCAAAAGATACAACACATAGTTGGGAAATACTAGCCTCACGCCATCCCATTGCTGTTTGTTTCTATAATAGCACGTCCTGAAGTGTTCTATTCCTTATTTATTATAGTAGAGCTTGCTGTGTTAAATATTGCATATACAAAGAGTGAGAAACGGTAAGGCTGAAAAAAATTCTGCTGTAGCACTGAAAGGTTCTTGAGTAACAGGATGTTTCAGGTGCAAGTTCTCCATCTGTTGTGTGTGATTTACAACATGTCTTAAAATGGCCTGGTTTTCACAAAACATCTGATTTTCCTATTTGTTGTATATTATTATTATTATTATTATTATTATTATATGTAAAGTCTTTGTGATCATTAAGTGTATGTTATGTACATGGGTAGAATGAAATTATAGATTCTGTGTCGAAAATCAAAAGTAGATGTTGCTAATTTTAAATGCACGCCAGTATTAAAATGTTTTTGACTGATGAAATGTTTTGATGTGAAAAGTAACATTTGGTTAAAAGTAAATTATTCTTTCTTCTGAAGCAAGATCACATTTTTGCCTGTAAACATCATTCTATCTGTAGGTTTGCAATATTTAGCAAGAATTTGACTTCCTGCTTAACAAATTACATTAACTGTTGGATTTGATACTAGTCTAAACTAGCACTAGCAAAGGAAACAAGCTAACCTACTTAATTATAGCCAGTTCATGTTAGCAAAATAATAAACCTACCTCAGTATGATTGTTTTTTTTTTCAACTTGGATTACGTTCTTGCCTTCTAGGGCAAGGCACGGTGAGACACCATTTTATATGAGACTTTGTTTACTCCATCAATCTGGTGATTTATGCATTTTCTTGATGACAAGGTCACTAACGAATTAGTACAATTTGTAATACTTTTCTTTCTATATTAATGAGCTTGATTGGATGTTAAACTGAAAAGATTGGAGGCTAAACTGAACCCACGATTTACGTGTAGTTTATACTCGTTGCGTACATTCATAGCATACACACCTGTGTGATTTGTAATGTAAGTACTTTTAAAGTTGAAATTAAAATTTTAGGACTAAACAGTAACTGTTTATTATTTTTTTTAATGTAACTAAGTTAGAGTCCAAGCGTTACTTTTCTATAATTCTCAAATAAAGTATAAACATGCCAAAACTAATACTTAAGTATAGTAACATATTACAACTACATAAGTATTGTCCACCCCTGGTAATGTAGGATGTAGTCTAAATCGAGTAAAACTTGCAGTACTGTGACACACCTATGTACATACTGGATGTATGATTAACACTTATAATTAGTACAGATTCTGCAGTTCTTGGTTACAGTCATTTGAAGAAACATGTGGATGTGATCATTAAACTACATAGCAGCTGTTGCTATTCTTTTTAATTTAGGACCAGAATGCATTCACATGAAAATTTCCAACAAAATAATTACCCATGACAATCATTCAATAATTAGTTATATTACTATTTATAGTCATAAAACTATCAATCGATTACAATATCTATCTTGGTTAGTAAAGGGAAGTAGTGAGAAATTATTCAAATGTGCATTACCAAACGTCATTGCATTTAAATCAAGACCGTAACAAAAACTTGCCAAAGCTAGCCGGAAATGGCTTGTGGTTTTGTGTTGTCACTTGGAAGTTCCAAGAATTCACGCAACTATGTTTGTTTACAATGACTTGAAATGCTGTAAGGGATTGCTTTATTGGATGTAAAAATCTGAGCAAGTTGCTGTCTGTCTGTTTGCCAGATGATCTATACAAATTTTATATTAAAAAATGACCTTGACTAAAACAATGAAATTACCTTTCCACATATTTTTGTTCAATTTGCGTGTGCAGAAATTGTAGTTTGGGGCCATTTTTAACATCTGTTACAGTAAAATGATAACTGGCAGCTTGTTGTAGTGGCAAGAAAGCAATTAAGTTTTAACAGAACTGCTGAAATATTTATAATAAACTTGACATTACTGTACATACGACAAATTTCTCTTTTTGCAATTAGTCCTATAATATATACATAGTCTGTGGTGGACTGGCGACCTGCCCAGGGTGTACCCCGCCTCTTGCTGTGGTGTCTCGAAGTCTGCTGAGATTGGCTCTAGCTTCCCCCGCAACCCAGACAGATAAAGCGGTATAGATAATGGATGGATATATACATAGTACTTTTGGGGGGTATTAAATTATTCTGAATGGGTTTCCTGTTTGAAATGGCTAAAATTGATTAAATTATACATTCTTGACAGTTCTGAAAGCATTTTTTGTCAAAGTTTCATGTTCACACTTTGAGCACAGTTTCACAGCTTTAAGATTTGTGAGAATTTCTATAACTTTTAGTAAAAGTTATGGAAACTAAGATTTTTAATTAAATTAAGTTGACTGGGGGAAATACTACTTAAACACCATGCAGCATTTTGTGTATAAGGGGCATCACACTGTTTGCTAGCTCATAGCCTTATCCTAAACTTGATTTTCATAATAATAATCATATACAGTTCAACTTAAACCAATTCTAAGGTTATTTTTTGTCTTGTGTTAGCAAGAGCATTCTTAAAGCAGGTGTTTACGTAAAGGTATTTTAAGGCAGGACACAGAATGAGACATAACTACACTGGTGCTTTTGCTGAAGGTTGTTATTTTCTTTGTTGATGCTGGTCTCAAGTTCAGACATGCCCTGGGTCTCTCAAGTACATTTCCCTGGAGTGTTTATTTGAGACAGTGATATTTAGGACAGTGGTATTTGGAACAGTAGTACTGGGTTCAGTAATATTTGAGGCAGTTGTCTTTGGGGTAGTAGTATTAGGAACAGTGGTATTTCATAGAGTGGTACTTGGGGCAGTGGAATTTGGGACAGTGGTATAGTATTTGGTAGAGTGGTATATGAGGCAGCAATATTTGGAACAGCAGTATTTAATAGAGTGGTACCTCAGACAGTAATATTTGGGGCAGCAGTATTTGATATAAAGGTGTGTGGGCCAGTGCTCTTTGGGATGGTGGTATTTAATACAGTGATATTTGAGACAGTGGTATTTGGGGCAGTGGTCTTCAAGACAATGGTATTTGAGACAGTGATATTTGGGATGGTGGTATCTGGGTATTTAATGTAATGATATTTGTGACAGTGATATGTTGAGCAGCAGTATTTGGAATGGTGATATTTAATACAGGGACATTTGGCACTGGATAAGTGGGACAGTGGACTTCAAGACAGCGGTAATAAGACAATAAGAAATTTTGGGGCAGATAATATTTGGGGCAGTGGTATTTGATACAGTTGTATCAGGGATAGTGGTATTTAATACAATGAAATTTGTGAGCGTGGTATTTAAGACAGTGGTATTTGGCACTGGTGGTAATTCATACAGCAATATTTGGGCCAGTGATATGTTATACAATGATATTTGGGACAGTGGTATTAAATACGATGATATGTGGGGTAGTGGTACATGAGACAGTTACCTAATATAGTGATATGTAGGCCAGAGGTATTTGTGATAATATTTGTGAAAATAGTGATATTTTTCAATATCCTGCCCTTGTAGGCATGATGTTAATAATCATGTGTTGAGCAATCATTTACGGTAGGCTATTTAGCTCAATTTTGGCTCCAGACAAACCAAAATAACAGAAGTGGCCATGATTACATCAATCAAAACAGTTACCAAAAACACACACACACACACACACACACACACACACACACAAGCACACAAAATCATTAAAATTATTCATAACTAGGATCCTACACACAACACCAAAAACAACCTAATGTACCATTTGATGTGTCATTAGTATGACTGAAGTTTAATTAGACTGGACGGAAACAATAAAAAAATATGATGTCTATATTAATGTTTAATGAAATAGTCATTTATGTTTATTATTGACACTGAAAATAAGACGAGAAAAAAATCTCTTATCTCTTTGGTTAACGCCGCTTATGAAAGCATTATAATGTACAGCTTACAGTATTTTTGTTAAATAATAACACAAATGATCTCACATCCAAACTGATTCTGTTGTCCAAGTATTGTAAGGTCTGTATAATAGAAATCTACTATATGGAGTCATCCATAACTTCCTTCCTTATCTTATGTCACCATCCCATGACTCAGGTTGTTGCGTAATACCTCATCATTTATCCTACATAAAAGCAGGCAGTAAAACCCAAACTACATCAGATTCTTGAAGGAGAAGCAAGATGAAGACTTACTACCAGTTGTGTGTCCTCGTTGCCCTGGTGTTCAGGGCTCACTCAGGTCCTATATCACCATCCATTGAGAAGGATGATGAAGAGTTTGCAAAGGTAAGAATGGCAGTGCATTGCACAGTGTAAAATTACACCAGATTTTATTTAGCAATGGTTCTAACTGTGGGGTGTTTCTATTTGACCAGAATTACTTGAAAAAACTGTACAACATGGATGAGGAGAACAAATCATCCTCAGGGCGCAAGGTCAGTGATATGAGCTTGAAGCTGGCTGAGATGCAGCAGTTTTTCCGGTTAAAGGTGACAGGAACTCTGGATGATGAAACGATGGAGATGATGAAGAAGCCTCGCTGTGGAGTTCCAGATGTGGCTGCGCTTAAAGCCAGCGCTTTAACTTACAAATGGAATACCAACAGCTTGACCTACAGGTGCCAATGCAGTGTAGTGTTTAAGTTAACCCTTTCTAGTGTCATGAAACAAATAGGTGAAAAGATTTAATGTTAAACTTTGTTGTTTTTATTTTACAGGATTGAGAATTACACTCCCGATATGTCTGTGGCTGAAGTGGACAACTCTATTGAGAGAGCGCTGCAAGTCTGGGCTCGCGTCACTCCTCTTAGGTTCACCCGCATTTACAGCGGTATAGCTGACATCATGATCTCTTTTGTTGTTAGAGGTGAGTCCTCCAGTTTATCCAGTGCCATTGGTACCAGTTCCTGTCGACACACAAACCTGTCCTTAAAAGTCTTTCCTGCAAAATATTACAGTTTGTAATTAGGCCTAGTGGTCAGCACATAGAGAACCCATGTGACAGGAAGTCTGCTCAGTTGCATAAATGAGAAAAATTGAAGTTGCTCTGTATTAGCGGGTCTAACAAATGCAAATACTTCAGGTTTCAGCTTGAGCCATGGACAGAAAAATAGGCATATCTCCATTTCAAGTTAAAAACAAATTTATCATCTTGAGTCTCTGTCTTTAGTATTACCAGTGGTATTATTATAAAAACCCAAAACATAATCACTTCAAATTGTCAAGTATATAGCCATAAACTCATCACTAATAGTTAGGCATTAAAAGGTAACTGTTAGGTCTCTGTGCTTACCTGACCTTCATGAAGAATTTAAAAAATATAGCTGGACAAAATGGATATTTTTTGCATAATTAACATAAATTGTGAATTTCCATTTCCAGATCATCGTGATGGCTCTCCATTTGATGGACCTAATGGTATCTTGGCTCATGCATTTTTCCCCTCTCCTGGCATTGGTGGAGACGCCCATTTCGATGATGAGGAGACGTTCACCTTCAGATCACAACGGGGTGATTATGCTCACATTTCATTAAAAGAACAGACAATTCAATCTGAAAAATATGCATCATAAACAGCTTGTATTCTTCCACAGGATACAACTTGTTCTTGGTGGCTGCTCATGAATTTGGACACTCTTTGGGCCTTGAGCATTCCAATGTTCCCGGTGCTCTGATGTATCCAACCTACAGCTACACCGATGCTGACAAGTTTGTTCTGCCCAGAGATGATGTTAATAGAATTCAGGCTCTGTATGGTAAGTTTCTGGAAAACATCAGTGTCAAATATAGTAGAGTTTTCTAAAAATTCCCCAGCATTTAATTAACAACATGAAATTACTTCAACAGGCTCAAACCCTGACAAACCTGTTAACCCCGATAAACCTGAGCCCACACCTCCAGTCACTCCTGATGCCTGTGACCCCAATCTGGTCCTGGATGCTGTTACAACCCTACGTGGAGAGAAGATATTCTTCAAGAACAGGTACACATGGACCCCAAAGTAACATTAACCGCATTAACCCAATTCGAATCCATGTTTTGGCATTTTTGTCTGACTATCTAATATTGATTTCTGTTGTTCAGGTTCTTCTGGCGCAGCCACCCACAGTTCACCACGACTGAACAATATCTCATCAAGTTCTTCTGGCCACAGCTTCCAGATTATATCGATGCTGCTTTTGAGGATCCTTCAGCTGATTTGGTGTACATCTTTAAAAGTAAAACATAGCTTTGCACTGCAAACAATATCAGCCTACCAGTCGTATTACATACGTATGAGTTGATGTTAATTTGTGCTTATGATCTTTAGATCAGAAGGTCTGGGCTCTCAGCGGGTATGACATAGTGAAAGCCACGAGTCTCAGTAGCTTCAAATTGCCTGCTTCAGTGAAGAAGATCGACGCTGCCGTTTATGACATATATTCTGGAAAGGCGTTGTTTTTTGTGGGCAACTTTTACTACAGGTAATTCTTATTGTGTAGCTATATTAAAGCCATTAAATATATATGTGTTCTTTTTCAAGATGTTAAAACGCATGTTTTTTTTTAAGCTATGACATGAACAGGAAGGTGATGGACATGGGTTACCCCAAACAAGTGAGAAGAACCTTCTCAGGAATGATAGGAAAGGTTACTGCAGCTTTGCAGGAACATGGTCAGTATTTAGTATGATTTCAAAACTCCTGAATAATCTGAGTCATCAACATTGACTAACATGCACACTTATGTTTTGCAGGTTACATCTATCTCTTCAGTGGCCCAAATGTTTTCCAGTTCAATAATGGAAGGCTGGTGAACATAATGAAAAGCAACTTCTTCCTGCAGTGCTAATGTTTCATATTTACCTGCCTCATGGACAGCAGGGAAATTCATTTGTAAAGTAAATTATTAAATAATTTCGAGTATTATTAAATTATTTAAACATTAACATTATGTATATCGAATCATCATTCATCTTCCTTTTCATGTTTTATTGCTTGCAATTGTTTTAACTTTTCTGAATAATTGTCATTTTTCTGAGTTGTGTCTCAAAATAAAACATCTATTCAACTTATCAACTTGTGATTCTGCTATATTCGAAACATACTATATCTAAATTAGGGGTGGGAATTTCAGAGTAACTCATGATACAATGGTATCACGATACCTTGCCCATGATAACAATGGTATCGCAATACAGCGATTCTGCAATACTCGATACACCACAATATTTGTGTAACTGAAGAAGGAAAAATACGCCCAAAATGTCAAAAAGCAGGAATTATGTATTTATTTCTTCAATTATTAAATATTTATACATTTTAAAAATTTAAATTTTAATAATTAATTATTACTTTCCCCCACTATCCACTATTTTTCATCCGTGAGTCTCTTCTTTTTCATTGCTCTCATTCATATGATAAATGCCAAAACAAAGTAGTGACTTTGGTAAGTCAGATTTGCAGGGGATTCTGTTTCTACCTCCTGCATGTTTTAGTAAGAATATTGATATTTCGCACCACTGAATTACTAACATATTTCAAGAAGAAGTCATATGATGTATTTCTGTATTGATATTAATTATGTCCCACCCCTAAACTAAAGATGCTTGTAAAAATGTCTGTGCAATTGGAAATTAAATGCACTAACCAGGCAAGCAGGTCAAGGGTTAAAACACAGAATTATCTAGAATCACCAAACCAAGGCACAAGGAAACACAGTTAAGAAATGCACAGAAAACAACAACAAGGCTTCACAATTTGGCAAAAACTCAGAAGAGCTTGAACGCACATCTATATAAAGAATGAATACAAAAAGAGCTGCACACAATCACGACACAGTAGTGCAATATACCATTGACTGAAAAGGGTGGAGACAAGACTCAAATCAAAATAAATACACAAATGCAGTACTGTTCTAACTGACAGGAGTTACTGTATACCATGGGGCTATACCTTCACTATCTGAACATCAAACTGTTGTTCCCAGCAAAATGTTTCTGACATAGTGTGTGTGTGTGTCTGACTTCTGCATTATTGAGTTAGTACAAAATTAAATTGAAAATGTATTAGGTGTGTCAGTGTTGTGTGTTGCAATGGTGGTAGGTTCTGTAGTGGAGGTTTCTGTAGAAAATAAAGATATTGCCCCACATCCTTATTTTCTCACTAAAGTGACAGTACACGTTGTACATATCAGAGAAATAGTAGCAACTTTTCAACAGTCTTCTTCAAGAGCCATGTGGCATTTTGATGTGTATACTAGATCCTGGATCTAGTAATCCAATTCAATTTTATGTCTATAGCATTGTTAATAATAGACATTACAGATATAGATTCTGTCTGTCAAGCATATACAGCCCAACATAGAGAAAGAACATATTATCAAGTATAATGGTGGCCTACAAAAGTATATATACGTAGTTATGAAATTGCAACCCAGAACTCCTCCAAATCTTCCTGTGACAGCGTAACTAAAAGTTGAAAAACGTTACAAATGTCTGAGATTTTTACACATGTACACATATTCACTAATTTTCCTGGTCGTGTGGAACGATCAGTAAATTTAATGGATTTTTTTCCCCTTTTGCGTCCTACATTGGGGACACCAGCACAGAGTGCCGAGGTGCTGTGAGCAATTGTACATCTTTATATAATTATATTTTCCTAGACTGCAACATGTCCATCAGATTTTTGATCATATTTTAACAATTTTAAGATTTTTTTTCTCAGTTAAAGATATGCATGATTAAGCATAGGGGGAGTATCAGAGTTGTAGCTCTCTGCAGATTTTGCATCTAATTTAGTTGATCTGGGAAATGATTAGATCCAATTCTGATAGGTAGGCCTTCTCTAAAATAGGGGCATTACAGTGTGTGATTTTCAGGGCATAATGTGTTTTACAGGTGTATTTAACCCAATTGTAAGATTATTTTTTGACTCTTTGTATCAAGAACCAGTAAAACAGGTGTTTAAATAGTGGTAGTTTCTGAAACGATAGACAGTGAGACTTCTGACAACACTCAGGCATTGCTAATTTTTCCTCCCGTTGCTGTCCAGACATTATGTATCTCAAATTGCTTTTGACCCTGAGAATGTGGTGTTAGATACAGCAATATTTTATATATTTTTATTTGGGACAGTGGTATTTGATACAATTGTATTTGACACAGTGGCATTCGATATAGTTTTATTTATGACAGTGGGGTTTGGGACAGTGGTGTTTAAAATCATGGGATTTGGGACATTGGGAAATCAGTATTTAAGATGGTGACATCTGGGACAGTTGTATTTGGTACAATTGGACAGTGGTATTTCGGACAGTAGTATTTAAGATGGTGATATTTGGAACAGTGATATTTGAGAAAGTAGTATTTGACGTGGTAGTATTTGGTACAGTGGTATTTGTGATGGTGATGTTTGGGACAATTGTATTTGGAACAGTGGTATTTGTGATGGTGATGTTTGGGACAATTGTATTTGGGACAGTGGTATTTGTGATGGTGATGTTTGGAGCAGTTGTATTTGGGACAGTGATATATGAGATTTTGGCATTTGACATGGTGGGAATTTGTCAATATCCTGCAACTGGAGACTCATTACATTGTCTTGAGTAAAGATTTATAGGATATGACTAAACTTTGGCTCAAGACAGGACAAAATAACAGAAGTGACCATGATTCCAAAAACCCATTTGTTTCAATAATGGTAGTTTATGAAAGGATATACAGTGAGATTTCTGACAATACTCAGATATTGCTGATTTTTCCTTTCTGTTGCTGTTCATGGGTTCAGACATGATCTCTATCATATTACCTTTGACCCTGAGACAGTGGTGCTAGATACAGCGATATCTGATATAGTTTTATTTAGGATAGTGATGTTTGAAATGTAGGGATTTGGGACACTGGGACAGTGCTATTTAAGATGGTGATATTTGAAACAGTGCTATTTGGGAAAGTTGTATTTGATATGGTGGTATTTGGTATTAATTTGTTTTTATGTATTTTTTATATTTGTGAAACAGTGACATTTGGAACAGTGTTTTTTTACAGTGGTATTTGGGGCAGTGGCATTTGTGATGTTGATATTTGGGACAGTTGTATTTTTGACAGTGACATTTGGGACAGTTGTATTTGGGACATTTGATATGGTGGTGAATGTCAACATCCTGCCACTGGAGACTCATCACATTGTCTTGACTAAAGATTTATAAGATATGGCACAACCTTAGCTCCAGACAAGACAAAATAACAAAAGTGACCATGATTAAATCATCAACAACAAATCACATGTACACTTTAAATAGTACACTTAAAAATATCATCAAAATGATTCATAAATAGAATCCCACACACAATGCAAAACAACTTCCTAATGGGCCAGTGAGCATGAGCAGAGTGAGTCCATTTATTCATTATATATATATATATATAATGGAATATATCTTTAATAATATATATAATGGAAGGAATATCTTTTATGCTCCAAGTAATACTTACTACTGTGAAGATTTAAAAAAGAAATCTGATTAAGTTTTAATAATTGTGCACAGACTATATTGTGCTCAGATGCTCAAAGTTGAGCTCATATTCCAAAATAATACTAATGTGTAGGTATAAAATGTTTGTGATCAAATGAACTTGCCCTCTTTGATTTCCTTCCCTAATCACTAATTCAGCATAATATTACGCAGGTTGTTGCTCAATATCTCATCCTTTATCATATTTAAGAGCAGGCAGCGAACTCTAGCAGAACTGCGCCAAACTAGAGGAGTTTCTTGAAGGAGAAGCAAGATGAAGACTTATCACTTGTGCTTCCTCATTGGTCTGGTGTTTAGGGTTTACTCAAATCCTATACCAGTGCCTAATCAGAAGCATAATGAAGAATTCGCAAAGGTAAGAATGGCATTGCACTGTGCAGCTTACAATTACACAGGACTTAAGTTAGGCATATTTCTAACACTAGATTATTTCTATTTAACCAGAATTACTTGAAAAAACTTTACAACCTTGAGGAGGAGAACAAATCATCCTTTGGGCACAAAGTCAGTGAGATGAGCTCGAAGCTGAGTGAGATGCAGCAGTTTTTCGGGTTAAAGGTGACAGGAACTCTGAACGCTGAAACGCTGGAGATGATGAAGGAGCCTCGCTGTGGAGTTCCAGATGTGGCCTCATATGCCGAAAAACCTGTACCGTACAAATGGTCTCAAAACAAACTGACCTACAGGTACCAAAGCAGCACATCAGTTTAACCTTAACCAATTCAAACATCGTGAAACAAAGACGTGTACTGATTTAGTATGTCATGCTTTGATATTTTTATTCTATAGGATTGTGAATTACACTCCTGACATGTCTGTGTCTCAAGTGGACTACTCTATTGAGAAAGCGCTGAACATCTGGGCTCACTACACTCCTCTGAGTTTCAACCGTATCTATGAAGATGAAGCTGACATCATGATATCTTTTGTTTCTGGAGGTGAGTCTCTCACTTTATCCTGTGCCATTGGTGCCCTTCAGAGAGTACCCTGTCCTCTTGCCTGCAGAATACTACCTAATACTGAAAAGGTTCTAGTGGCCAGTGTCAGCTATTTCGTAGAGTATGATATCTTTACTGGCAATTAATAGGCAACGTGTACATTTCTTAATGGCATAGTGCTTAGATGAGAACTTTTCTACAGGCAGTCAACTGCTTCAGGTTTAACCTTAATCCTTAAATCCCTAAGGTTTGCATAACTCAACTCCTGGTGTGGAATGAGCTTTCAAACGTTTTTCTGCTTTATTCAAGGCTGGAGTGTCTAAGCAATGGAAAAAAATCTGCTAAAATGTTATCTGTTGTCTAGTTGAGTTTCCTTGATTTCTCTTTTTAAAAAAAGACAACCTAAAGCATTATTAAAGAGTGTATTTCCAAAATAATAATAAATCTTTTCCATTTCCAGATCATCGTGATGGCTCCCCATTTGATGGACCTGATGGTTTCTTGGCTCATGCATTTTTCCCCTCTCCTGGCATTGGTGGAGACACCCATTTCGATGATGATGAGATGTTCACCTTCAAATCTCTTCAGGGTTATTATGCTTACATTTCATTAAAAGAACCTACACAATACAGTATGAAATATGCATCATAAACCACATGTATTCTTCCACAGGATACAACTTGTTCTTGGTGGCTGCTCATGAATTTGGACACTCTTTGGGCCTTGAGCATTCCAATGTTCCCGGTGCTCTGATGCATCCAACCTACAGCTACACCGATGCTGACAAGTTTGTTCTGCCCAGAGATGATGTTAACAGAATTCAGGCTCTGTATGGTAAGTTTCTGGGAAACATCAGTGTCAAATATAGAAGAGCTTTCTAAAAATTCCCCAGCATAAAATTAACAACATGAAATTACTTCAACAGGCTCAAACACTGACAAACCTGTTAACCCCAAAAAACCTGAGCCCACACCTCCAGTCACCCCTGATGCCTGTGACCCCAATCTGGTCCTGGATGCTGTTACAACCCTACGTGGAGAGAAGATATTCTTCAAGAACAGGTACACATGGACCCCAAAGTAGCATTAATCTCTTTCTAATCCATTTGTGGTGTGATCCTCTAATATTGATTTGTATTGTTCAGGTTTTTCTGGCGCCAAATCCCACAGCAAACCACGATTGAACAATATCTGATCACGTACTTCTGGCCAAACCTTCCAGAAAATATCGATGCTGCTTTTGAGGATCCTTCAGCTGATTTGGTGTACATCTTTAAAGGTAAGACATAGCTTTGCACTGCAAACAATCTAATAGTAGTATTATATATGAATTGGTGTTAACTGATGCATCTTTAGGTCAGAAGGTCTGGGCTCTTAGTGGTTATGACATTGTGCATATCAAGACTCTCAAGATCTTCAGTTTACCACCTAAGGTGAAGAAGATTAATGCTGCCCTTTATGATGAGTACACTGAAAAGGCGCTGTTTTTTGTTGGCAGCGTATACTACAGGTAAGACAGTGTATAGTTAAATTACAGTCATTAAAAATTTACCCTTTCTTTGTCAAGTTGTTAACTAATAAATAACATTTTTAAAGCTATGACGTGCAGAAGAAGAAAATGGACAAGGGTTACCCCAAATCAGTGGAAGATAACTTCTCAGGAATGACAGGAACCGTTACTGCAGCTTTGCAGGAATATGGTTAGTATGGATAGTGTTTACTCCTGAATTATCAGAGTCATCAGCTTTGACTAAAATGACACAATCTGTTTTTCAGGTAACATCTATCTCTTCAGTGGGCCAAATGTTTACCAGTACAATAATGGAAAGCTGGTGAATGTGCTGAATAATGGCCACTTCTTCCAGTGCTAGTCTTTCACACTTACCTGGGAAGTTCAGTTCTAGAGCAAACTTTTAAAGAGTTTACAGAGCATTATACTCTGCATATTATGTTTAACTTACTGCCTACGTGACCCATCCTTTAACTTACTTTAAATCTTTGAAGATGCTTCCAATGTTTCCTTTCAGAGTAATTATAATTTTTTGAGTTGAATATAAATAAATAAATAAAAAATGTCATGGCAATTTCAACCTACTTTGAAGCTTCTATATTATACAGATATCTAGTATACAAAAGAACAAGTCCTTCTTTTTGGTAATGATGTGAATCAACCCTTTTAAAAAAAGAGTTCTTCAAGTTCTTTACAGGTTCGTTGGATAATTACAGGTTCTTTGAATAAAACTAAAAAAAATTGTTCTACTTGGACCCTCTAATGACTGCAAGGCAAGCCAAGATGGTGTAGTGGTTAGCACAGTCGCCTTCCAGGAAGCGTGTTCTGGGTTTGAGCCCTGGTTCAACTGGTCCATATTTCTTTACTGGAGGTTGCACGTGCTCCCCGTGCCTCTGTGGGTTTCCTCTGGGTATGCCTGTTTCCTCCCACAGTCCACAGACATATGTATTAGGTCAACTGGCTTCTCTAAATTGCCTGTAGTTCTGAATGTGAGTGTGTATGGCTGTCTATCTTGGCTTCTTGCCAAAGTCAGCTGGGAATGGCTCTGGCTTCCCCTGTGTCCCGCAATGCATAAGCGACATAGAAGAGCTATGCTTATGGACATGTTAACCTAAAATAACATACCAGTAATTATAATCCATTTGATTCATTTTCTTTTCATTTCTGAATTTTCAAAATGCAAATTGAACGGAAAAGCCAAAACTTTGGGGGACAAAAAGACCTAAATATCACAATAAAAAATGTTTTATGCTTGGCTGAGTTGGTCTATTAATAAAGGCAAAATACAAAAAAAGAGTCATGAAAACATGATAACATCATATCCTGTAAATATTTTCCATCCAGACAGCACAAATAGTGCATACTGTTTTAAGTCTTGCCCAAGAAAACCAGCCAGTGTTGATTAGGCCCTGGCTCACATCGCAGTAGTACATGGCCATCTAGTAGTTTTTTCTGCTGGCACTCCTAATGATTCTGCTCATGTAGACCGTAGATTCCGGTGAGGCACTGGCCTGTAAATTCCTGCAGCCCTTCTCGACTGGGCCACACTTGGTTCTCCACTTGATTCAGCAGCACTGCTCCACAAGCTTCACAAACTTTCATCTACTCTTTCATCCACTCTCAGAAACTGACAACGACATAGAGAACATGCACAGAACCACGGTATATTAAAATGCTAAAATATATGTAAGCAGAGTTTAAAAAAAAGACTGCACATCCAACGTACCTCTGATTCTTGGACGTCTAACTTTCTTTATAATACAGTCCAAAGGGATGAATTTACTAATTATGAAATGGCATAATATTGTCAGTGCAGTTTAGACCAGTAGGTTGTGTTATTGTTGTGCGTCTCAGATGTGTGAGCTATCCTGCCAAAATGTCACAAGAGAATGATGATGAAATACTGCAGAAGACTTCTAGAGAAGGAAAAGGCATTGCTTCATATCCAGCCTCTTATTTTCCCACCACAATGATATTAACAAAGAAAGTTGGTCAAGCATTGTGGAGTAATATAGTACAGCATGTGGAATATGAAACATGGTATATATTCTGATCTATTCCCCATCTGTGATGCTTGTTAGAACCACTTGCTCCTTTGCCGTGGATAAATGGGAATACACTGTGTGCCTCTTACCGTCTAGCAAGACAGAACCACTCCCAGTCCCAGTGTCACCATACAAGCTCTGGGTCTGAGGTATGACCCTTCTTTTTTGAGAAAGTTGTATATTATGCTAGAGAATAGTCACATCCATTTTAGTGTGGGCTTCAATTTCGTACAACTGAGCTGGCATTGGTAGTCAGTCCAGTGCCTCCAATACCTTTCTCAGGTGCATGAGGTGTTTGAAACAAAACAACCCTTTGTCCATTGTAAGTGGTGTAGCAGCTGCTGGATAATGTCGTAAACCATTTAAAAAATTGAAGGGTGTCACTGAGACCAAAAGGCAGGATGCGATACTGCCATAAACTACCTGGCCTTGTGTTGGAGCACATTTAAAGTGAACCAAATTTAGCTCAATCAAGTGTCAATATGTATGTGTATAGCATTTTTAACTGTAGATATTGTCACAAAACAGCTTTACAACAATCCAGATGTAGAGCCATAATGAGCAAGTCAGGGGTAATAGTTGCAAGGAAAATCTCCCTGAAATTGAACACCAGGATCAATCCAGCAAGTCCAGAGGGTGAAAGGGGCAGGATCTGGCACCAGGATCACAGAACAGCTTGGCATACAGAACAGATTGTTGGGTATTACAGGAGCATACAGTTGCCGAAAACGGTGATCAGATCAGAGCCTTGTGTAACACCAAACATTATTTCTGTACACATAATGAAAACACCATTAACTTTTAAAAACTAATTTGTCTGTGATTCTCAATGTAGGGTCTGGGGGCCCTATTATGCCAATTCCAAATCTAATGACAATTTTAATAAAATGGGTTCCATGGGACCTATGATTTCAACAAATATTATCGTACACTTGTAAATAATGTTCCTATTTTCTTTTAACAGTTTGTGTGTAAAGAAATGTACACTGATAGGATCTGTGATTATTTTTACAGGGAGTGCTGGCTGTAAGAAGTTTGAGAACCCCTTATTTAAATGCATGCTGTAGTGGTCAAATAATTCCTAAAGCAAGGTCCCTAAAGCAAGTTAGCAAAAAACCTGTATCCATTGATACATCTTGAAATCTACTTCATCTTATCTTTTGACAAAAAAAAAGGCCTATTATACATATACAATATTATATTTTTTAAGATTATTCACATGGACCAGCTTGGTATTTTTCAAGGATAAGGTTGTTATATATAAAATATATTTGTGCTAACAACAATTCAGGCAGTTTGAGCCAAAGGCATGCATGAAACAAGCGCTTAGTACTTGAAAGCACAAGCTTCGGAATATATGAAATATCCTATACAAGTTATGTGTAAGAATTTGACTGTCTGATTTTTTGGAGACAGCAAATTTAATGGGAACCAGGCAGCACAAGCACATATGTAAGTGAATTTCCTGTGGGCTGACAAAGTTGGCCAAAGATCCAAGGGAAATTGTTGATGATATCAGCAGACACGCAGACAAGCTGAAAAACCCAAATAAAGAAAATCGTATTTGCCAACATCCTGTCTTTAGACATGTAATGTGACTTGTTTTGCCTTGAGCAAGAGATTTATAGTATATGGCTCAACATTAGTTGGGGTAGACCCAGTTTAAAGCAGCACAGAGCAGGAATCTGCCTGCAGTGTGTCATCCACCTCAGAAATAAATAAAAAAAAAACCTACAGAATCTACACGGATTTTAATTAAAGAAAAATCATTAACATGATTCAAAGGTGTAATTCTGTACCAGCGTAACTGAGCTAATGATATAACTCATTACACAATGACTGAAGAAAAAAACCAAGTTGATGTATGATTTAAAACTTAAGTTGGGTCACACTAAATTGGTTTTCCATGTCAAGTTGGCAAGAAAAAAAAAAAAATATATAAAAAAGTCCATCATGCATGATTAAAAAAAAAATGAATACAAACTATAGACCTTGTATAATGGATGGACGCTGTATTGTGGGGTTCTTTTGTGAATGGATTTGCATCAAATATTACTTAATTAGAAGAAAATTGTTTCACAAACTGATCACACACTTTTAGAAGAAAAAGGATCTCTCAAATGTTCGTTGGATGACTAATGGATCTTGTTTTCAAAAGGGGAATCTGATCATTTCTTTTGTAGGACAAAAAAAATGAAAATTTGTTAGCTAGATTAAAACTTGACAAAAGTTTTGCCACATTTTTATGCCATAATCAATACTACTGCCAGTTGTAGGTATAAAACATTTGTACTTAAATTTAATTAAATTGTTTCTTCAATCTGTCAGAAAATTGCTTTAGGCTATATTTAAGGAAATTCAGGATATGGAGTCATCCTTGATTTCCTAGGTGTGTAAACTTTTGTTGTCTAATGACGTAGATTGTTGCTCAATATCCCCTCCATTTACATATAAAAGTTAGGACTGAAGGTACATGAGCTTATCAGAAGAGAAGCAAAATGAAGACTTACTACCAGTTGTGCATCTTCGTTGCCCTGGTGTTCAGGGTTCACTCGGTACCACTGACTACTGACTTGAACGATGAAGAATTTGCAAAGGTAAGAATGGCATTGTACTGTGCAACTTAAAATTACACAGGATTTCTTTATTTAGTTTTTATATTATTTTATCTAACTTGTATTCTTTTTTCCATTTAACCAGAATTACTTGCAGAAATTGTACAACATGCAAAAGGAGAACAAATCGTCCTTTGGGCGCAAGGTCAGTGAGATGAGCTTGAAGCTGAGTGAGATGCAGCAGTTTTTCGGGTTAAAGGTGACAGGAACTCTGGATGCTGAAACGCTGGAGATGATGAAGAAGCCTCGCTGTGGAGTTCCAGATGTGGCTGCGTACACCGATGGCTCTTCAAGTAACAAATGGTCCACCAACAAACTGACTTACAGGTACGAGCAGTACAGTGGGCTTAGGCTGTTAAAGCTTTATGTATCGAACATGTGAACTGATTTAATAGGTTACACTTCATTTTTTTATTGTACAGGATTGAGAATTACACTCCTGACATGTCTGTGGCTGAAGTGGACGACTCTATCGAAAGAGCGCTGCAAGTCTGGGCTCATGTCACTCCTTTGAGGTTCACCCGTATCTACAGCGGTATAGCTGACATCATGATCTCTTTTACTGTCGGAGGTGAGATTCCTACTTCATCCAGTGGCATTGGTACCATTTCCGGTCAGCACAGCCTGTTTTGAAGTCTTGTGGAATTTTATCTAATGTTGAACAGTTTTTTGTTAACAAGGCAGATTAGAAATTGTGAAAGCCGGCATTTTAATATATTAAATGTCAGAGCACCATTCAGAGACACTGTCAGTTAATGGTCAGCACATGTACATTTGTGACAATGCTAAGCTAGGTATATGAATGTTTCTTATTTCCAGATCATGGTGATGGCTCTCCATTTGATGGACCTAATGGTCTCTTGGCTCACGCGTTTGGCCCCGCTCCTGGCCTGGGCGGCGATACCCATTTTGATGAAGATGAGACCTTCACCTTCAAATCTTCTAATGGTAAACAAGCTCCCATTCCTTCAAACTTGTTGCCGTGTATGAGATACAAAAATAAACATCATGTCCATCCATCTTTATTGGGG
>JAQQZX010000009.1:2355834-2372461 GCA_030068355.1 Notoglanidium maculatum | reverse complement strand
AAATCCTACTAAATAATGGTTTGAGAGTCTTTAATGGTTCTAACTTTCCAATGCTTATTCCTGTTGTTCAGATTTTTCTGGCGCCGCCAGCCTCAGAGTACTCAAAATGAACAATATCTGATTACGAGCTTCTGGCCAGAACTTCCAAATAATATCGATGCTGCTTTTGAAGATCCTTCAGATGACCTGGTGTACATCTTTAAAGGTAAAGCCCTGTTTTTTTTATTGACAATACTAATCTTTTAGAACCATTACATAAGGATTTGTGTTAATGCATGCTCATGATCTTTAGGTCAGAAGGTCTGGGCTCTCAGTGGTTATGACGTTGTGAATCACAAGAGCCTCCTTAGTTTCAATTTGCCGGGTAAAGTAAAAAAAATTAATGCTGCCCTTTATGACGATACTGGAAAGATGCTGTTCTTTGTTGGCAAATCATATTACAGGTACGTCACAGAGTATTGTTATTTAAAAGAAATAAAAATGAAAGAAGATAAGATGATATTTCTTTTTTTATGTTAATGTTTTTAAAGCTATGACACAAACAACAAGAAGATGGACAAGGGTTACCCTAAACCTGTGGAAGAGAGATTCCCAGAAATGACAGGAAAAGTTACTGCAGCCTTCCAGTACAGTGGTCAGTATTTAATCAATTAGTAAATGTTTCTTAGTCATCTGGACTAATTTGGACCTAGTTATTTATTTGTCCACACCATGCCTTTCAGGTTTCACCTACCTCTTCAGTGGAACAAAGATATTTGAGTTTAGCCAATCAATGTTGATGCGCATGCTGGGAAACAACTACTTCTTGCAGTGCTAGCCTTTTTTCCCGTTTATATTTATATGTCAGGAGTACCAGTCCAGACTAGATGACATGGTAACATTATTTATAGTGGAAATTATTTAATAAATTAAAGTGTTGAGAATTTAATTTTTTATTAATTTTGTTATTTCTGAGCAGTTGTAATCCTGATGTCATACTTTCAAAATAAATGTCTGAAAAAAAAAAAAAGCCACTGTGAGATGCTACTGTTTAATTAGACAAATGTTCTCTGCGAATTGTGAAGTTTCGTTATTGGGATTGTAATGGAGTTAAAATTGGAGGTAAGAGCACACAATACAAAAGAAACGCAACTCATTTCTGTTTGGTGATGATGAGGAGTAACAGTGTACATCTACATCTTTTAATTTCACAATTAAAAACAATAGGGTTAAAAACTTGGGCTTCTGGTTCAAATCATAGTAACAATGTTTAAAAAGGGGGGCATAGCATACTTTGTATTTGCACCAAACATGAAAATGTGCTCTGATATATTCTTTTAAAATGTTAACAGGGACTTCAGTATGTTATGGTACATATATGAGTATCTGTATGAGTATCCATTTAATCTTCAACAATTTTATCACAACTATAAAAGACCATTATGTACCAAAATCAGCTATTAAACACTACTCAGCTGAAATGCTTGATACTGGACTGGTAGCTGTTTCTCGGGGGCCGAACAATGTGGCACTTTGTGCAGAGGGCAACAATCCTAGAAGGAAAAAAAAGCAATTAATTTCACTTTCAACCTTACAAAATTGTGTTTTCCTATTGTCTAGAAGTTCTAAGTAGAACTTCATTAGGGAGCTAAGAACATTTATGCCACAGTGCTGCTTCATTCTCAAATCTGATTGGTCAGAAGGCGATAACGTGCCTTCTACGGTGCCACTATAGTGGTGAAAACACGATGAAGTTCCCTTTACCATGCTAATCCAGTGCAGAATATGCAATACAATGCAATAAACGGTTCCCTGACATGCAAACAAACATCATGAAGTACCCTAATGGGCAACAATGGAGAAAATGAAATGCAGTGCCCTATAGATGCTCCTATATGTGAGAATATGAGATGAAATGTCATCTGGTCCTGCCTGTTTTATTTTTATTTTTTACCCCTGCCTCTCAGCCTGTCAAGGTTTTACAGCACTCCTGGATGAATAGTGTTAATCACTATGCAGATACCAAGTATAGCCACTAGATGGCATTCTAATACAAGGAATCAGTGAATCCGCGAGCGCACGTGCACATCACAATTGCACAAATACTTGGCTTGTTATAAATTAGTACTGTTGTAGGCCTATTATGTTATTAATGCTAATCATGATGAATGATACCACTCTCTGCAAAAATGTAAAACTCTAAATTAAATGGCATAACACACAGGTAGAACAGTTAACCCTAGCATGATAAATAAAATTAAAATATTTACATAATTTCATATTGGTGAGTCCCGAGATGCGTCATTTAAAATGTGGTTTGTGTGGTTTTCCGTCATCACCAGGAGCTGTAGAAGGGAAGAGAAAGTAAACTTAAGTGTGCAATCCTGTAGGTTGATTACATTTTCCATTATAATGTCGAAAACAAAAACAAACAACACATTAAAATCTGAGTTTTGGGGAGCCAAAATGTTACTGTGCTATAACATTAATGCAGAAACAATCAGATGGTAATTTTAAATACAGAATAAACATGAACTTCTTTTTCATTCACTTTCTGCTTGTCTTTGATTTTTTTGCAAATTTGTCTAACAGTTTCTTTTATTTTTCTTCCCTGTTTCTGAACGATGGATTTCATTCATTGTAACACATCTTTTTACACTTATTATATATACTTCATACTTTTACACTTCTATGTATCCCATCTCCAGCTCTCTAAAAGGTTCAGATTTTCTGTTCTGACTGTTATTGTCATTTCAGTTTATTCTTAACCTGATTGTACATAGCAAAGCCTGTTTAAAATGTTGCTTCATAAATAAGACCTAAAACAGTTCATTCATAATGTAATAGAGCTGTAAATAGAGCTGCAAACTTTTTAAGCTTACTAATAAATATGATTAATATTTAACCTGTGCTATAACAGTTTTTCAGTAGAAAAGAAATAATTAAAAGGAATTTAATAAATGGAAAAACTAGAGGCACATTTTTTATCTTTTCACCCAGAAACCAAAGTGTAAGTGGTTATTTACGCATCTAGAAGATGTTTGAGCTCCTCATGTGTGAATGGTTTTGTGATTCTATATCACGAAAGTATCAGGTGAAGATTTAATCCTGATGTCTAGAGAGATTTGTTTCTTTTATGATGATACTTTGAGCTCCTGGGCAGAACATTTCTTTACTATACTGTCTGGAAGCTGCCCTGACACGTTATCCCGACAGTTACACGCTTCCAGATCCAAGTGGCACATTAAGCTTGAGACGTCACAGAGCTGAATCAGACACGTGTTTAAATGCTGGGGGACTTCCCTTCATTTAGAAGATGAATGAATATCCAGTCGGTTGGATTGGCTACACAGAACCTGCTCTAAAGGGAAATTTCACATTGTAAAGAATTTCTATGATTTCTAGAATAAAACTCATTGTGTAAACTGTGTTTGCTGTAAATATAATGCTGTAGGGCAGTTCTACAGCAGCCTGTCTGGTATTCTGGGAAAATATTTACAGTACTGCCAGATAATATTATACATTATAATATTATAAGATTTTAACCTTTTCGCAACTGTAAATAGTCTTGTGACTAATGTAACAATGCGCTAAACAAACACAATATCATTAACTTTACTGTAAAACTAGGCACTTAAATAAACCCTGAAGCAGAATTTACATTATTTTCATTTCTTTTCAAAATAATTTTTTTTAAAATTTTGCATCGATACACTTTTTTTTCAGACCACATACATGTTTTTTGGACTCATCGATACTGATACAAACTTGAGTTAACTACTTAGTATTTAGCAATTAGAGGGAAATCTAATTTATGTATTTAGTCCTGTTGGCTGCTGTTTGCTGATAGCATTGGACTCCTCGTACTGAGTTTTATGTTCAAGGTGTGTAAACAGTATTGCTAGAGAGCGAATCCAGACCGGTGAAAGGACACATGCATGAATACGTACTCATAAACCAATTTCTCTGCATTGTAAATGTACAAGGATATGTTTAACAATGAGGAGACACAACTCATGATTGCAGGTGTAACTGAATACGAAAACATTACTTGAGGTGGCCAGAAAATAGGCTCTAAATAGATACAACAGGAGTCGCAATATTAGTTTTTGTTGTTCTTGTTTATTCACAGGGCACTGAATAGAAGTGTGCAATGGGACTGGAGTCCCATAACATGCAAGGAAACAATCATGCAATTGATCTTTTTTGGTTAACTTTAATGTGTGTGAGCGCTCAGATAAAACGAAGAAAATTTCATTTGTTCATCCTTAGTTACTCCCTGGTCAGAGTGATAAATTAAGCTACGAGTGTGTTTATATTTTGGGAAATAGGACCAACTACACAGAAAAACACACTTACTTCTGGTTTAAAGCTGTATGAAGATACAAATATTTGGTGAACTAAACTGTGCCATATCTCTAATTTCAAGAATTCACATTTGTATGAAAAATAATAAACAGAAGTTGACATTTGGAGCTTTTTCTACATCAGTCATATAAAAATCTACTTCATGTTTCTCTCACCTCATCCTCAGCTGCTGAGAAGACCAAAAAAGGAAACTTCCTCTTGTCCCTTACTCTATATCTGCTATAAAGTCGACATACACGTCATCACACAAATACCATGTACGCAAGACCTGGCGAGGCCAATCAGACACGTGAGGAGGTTCTCACAGGCCAGTGACAGCGTGACGATACACTGGTGACGAATGATTTATTGTGTGTATGGCACTTGTGAGAGAGACAGCTGTGATTCAGGCATAGTGTTAACCAAAACAACTGTGTCATTTCCCTGAAGATGGAGCTCGGACATGCAGGGGCTTGCACACACACACACACACACACACACACACACACACACACACACAAACATGTTTCAATAAGACATCACGTCTCCAGTTACCAAGCATCACATTAAACCATGATAATTAGCTACTAATAGATTTCATGTAATAATTGTTTTTTTAATACACAATCAGGATACGCCTTTTAATTTAGAAATAGAGATTATTAGTATTTTTCTTATTTGAATTAGAAGCATTTAGAATTGCTACATTTTACTGATAATAATAATTACATCAAAACACATTATTCATGATTCATTAAGAGTAAATGACATTTACTCAAAAAAGTAAATTTAATTAAAAATATTAATTAGATTTGTAATATATAGGCTTAGATATACTTAATTATAACATTTTTAAGCATTTTAAGTTCACATATACTGTATACTATATAAACATGACTATCTGAGATTTCAGCCACAACAATCGATCATACTGTAATATATAACAATCACTTCACTTAATGTAAGTCCTAATAAAAAATGGCATGGAAAAGGTGCAGATAAATAAAAAAAACCAAAAAACAAACAAACAACAACAAAAAACAAACAAAAAAACCCCAACAAACACAAAGAGACTCTGACACAATGGAGAAAGCACCCTGGATTGTTTTTAAGATAATTTTATCTACATTTTATATAATTCATTTAATTTATGATTTAATGTGTTAAATAATATAGTATGTCTGTAAACATAGAAATAATATTTAGATATTTCATCAGAACAATTTTATTTTTTATGATACTACACAAAATTTAAAAATTGACAAAGATTGCAATAATAATAATAATAATAATAATAATAATAATAATAATAAATCGACCTGTTTATATATACATAGTTTAATGTGTATGTGTGTGTGTGTGTGTGTGTGTGTGTGTGTAGCACCCATTGTCAGAACTCTATTGATGTAAAATACTACCATTAGTTTGAAATAATTTAACTATGAGTAGCAAGACTAACAATATTACTTAACAAGTTTGGTATTTAACAATTTAAATTTTAAAATGATTTAATGGAACAAGATAAAAAAAAACCCATCACAGATTAATTTTATCAATACAAATTGCATTACAGCCTAATATCATAAGTAACAATTAATATAAATATCACAGCAATGATAATACATATGAAAAAGGGCATCTTACTAGTTAGATCAATTAAACTACCTTAATAATAATAAAATTTGTGCACAAGGATTACTATCAGTAATTACAGCAGGCAGATTATAGAAAGGGTAAGGAAGGAAGGTTGCCTTGTTTTCTGGTTTGGGTGTCAACATTTCCGTCAAATCTGGATTTTTCCTGCCTGATCCATTGAGTCAGTGATTAAACCCGTTGCGCAATATGTCTGCATCTGAAGTGTATTTAAACCTCTCTGCCTCCGAGTCCAAACCAAAGCGCTGAAGATCCTCGAGGAAGAGACAAACACGAAGATGTACTACGCAACCTGCTTTCTCATCGCTCTGGCGATTACCGTTCAGTCGGGTCCAATACCAAAGCAAGACGAGCAGGACGATGCTTTTGCAGAGGTAATGAATCTTTACTTTACGTTCCACAATGTCCGCACAATGTATTTACAACACTACATTAATTTTTGTTTTACTTCTGTCTGTAGGCTTACCTGAAGAAATTCTACAACCTCACTTCATCCACCAACAAAAGTAGATTCACTCAGCTGGGTCTCAAGCTAGCTGAGATGCAGAAGTTTTTTGGACTCACCGTGACGGGGACGCTGGACTCCAACACCCTGGAGATGATGAAGAAGCCCCGGTGTGGAGTTGTCGATGTGGGTGCGTACTCCACGTTCGGGGGAGACCTGAAATGGCAGACTAACCAGCTGACCTACAGGTGAGAACCACAACAAGTATGTTATGGAATGCAGAGATCTCAGTAAAGGCGTCACCACAAATCCTTCCATACATAAGCCTGATTGCAGTTAATGTTTTTTTCCCCCTGCAGGATTGAGAATTACACTCCTGACATGTCTGCGGCTGAAGTGGACGACTCTATCGAGAGAGCGCTGCAAGTCTGGGCCCGTGTCACTCCTCTGAGGTTCACCCGCATCTACAGCGGTGTAGCCGACATCATGATCTCCTTCGGGAGGGGATGTGAGTTCACACGCTAACATCTACATCTATTGTTGTTATTTTGCATGGTATATATTCCCTAGAATGTGTGTTATTTCTACTAATTGATAAAAAAAAATGTTATTTAACAAAGATAAATGTACAACCGTTAATACGATAAAGTGTTTTGTTAAGAGAGGTTTAGTTAAAATTCATGGAAGATTTCTCTGTAACACTGGATAAAAAAAGCAGATACAACATAAAACGGATAAAAATTCATTCATTAATAAATTTAAAATTGTAATTGTTGGCAATTGTAACTGGTAGGAATGAAAAGGTTGAGTAATAAAACACTTTGGAACTTGCTGTTATAGGAAAGTAATGAATTTTTGATATAAAAAAAAAAAAGTATATATGAATGGATTATTTTCTTGTAATTGCATAACCCCAAGTGATTTATACCATACTTATATTCTATTCGATTCTTACCTGTTCTATATATTAAAACATGCCTCAATTTTAAAAGGATCTTCATGTTCAATACACCTTTATGGTGATTTGTTGGTGGTGTTGCTTTATTAGGAATTTGATTACAATTTTGAAATGAATGCCGATCACTTTCCTGTAAACACCTTTATGAGACAACACAAAAATAAGAGTGGATTGATCTATATAATTTGTACATATTGATCATTTTCGGTAAAAATGAAGACCCTCAGATTTCGTTAACCCACTCTGTTAACTGGCAGAATTTGTAGTTACTATTCTGGAATCCCAAAAGGATTATGTGTTTTTCTTTCAAAATCCCACTCCCACAGAAAGTTTGACCAATCCTGTTGACTCTAGCAGGTGTTAAGGCTGTTGGCTAGACATGCAAAAAAATTTCTTCACTCCTGTTCCTGAAATATTTGAAATACTGTGTTGAACCATGTAATACATGCATTAAAACCGAGTTTTCTTTCATAGCCCATGGTGATGCCTACCCATTTGATGGACCATCCGGCACTCTGGCTCATGCTTTTGCCCCATCTAGTGGCATTGGTGGAGATGCACATTTTGATGAAGATGAAACTTTCACCTTCACTTCCACCAGTGGTGAGACAAATAGACACTGAACCTATAATATAAAAAACCTAGGTCGTACAACTTAACCGCAAAGACTAATCATGACTTCTTCTTCAGGATTTGTTTTGTTCCTGGTGGCCGCTCATGAGTTTGGTCACTCTCTGGGTCTATCTCACTCCAGTGACCCCGGTGCCCTGATGTACCCGACATACAGCCACAGAGACCCAAAGACATTTGTTCTGCCTGCAGATGATGTCAAAGGCATTCAGTCTCTCTATGGTAAGCACACACTATGCAAAATTACCTTAATATTTACAGATACATTCATTAATATTTACAGCATTAATAATGTAACATTTATTCACAATGGCACATTGGCTTATATTATAAAAAAAATCACTACAGTTATATTGCTGTTTTATTTATTTATTTATTTATTTTGTCAAATATATATACTGATTTTTTTATTCAATTTACTAAGTAAAACATAATAACGAAAACTGATATAATTCGTTTATGGAAACAATCATTTGATTTTAGTAGCTTTCCTGAGTAGTAATGTGTCGTTTGCGAATGAGTCGGCTCGTCAACCGACTCTTTTAGGGAACGTTGAGGTCAGATTAGCTGCAAAAATTAGTAAAAAAAAATAAAAATAAAAAATGAAACATAATTAAAAAACCAGTATAAACCAGTTTTACAAGTTTTTTTTAAATAGTCCATTGCACTGAAGATATTTTAATAGAATCACACACACACACTGTTGCTTTAAATTGTAAGAACAGTTCAAATGACTCCTTTTACTTGTAAAATATTTATAATTTTTCTAACACCTACTTTCCAAACATGTCACCAGGCCCAAACCCAGATAAACCTGTTGGACCCAGTAAACCAAATCCACCTCCCGTCACCCCGAGCGCTTGTGACCGCACTCTGGTCCTCGATGCTGTAGCAACTCTGCGTGGAGAGAAGCTCTTCTTCAAAGACAGGTACACATGGATTTACAAAAAAAAAACTTTCTATAAGATATGTTAAAACTCCATCTGAGATATATTTTTAATTTCTTGCCCATGTGCTTGTCTCCTTTAGCTTCTTCTGGCGCTTATTTGGGACCAACCAAGTCCAGCAGCAGCTGATCAAGAGCTTCTGGCCCGAGGCTCCAGATAATATCGATGCTGCATATGAGAACACTGTGCAAGACATGGTCTTCCTCATCAAAGGTAAGTTAACATACATAATCACTTTTAAATGATTGTTTGTAATACCAATGCTCGTAAAGCAGCTTGAGATAACTATGGGAACTTATGCTCTTTAGATCAGACAGTCTGGGCATTCAGTGCTTATGACCTTGTGAGTGGATTTCCCAAGAGCCTTAGCAGCTTGGGTCTGCCTGCCAAGGTGAAGAAGGTCAGCGCTGCACTCTATGACGAAAACACCAGGAAGACGTTGTACTTTGTGGACAACAGTTACTACAGGTAGGAAATACATGGCATTGTTAGATTGGCATTAAATAGACTGACAGAATCCATATCATCCAATATTTAGCTAGCTATATAAGAATTTATAAGTATTTGTGAGTAATTGGGGAGCTTGTCATGTTACCAAGGTAATTTTACACTTTTACATTGCTGTATTATAAATAGAGTACATTAATAAAGATCTACCCAGTTTTCTCAGAAACTAACCAACTTTAATATTTTCTCAGTTATGATGAAAACAAGAAGAAAATGGACACCGGATACCCCAAACTGGTGGAACGTGGCTTCCCGGGCGTTACTGGGAAAATCACTGCTGCTTTCCAGTACAGCGGTCAGTGTTTTTATAAAAACGTTTATTATTCAGAATATTATGATCTTCTTAATTGTTCTATAATTATATAAATGTGTGCTGATGTTATGTCAATCCTGTGTTTCAGGTTTCACCTACCTCTTCAGCGGAACACAAATTTTTGAGTACAGCACTTCTACCAAGAAGGTGCTGCGTACGCTCGATAGCAACTACTTCCTGAAATGCTAGTGTTTTTTTTTACCCAGGGCCCAATGTTGAATCAGGGCTATGAGTAAATCTCAGTTGATCATATAATGAATTCAACTTATTTATAGTTTACTGGATTTCTAAAAATTTATTTATTTACTGTCATAAGAAATTCCATTGTTATATAATTCAAGATCCTATTTACTTTTGTTGTTTAAAGAAAAATAAAGATTGCATGGAAAAAAATTTATTTGTCCTTTGACCTTTTTAAGGTTCGGTGTCAAACCTTCAAGCATATCAAACCTAACAAAATGCCTGAGTTGCTTTTGTAAAAATAAATACATAAAAAAACTGAAAAACTAGTTCAACAGAATATTAAAATGAGATTATAATAAGAATTAAAATAATATATATATAAGTAATTTGGCGATCATATTTATATTAAGAGAAAAATAAAGGTAAAAGGATAAAGTAAAAGTGAACAGCTAACAGAAAAAAGTGTTAACCATTTCTGTGTGTTGTGGTTAAAGATGGACCATAACAGAAACTGTTCACTGAAGTACAACTGTTCATTTTTTTCAGTATTCAATATAGTGTAAAAATTGGCTGCAAATTTTATGGCAGTTTAATGGCAGGTTTGGTAAAATTTACAGTAAACAACTGTAATATATTTACAGTAAAGTGCTGTTACATGATTTAAAATGACACATTGCATTTGCAACTGATCTGAAGAGTCTTACTCAAAGACCCAATCAAGCTAGTTTGTTGGCACTGCTGATTTGAACACACAACCATCTTACCCATGGCGTGAAGCCTTAACCACTGAGCTGCCACAACTAGCGCAACCAGTTTTCAGTGTTGTAATGTTGTTGTTGTTGTCGCTCAGTTGTTAAGGTGTTGACTACAGGACAGAAGGTTGTGTGTTCAAATCCCAGAACTGGCATGGTTGTGTAAGATCCTTAACTCTCAGCCAGACAAGCTGTGCTGGCTTATGTGTAATTTTATATAAGGTTATTATTGATTATAAGATTACAGTTTACTGTAAATGTTGTTTACTACAAATTTTACGGTACTTTACTGGCAGTAAATTAGTGGAATAAATCTATGGAACTTTTTACAGTGTAGACTCTGGGCCAGTACTTCTGAAATGGAGCTTATGACCTTATACGAACAAAAAAACATACTTCCTTACCTCTGTCAACACGTCAGCTGTGTGTGTGTATGTGTGTTTGTGTGTATGTGTGTGCGTGTGTGTGTGTCATTTTCAGTCATACATTCCTCTTGGAGCAGCACCAGTTAATGTAAATTAAGACTTTACTGACAAATTAAGAACAAATCTACTTATGAATCTAGGTATTTACTGCCTGTAAAATCTATACAGAAAATTCCAGGAGTTGTGTGTCCAAAATGTATATGTTTATTTGATGTTTAAAATTGTTCCTCTACTTACAGCCATGATATAAAGACACATAACCTTGGTGTCTAACCACTGTATGGTAATGTGCATTTACATGTGTACTCATTTACATTTCTGCTAATTTACATTTCTATATGGGTTTTGGTTCTATAAGGCTGGGATTTGAACCCCTAGAATATAAACCTAGTGTATTAGTAGTCCCAAGTCCCAAGCACAGAGCAAAACTGATACTTTTGGTTTGTTAGGTTTGTTTTGCATAATTAAATGAACCACCAACACGTGGAAATATGTTGTCTGAGCATCATGTAAGAACTGAAAATGCTCTTTACTAAATGATTACTTTCATTCATTGGTAAAGAATACACCAACAAAAAAAGGTGAAAAAAAAAAAAAAAAAAAATCAGACAGTCTCTGATTGCTGTGCTTTCTCCTGATTCTTTTCTGAAACTCCCAAAATATCCGATTTGATCTTTTATGTAAAAATGTATAGATGTGAAGCATTGTCAACTGTTCAAAGGTGGGAATACCAACTTATTTTTTTTATTTCATAAAAACTCTGAAGAATGAACATATGACTGACTCTCAAGATGTTCATATCCGTGTATCTTTTGTCTCACAATGCATATCAAGGACATAACCTGTCTACACGTGCATGGATTTCTTCCAGCTGCATCACAAACTAACAAGCCCCCATTCATTCTGATTAGGGGCTTGTCAAGACACGATTTATCTCTCCCAGCATTCTTCCCTGCTTTTGAGAAAGGACAAAAAGAGTGTGCATAAATAAGAGGGTGGGTGTGGGAGTTTAGAGTGGATATAAACTCATCATCATCCCTCCAGGACTCCAGAAGAAGAGAGCTTGGAGATGAGAGACGTAGTCGTTCTCGTGTTGATGCTCACAGCATGTCTGGTGGTCTGCAGTGGTGCCCCTGCGACGTCCACAGTGGATCAGGAAAAAGCTGAGGTGAACAGTTATTAATATATAAAATCTAACATAGAATGGGTTTTTTTTTTTATCCTGGAGGTTGTTTTTTTCCTGAAAAGATTTAATTATTTGGGCATATATTCAGCTATATATACATTCTTAAGATTTAAAGCAGGTTATTATTCAGTCTTTCATCTGATATTGATTACTGGTTCAATAACTAAAAATAATAAAGGTAATCAGATATGAGTAGCATAAGTAATAAAGGTAAGCAGATATAAGTAACATATCTTTAAGAGTAACAGTAAAAGTAATTGTTACACACTGATTGGATTTAAGATATCAGCTGGCAATTCTGCCTTTCCTCCACATCAACCAAACACCACTGATAAACTCATTAGTTGCTTGTATTTATTCATTTATTTTTTACATATAACTTTTCCTATTAATCGTCGAGTTAAAATTGAATGCAGCGCAGCCCAACCTGGCAACTTTGCTTCACAGCTTCAATGATTTTATGTCTTGTTTCTTCAGGAATATCTGAAGCACTTCTACTCGGATCTCAACGGTCTGTCCATCAGCGGGAGACGAGTGAAAGAGCAGGACTTTGAAACTGTCCTGAAGCAAATGCAGGAGTTCTTTGGGCTTCAGGTGACGGGCAAGCTAGACACAAACACCATCGAGGTGATGAAGAAGCCACGCTGCGGCGTTTCTGATGTTTCCAATTATGGACATTTCAGCGGCAAGCCCAAGTGGGATAAGCACACCATTACATATAGGTACAGGCTGCTTCTGATGGAATAACTGAGTATAGGAGTCTAGGGGTATGGAGATACTATATGCTGATATGAGAGTACACCATGATGAAACTGAAGATGTTATAGCCTACTGTTAATGCCTGCTGCTGAGCAAAGTTATTTGATTATATCATGGAAATGGGAGGAGCAGGAAATTGAAGTGATAGGACCTGCTGTCAATTACCCTGACAAGTGACACGTCAACTAAGATTTTTTTTTTCAATTCTTTGAAATACACTAGAGTGACAAATCCAAATGTTTGGCTTGAATGACTCCTTAGGTCAATTCTTTCGCAGCCAGTGTTCCAATGTTTTTTCAGGTCCCCAATCACAATTGTAGATTCCACCTGCAATTAGCTCCAATTAATTATCCGACACTTAAAAAAAAACAAAAAAAACCCCATATATCATTAAATGTTTATGGACATATCCAAAAAAACAAAAAGTACTGGAAAGGAAGACACAACTTTCACTGTAGTGCGCACACATTTCTGACTTGCCCTGTGGACTTGCTCTTTTCTCCCTGTAAGCTTCTTCCAAAAATAGCTCAAGTTGGTGTAAAAACTGTAACCCTGGTAACTCTTCTTGCATGAGCAGCAGTTTGATAAGTCTTTAAATGTCTTTGAAGGTCATCAACGACCCAAAAATAAGTGCAGGATGAGGAAAAAACGCTAGCATATGAAATTGGTGGAAATGTTTTTCATCTCACATTTTAGAATAACTGAGTACACACCAGATCTGAGCCAGAGGGAAGTGGACACTACGATCGCTCAGGCATTCAAGCTGTACAGCGATGTCACTCCGCTCATCTTTAAGCAGATCTACAGCGGCACCGCTGACATCATGATTCTCTTCAAAGCCAGAAGTACGTGTACTGGATGTTCTCCAAAACAGCAACACACACCCTAGTTCCTAGACGGTGCACTATTTTGCCAGTAACATTTGGTTTACATAGAGAACAGGGTGTGGTTTATGACATAGTCATGGTGTTCTATGTTTAATACGTTCTTTTCATCAGATCATGGAGATTTTTACCCATTCGACGGGCAGGGTGGTGTTCTGGCTCACGCCATGTCTCCTGGTCCTAATGAAGGAGGTGATGCCCACTTCGATGAGGATGAGAAATGGACTCTGAGCTCAGCAGGTATAGCATTTAAAATGCAAATAAATGGAAAATATACTCCAAGAGAAAAAGTAAGGGGGTTCTACTTTTTTATAAACTGTCTGTTGTGTGGATTTTCATAGAGCCCATAGAGTTCAGTCACAGATTAGACAAAATACTAAAATGTTTAAACACACTGTGCTTCAGGAGTGAACTTGCTCTTGGTGGCTGCTCATGAGTTCGGCCATGCGCTAGGACTTGATCACTCACGAGAGCCCTCCGCGCTCATGTACCCTACATACAAATACATCAACACTCAGAGATATCAGCTGCCTCTGGATGATAAACAAGGAATCCAGGCACTCTATGGTGTGTATAATAACTGATAAGACTTGGTCAGGAGGACAAATAGCCATACAGTGTACATTCTTAAAATTTCCATTTGCTTGATCTCCAAGGCACTCGTCAATCCCCAAATCCTCAACCACAACCCAAGCCTCAGCCTCAACCCAAACCACCAGAACGATGCAATCGGGACTTGGTGTTCGATGCTGCAACCAGCATAAGAGGAGAGCTTTACTTCTTCAAGCATGAGTATGACAGCATTTTTATGTTGACCTTTTTATAGTTTGAAAATTACCATTGCTCATTAAATTATTGTTTAGGGGTGTCAATAATTTTGCCAAGCATGATCTTTTTATTTAAGTTTGTTTAAAACAAACTCCAATGTAAACAACTTTTGTTAGAAGACAGATAAGCAATTTCTTTCTAGTTATTTTATTCTATTATTTTTACTGAAGTGCCAAAACTTCTGGAGCTGACTCTACGTATATAGATAGATAGATATATAGATGGACAGATTTGTTCACTAAATTTCATCTTTTTTTCTTACAAGCTATTACTGGAAGAAAAGCACCCTGCTGAAAGGAATACCACAGACGCTAATCAGATCCACGTGGCCCTCCATCACGTCTGTCGATGCAGCTTATGAGCTCAGAGCAAAAAGCATCAGTTTCTTTTTCAAAGGTTTGACTTTTCAGACTATCACACCTTCAACACTCTCACATTCACCCAGCAGAGTGTTAATGTGTGTGTGTGTGTGTGTGTCTACATGCAGGTCAGCACTACTGGGGTGTGAAAGCATCCTCCGTCTTACCTGGATATCCAAAGCGTATTTCACAGTTCGGATTTCCAGCATCAATCACGAAGATCGACTCTACGGTGCACGTGGACTCGATAAGGCGCACTCTGTTCTTCGTTGGTGATAAATATTGGAGGTAATTGATAAAACAACAATAACAATAATAATAATAATAATAATAATTATAATAACATTATTATTATTATTATTATTATTATTATTATTGTTGTTGTTATTGTTATTATTATTATTATTATTTTTATGCAAAAGCATGTGAGATTTTTTGTTTACTTTTTATTTAAATGAATTCCTTTTTTTGGTGGTCAGCTTTAATGAAAACACTGGAAAGATGGACATTGGTTTCCCCAAACCCATTAATGTAGATTTCCCAGGTATCGGCACCAAAGTGGACACTGCTTTTGAAAATTACGGTAAACACACATTGAGAATTGAGAGTGGCTTCTAAATCATATGCATGCTTTAATTTATACATAACAGTATGTGTGTAATTAAAAAAAAATTATTTTCCTTTTACTCCGCAGGTTTCCTGTATTTCTCTGATGGAGCCCGACAAACAGAATATAACTACAGGACCAGAACTGTGAATCGTGTGCTTCTGAATTACGGATGGCTGAATTGCTACTGAGCAAAATGTCATCAATTAAATATTCTTAAGTTTGATATAAATATCTCATCTATAGCTCTCATTCCTGTCTACCTGCACATATGAGCTATATGAGGATATTTTGTTATCATAATTATCCAAATCCTATTAATTGCATAGTTCGCTAAATTTGGAGTTTTGCCACTTGATATTCCAAAAGCATATCAAGCTTATGAATTCCCATAATGCACTGTAACACATTACTGGCATTAACACACACAGATTACCTACAATTCAACTGTAATGCACTTTAATACTGTTAAAAGTTATATGTATATAGACAGTAGGGCACCATTTCAGACATTTTAGATTTGCCTTGGGGGAAAAAAGGGTGGAGCTGGGCATCTGTATGACTGTGCAGGCAGACAGAGTTCATTTAGGGGCGATTAATTCAAATATGTATTGTATCCAAATGCTAATCTTCCAAGGGAGTATAAGGAAATATATATATATACATCACATTACACACTGCACCTTTTAATCTCTAAACTAAGCTATTTTTCATACTGTAAAGAAACAAATAAAATTCATTTTAAACATTCCAATCTTGTTAATGATCTAAACACACACACACACACACACACACACACACACACACACACACACACACACACACACACACAACACAACACTACCCAGCAACCTTGTGAGGAGGC
>JAQQZX010000009.1:2323661-2355734 GCA_030068355.1 Notoglanidium maculatum | reverse complement strand
AGCACCTCAGGAGGCCGGACAGTCTGCCAGCTCAGGTACGAGTTTTATCACACACACACACACACACACACACACACTACACTACACTACCCATGAACCTTGTGAGGAGGCATGGCACAATGGAGGCTGCGCTCTCTTAAGGCATTTTTTTACAGGGTGAAAGTCAAAATGAAACAGCAGGTCCAAGTTCAATCGATTTCTGAATTTTGCTTTGGTGCCTCTGAGTCAACAGGACAATATTTGAGTCAGCATGTCAATATTTAGTGGGATGGAGTTATACATTCTGCTTGGTATTGCTTCAGGTGGCATAAATTAAGACTTTACTAACAACTTTAAAGTTTATAACATTGTTCCTCTACTTACAACCATAATATAAAGACATATACCATCTATTATACAGTCATTTACATTGCCTAGCCATCGTGTACTTATTTACATTTGTACTAATTTACATATCTATATGGGCTTTTGGTTCATGTTATTGGCATAACAATTGCCCATGTTACAGAACCATTTCATGGACATCAAACCCGAAAGCTTTGCACTGTGATGCTTGACCGTCCTTGAGGATGCCCTCTAACCCCACCTTTTAACCATTCGTAACTTTACATATTAATCAGTTCATGTTAATGCTTAGAAAGGAATAAAAACCTTTGTATCATATTAAAATTATGTGCAAAACCAACAAAAGCAAGTGTTTGATTTTATTTGATTTGTTTGTTTGTTTTATTTTGATTTGATTTAATTGAAACTAATTTGATACTACAAATGAAAGCCCAATCAGGCACAGAGCGGAGCACATGTAAGCATTTATTTACGCTTACAGCATTTAGCAAATGCTCTTATCCAGAGTGACATACAGAGGTGCTTTGCAGTCTTCAAAACACATCATCATGCTAGTTGACTAGACAGATAAAATTAATCAAATTAATAATTGAATTTTGACAAAAGAATCATCTCCATTGAAAATAAAGGATAAGCTGTTCTGTTTGCACAAAGCTGTAAAAAACAAATGCCTCAGCTGTTCTTTTTGCAGGATGAAAGCTGAATTATAAATCAATTCTGTTCTTTCTTTTAACTCTGTGCACCACTTTCAGCACATCAGATGAGACACTTAAAACTATTTTAAAGTAGCAGCTTCTCTGAGTGATGAGCTCGGTGTCCATGATCACCTGGGGACTGTGTAGATCTGTTTTTCTCCTCTGTTGTCAAATCATATTATTTTCATTTCACCTCACTTAATTTACACCTAAATCACCTTTCTTATTCTGTCTCTAGATCTTTTCAGGTGCCCTGCTAAACGTTCTACTGGCATAGAAGTGAGCCAAAATTACTTTTACTTCTGTGTTTCTTCCTTTCCTTCACTGTTTAGTAGTCATTTTGTGTTTCTGGCCCTCTGTGCTATTGACCTTTTATGGAATTTTGTGGGCATTACTAAATGCAAATGAGCTGTGCTGGGGATGCGCTTTGCACTGTCCAGGTGATTAACATACACACCCGAAGATAATCAAGATACAAAGATTATCAGCATTCATGAAACTTGTGTAAATCTTGGGTAAACATTTACATACAACTTTATTAAAAGATGGATAAATGTGTGTAAGAAAAAAAAACATCAAAACATCAGATCGACATGTATGGTTGAAAAAAATCCCTCCCTTTTTACAATGAAATGAAGGAAAACAAAAACCTGAAAATGCTAAAAGTAAAAAAGAATCTTTGAAAATTACTTTCAGAAATCATAAAAATCAACCTAGGACCAGAAAACACTGAGAACAAGGTGGCACTACTATGTTCTACACCTGCCCAAATAAACCATAGACTCTCAAAATAGGGTTCTTCAGGAGGTTCTTTGTATAGTTTATGGTTCTTAGATTCCTAAAAGTGTTCTTGCTTATAATGAATAATTTGTTGTAGGATTCTAGGTAGTACCTTCAAGAGTTCCCACAGAAGATTTGACCTTTGTTCACGATTGATCTCTTCCAGAGTTTAACCCTGCTTTCGGGAAAATGCAAACAGGGTGGCTGTACATAGGAGGGTGAGTGTGGGGGGGATATAAACTCATCATCACCTCTCCAGGACTCCAGAAGAAGAGAGCTTGGAGATGAGGGACGCAGTTGTTCTCGTGCTGACGTTCACAGCATGTCTGGTGCTCTGCAGTGGTGCCCCTGTGATGTCCACAGCAGATCAAGAGAAAGCTGAGGTAAACATTGATATTAATATTAAAGGTTTCTAAAGGAGTTTTTTGTGCTAGACATTACACTGAAAAAGAATGTAAATTTGGACTCACTGATTGGATTTAAAACATCATGCCATTGTGCCTTTCTTCTACATTAGTCCAACTCAGCAGCTAGTCTCTTTTAGATATTTAATAATTTTTTTCCCCTATTTGTTTGATGAAGAGTTAAAATGGGTGAAGCTCAACCCAACCTGGCTGTCTTGTTTCTTCAGGAATATCTGAAGCAGTTCTACTCGGATCCCAGTGCTCCGTCAGTCAGGAGCAGACAAGTAAAAGAGCAGGACTTTGAGACTGTCCTGAAGCAGATGCAGGAGTTTTTTGGGCTCCAGGTAACGGGCAAGCTTGACACGAACACCATCGAAGTGATGAAGAAGCCACGCTGCGGAGTTTCTGATGTTTCCAATTATGGACATTTCATTGGAAAGCCCAAGTGGAATAAGCACGCCATTACATACAGGTACAAGCTGCTTCTGATGAAATGACTGAGTCTAGGGGTCTAGGGGTGTGGAGATATGCTGGAGTTAGAGTACACCATGATAAAGATATCTGAAGATGTTATAGCCTATTGTTAATGTTTTGCTGTTGATAACAGTTACATTTTTATATCATGAAAATGGGTGTGGTACACTAATGGTTCGTGGAAAATGAGGAGACAGGAGGCAGGCGCTTTGAATTTTTGCTCACATTTGCTTTTCAACTATTTTATCTCATTAGACACACATGTGCACACACAGATCTAGGTTGCTTATCCCTTTCTCTCTCTGGTTACCGCTGACCCTGCAAACACAAAGAGACAAAACTAAGTAAACTTCCATTAATCAGGCACAGCTGAGAATCAGAGAAGTGCCAGATACCAATGGGTGATATGCGGTGTTGACATCCTTCATGCAGTGGAGCCATTAGAGCGGGGCATTATCAGGTGAAAGGGCATCCCAAAAGGTAGTATCAGAGGGTGAGGACAGCACACTTGATGGCCAAACACTCTTTTTCTATTGTGCTATAATTGGTCTCCCTCACCCAGAGCTTCCAACTGATATACAGCTCAGGATGCTTATCCTCTTTCACCACTTGGGACAAAACAGACCCCAGCCCTCTGCCTGAAGAGTCAGTCTGTAGGACAAAAGGGAGAGAAAAGTCCAGTGAATACAACAGCCGGCCCCCACGCATAACCGCTTTTCCCCTTGGCAAAAGCCTGTTCGCATGGCTCTGCCCACTGGACCAGATCTGGTGCTCCCTTTTTAGTGAGGTCAGTCAGCATGCTGGTGGCATCTGAAAAAGTCGGTACAAACCTCCTATAATAAACAGCCAGCCCTAGGAACTGCCTCACCCCCTTTTTGGTCCTGGTTCTTGGGCAGTCCGCAATCACTATTGTCTTATCATTTTCTGGATGTGCCTGCCCAGGGACCAAGTGGAAGTCCAGATACCATATTTCCCCTTGCGACATCCCATCTCAAGGATCTCCAGCACCATTCACCCAATGAAGATATTGGCATTGCACTCCTCTGCCAGCAGCCACCTTATACAGGCATCTCGGAGCTTTTGGGTGAAGGTAAATGGGCGGCCGAGCTTGCTGAATGTCAGTGAGCAGAAGCTCTGATGGTGCTGTTTGGGGTTTGGCCAACCCATAGCAAATAGCCTGCTTTCGTTCCAGGTACTTCAGCAGGTTTGTGACTGGGAGCTGTTGGGCTAGTAGGCTTCCCCTGACAGTATCAGCAATAACCAGCTGGCCTACTGCGAGGCTAACTATCCCCATACTTCCCATGCTCAAAGAGCTTGACAAAGGCTTCAGGGTCGTCCTGTGGATGTATCTTGGTGAGCATGATGTGGTGTAAGCCTGTGGCAGTCACTGGGGCTACAGCTGGAGTACCGACCAGCAGGACCAGGCTCTGGAGCACCTGTTGATCCACTGCCTGGGCCTGGAGTAGAGCATGACAAGGGCTTGGTGTTAGCTTTGGTGGATGCTAGCGAGGGTCCAGATGATTCCAACACAGTGCTTCTTCCTCAAGCTTCATGAGTTTTGGCACCAGTGTAACTCTCTAATGTTTAATAGGAAATGAGGAGACAGGAGGCGGGCTTGTGAAAACTCAAAGGTCAGTTTTATTTTTGCTCACTTTCCATTTTCATCGATTTTATCTCACTAGACACACACACAGCTCTGATAAATGGCATGTTTAGCATTGGCTGACTTTAGTCTTGAGAGACATATGTGTTAGCCTTCACCTATTCAAGTTAGAAGATAAACCAGTGTCTGGAAATTCCCAGACACAATGACCCAGAGACCATGACAGTGGTGTTCTGCTTACGAGTTGTACTAAATAACATTTATTGTTGTTCCCTAAAATACACATTTTGGGTTGGATGACTGATTATAATGCTGTATCATGTTTAATTTTAGAATAACTGAGTACACGTCAGATATGAGCCAGAGGGAAGTGGATACCACAATTGCTCAGGCGTTCAAGCTCTACAGCGACGTCACTCCACTCAAGTTTCAGCAGATCTACAGCGGCACCGCCGACATCATGATTCTCTTCAAAGACAGATGTGGGTGCACTAGATGTTCTTAAAAACAGCAAAACACACACTAGTTCCCAGTTGCTCTATTTTGCCAGTCCATCATTTTGCATCTACATCTGAGTAAATCCCACACACTCCTAAATAACACATGCTTCTAACAGGGTGTGGTTTTGGACCCTTCTATATGTTTAATATGTTTTTTCCTCCAGATCATGGAGATTTTAACCCATTTGATGGGCAGGGTGGTGTTCTCGCCCATGCCATGTCTCCTGGTCCTAATGAAGGAGGTGACACACATTTTGATGAGGATGAGAAATGGACTCTGAACTCAGCAGGTACAGCAGACATGGACATAAATACTGTAGCTAGACAGCATTCAAAACTGAAATAAATGATTAGTAGCACATGGAAGGACAGGTAAGATCTTTGGATAGATTTCAGAAGAGGGATATACTTGAAACCTTTCATATTGTGTGATGTGTATGAAGATGTTTAAACACACTGCTTCAGGTGTGAACTTGCTCTTGGTGGCTGCTCATGAGTTCGGCCATGCGTTAGGACTTGATCACTCACGAGATCCCTCCGCGCTCATGTACCCTACATACAAATACGTCAAAACTGAGGGATATCAGCTGCCTCTGGATGATAAACAAGGAATCCAGGCACTCTATGGTGTGTATAATAATGGATCTGACAAGTTCAGGAGGAGGAGTAGCCATACAGTATACATTCTTAAAATGTCCTTTTGATTGATCTCGAAGGTGTCAGTGAATGTCAGTGCACATGTCCCCAACCACAACCGAATCCACCACCGAATCCACCGGAGCCGTGCAACCGGGACTTGGTGTTTGACGCTGCAACCAGCATAAGAAACGAGCTGTACTTTTTCAAGAATGCGTAAGACGGCGTTTTAACTTTCTTGGTTTTTCATTTAATATTTCTCGTTCCAAAGAATGAGGAACAGATCAGTTCTAGATAATGGATCTAGGTAAAAATAAATGGCATTTAGATTAACATTTAACAATGCAAACTATCACTACTACTTTTATTTTATATCATTCATTTTCCCTCCTTTGTTCACTAAACTTTATCTTTAGCTATTACTGGAAGAAGAGCACCCTGCTGAAAGGGATTCCACAGACTCTAATCAGCTCCACGTGGCCCTCCATCACGTCTGTCGATGCAGCTTATGAGCTCAGAGCAAAAAGCATCAGTTTCTTTTTCCAAGGTCTGACCTTAAAAGCTTCAGTCTCTTATTCACACAGTAAACATTCATGGAGTGTAAATGTGTGTGTGTGTGTGTGTGTCATCATTTAGGTCAGTACTACTGGGGCGTGATAGCAACCTCCATCTTACCTGGATATCCGAAGCACATTTCACAGTTCGGCTTTCCAGCATCAGTCACGAAGATCGACTCTGCGGTGCACGTGGACTCGACAGGGCGCACTCTGTTCTTCATTGGTGACAAATATTGGAGGTGATAATAAAAAGAACAACAACAAACAAACAAATAAATAAATAAATAATGGAATTTTCGATGCATTTTGGAACAAATATATACAAGAAAACAGCTATTATTATTATTATTATTATTATTATTATTCGGTAAAGTTAAGTGAACAAAGGAAGGAAATTGAATTATAAAAAAGGGATTGTATAATAGTAATAATAATAATAATAATAATAATAATAACATTATTTAATTTAAATAATTAAATTATTATTATTTAGATTAAATAATAACAGTAATAATAAACCATGTGAATTAAAAGATTAATTGTTGTATTTTTGTGTAATTCTTTTTTTTTTGTCAGCTTTAATGAGAACTATGGAGGTATGGACGCTGGTTTCCCCAAACTCATTCGCGTAGATTTCCCGGGTATCGGCTCCAAAGTGGATGCTGCTTTCAAAAACTACGGTAAACATACATGTTGAAAATTTACACCTTATGTCCAAAAGTTTGTGGTTTGTGGTCTTTCTCAAACTGTTGCCACAATGAAGTAAGCACACAATTGTACAGAATGCTTCTGTACGCTATAGCATTAAGGTTTCCCTTTACTGGAACTCAGAAGCCCAAACCTGTTCCAGCATGACAATGCTCCAGTGCACAAAGCAGCTCCATGAAGACATGGCGTGTTAAGCTTGGGGTTCGAGTGTCCTACACATTGCCCTGACCTCAACCCGTCTGAACAACTTTAGGATGAACTGGAAATAAATTTTTGTCAGATTTTTCCCAATTTAATCATGGGGGGATGTTTTAGGGGAAAAAGGAAAAATATGAAGAAAAACCACAAATGTACACACCCTTTTATATTGGGGCATGTGACTGTGCTCAGAATTAACAAATCATCCAAACAACACTCAAGCAAGCCTACATCATGTCAAACCATGTGGAAAAATAACATATGGTCTGATGAGACCAAGGTAGAATTTTATGTGCATTATTTTATAAGATATGTTTGGCCCAAAAACACCCAAAGTACACCCTGCCCACAGTGAAGCATAGTGATGGCAGTATCATGCTCTGGGGCTGCAGCTGAGATAGAGGGGAAGATGGATACCAAGTAAAACACCAATCAACTCCTGTCGGGCCTCAGTTAGACAGCTGAAAAGGAAGAAAATGTTCACCTTCGAGCGCAATAACAAACCAAAGATCAACGTTACGGAATGGCCCAGTCACCGCCGATGTCTGAATCATATTAAAAACCTGTGGAATAATTTGGAGCATTTTTGTGGAATTAGAGCTGGAGCATTTTTGGAAGAAGGAGCAGTTTAATAAAGTTTTATTTAAGGGGTGTGCTTAGTTATGCATTCATATTATTGTAAGCTTGTGTGTGTGTGTGTGTGTGTGTGTGTGTGTGTGTGTGTGTACTCGCTTGTTTGTGAACATGTTTTATTTTTTTATCATTTTCTTTTTACTCCACAGGTTACCTGTATTTCTCTGATGGAGCCAAACAGACAGAATACTACTACAGTAGCAAAAGCGTGAATCGCGTGCTCCTGAATTACGAATGGCTGGACTGCTACTAAACAATCTGTCACAGTGTAAAATGTTGAACTTCCAAAAACACAATGCACTCATGAATTCCCATAACACACTGCTATAAGGTATTAGCCTTAACCGATACAGAAAATTCATCCTTAATGAACTTTAATGCAAAAAAAGATATATCTGTGTAGAATAGTGCATTGCGCATCATTTCAGACATTTTGGAGTTGTCTTGATGGGGACAAAAGGGGTGGGGCCAAGCAGCTGTGCTTATTTCTGGGCCAGAAAAATACAATTCCTGAAATGAAGAATTTAAACATGTGATGTAATTGATTTTGGAATTAATTAATTAAATGTCTTTGTTTTTAAACATTACCTACTGCACTGCTAAACTAAAATTTGTTTCTAACTAAAACTCTCTGTAAGTGAAAAAGAAAATCCCCAATAAAATTAATTTTAAACATTTCAACATCTTTAATGATCTAAACACACACACACACACACACACACACACACACACACACACACACACACACACACACACACACACACACGGGAATCAACTAATCATACGGGAAAGGCAGGCTTATATAACTACAAAACCAAATCACAGACAGAACTACACTACCCATAGTTCTTTAGCGGAGGCGTGACGCAACCACACCTCCTAATATGATTGGCTGTTCTCTCCGAAAGCATTTTTTTTCCGAGGTGAAGGTTAAGCTCGCTTTTTCGCCGCGATGTCACTTTTCAGCACACGCACTCAGCTCTGCCGAAGGCTGGTAAGTGAAAATAAACAAGTTCAATCGATTTCTGAACTTTGCTTCAGTACCCCTGCATCAACAAAATGTTGTATAACCAGCTAGCATGGTCGTTTATTCCTCCACAGTGCGACAGGTCCATAGAATTCAGGGCTGTATTCCAAACGGCTCTGTGCTGTCTAGTTAAGTACACTTCATACGCCGTGGAAGAAATGGCGTGCACATTATATCGAGTGCACTTTTTATGCAGTAAGGTGTGATTTGGGATGCAGCCTGTGTTTGATGGCTGCTTCAGGCCTCTAGCTTGCTAACTAGGATAGAGAGGTTATATTGCAGTTGTAGCTTTGTATGAGTGTATGAATTTTTTAAATTGCCGAATTGTCGCTTAAGACATAAACGTGTGAGCTTTCATCACCCAAACATGCTTTTTATATAAATCTCATGTCTTTTTACAGGCACACAAGTATGTGTCCAGGACCTACACCTCACACCCGACTCTCAATGTGAGTTGCTGAAAACGAATAAATAAATTATAAATGTTTGCGTTTTTATTGGGGAAATGTATTTCAGGAATTTAATTTGCTCACATTAAACATTAAATCCCAGTAACGGTCTTGACGTGGGTGCAGTTGTCCAATCAAACGATTGCTTTACATTACCATGGCAACGCAACTAATCTATGAGGCGTGAAAAAAACGTATATATATTTTATAGGGGAAAAAAATGTTTCCAAGGAAGATAAACATGTTTCTTAAAAAGAAAAAAATAAAATAAAATCTTACCATTAATAACTTATTATAAACTTTGTACTTCCGGTAGATTTTTTTTTTTTACGGAAGTGACGAACGATGGGCTCGTACTCACAGCTTCACTGATTTAGTAATCTTGAAGGAAAAGCAAACAATATTAAATTATACATTTTGTAATATTATTGACAAAATTTCTGATAAAAAATGTTATATTATGTAGTACACAAGTTCAAACCAATGCACATATTGCTCATAAGACCAGTTTTGCCTTGATTTTTATTTGATTAACCAAAAATAACAGGATTAAAACTTTTTTTTTGTACATGAAGTCACAGAACCACTCCTTTTCTGTTCTCTTCTGCATAGAAAGATGTTAAAGTGTTATTATATTATACGTGTTATGATGTTCTTGCACCCCAAAAGGAAGTTGTGATCGTCAGTGCAGTCCGCACCCCTGTGGGGTCGTTTAAGGGCAGCCTCTCTGCGCTTCCTGCAACCAAGCTGGGCTCTATTGCCATTAAAGGAGCGGTGGAGCAGGCAGGTAAAGAACCACTGAAGTCTAACACCTGTTAACACTGCTTATTTTCACAGAATAAATAATGGGACAAGCACGTGTTGCGAAATGTTTGTTCCGAGATTGCACGTGACTGATAAGTTCTCTATAGAGTAGCCTGAGGTGGAAATTTTTGGTCTATCATTTGCAGGAATCCCACCGGAGGAGGTAAAGGAGGTGTACATGGGCAACGTGCTGCAGGCGGGTGAAGGGCAAGCTCCAACGCGACAAGCTCTTCTAGGCGCCGGTACGACTGTGGTACAAAAGGGCATCACACACTACAGCTGACAAACAAGTCCTTGAACTATGTACAGCCTCGTCTTGGTTTAATCTCAGACCAAGAGCAGCAGAAACATTGTTTAGACAGCAGAGGTTCTAAGATGTGGACATATTAGTGATCCTCAGCATTGTCAAAGTTTTAATTAATATTTTGGTGTAAAATGTCTCTCATGGGTTCGATAATGTGTTAATAACATAATTCATTAACATTTTTCCAAATCCCTGATAGACCTTTATAAATCAAAGCTCTTAGATTTTTTTTTATTTCGTATATTTTGTCTTCTCCTCCACTCAGTACGTGAACTTGATCATTGTTTGCTCTTCACCTTGCAGGTCTGCCTCTCTCCACTCCAGCAACGACGATTAACAAAGTATGTGCCTCAGGCATGAAGTCCATCATGATGGCTGCACAGAGTCTGATGTGTGGGCACCAGGTACCGGTCCTAATCTTTTATTAAAATAAATTATATGCTCGTGCAAAACACACAGACGTAATTGTAATAGTGCCTGCGTTATTACTACCAGAATATACAGTGATGTTTATTCAGTAATGTATGATTACATTTTTTCATGCAAACTAATTGTTAATTTTCACTATTTATTTATTGAAAAATATTAAACCGTTAAAGTAAACTTGATATAGTGGCAGTGATGTTTGTGACTGCCTAATAGACGAATGAGAATATTATTCATGGTAACCATTTAAAAAAAAAAAAAAAAAAAAAAAAAAAAAAAAATCTGTTTCCTGTCAGGTTATGTAGTAGATTAATGAGATGGATGGATGGAATGTTTTTTTGTCATTGTAATCGAAATGATTAATTCAGTAATGATGTTTTCAGGATGTGATGGTAGCAGGCGGCATGGAGAGCATGTCTCATGTTCCCTACGTGATGGCGAGAGAGGCGCCTTCTTATGGCGGGGTGAAGTTGGAGGATCTCATCGTGAAGGACGGCCTTACGGACGTCTACAATAAATTTCACATGGTAATCTCCTCCCTGGTTTAAGAGTCGTGTTAAGTTTAACTTCCCCTTCGTGACCGGTGTGTTTCATGTTTAGGGGAACTGTGCAGAAAACACAGCCAAGAAAAGCAGCATTTCCCGAGAGGAGCAGGACGCCTATGCTATCAACTCGTACACGCGCAGCAAAGCAGCATGGGAGTCAGGAATCCTGGCTAAAGAGGTGGTTCCAGTCAGCATCCCACAAAAAGGTCAGGCTAACTGCGTATTTCCGCACCACGGCATGTATAAAGCTACAAATTTATATCACTGACTACGTTTTACAGACACCTCAGGATCCCTGGAATGGGATTAAAGGTGCGGTTTGTAATTTGTTTTTTTTAGTAGATTTGCGAGCTCTATAAAATGAACTACCACTCACAACCGACCTTGCTGCAGGAACTGTATACATCTCAGGAGTTCCTCACAATTACAAGAGGAGAGTAACTGACACTCCGCGGTTTGGGGTGGAGCTAAGGAATTAATTTCCGAGCCTGAAAGATATTTACAAAAGACCGAAACCCCTCCAACAAAAGCCCTATTGTTTAATTTCAACATTACAAGTCAATGTTTTCTCAGCCATCATTGACGTATTGTGGTTCTTACAGGTCGACAGACACGTCTAAAAATCACAGACCACACCTTTTACGGAAACCTGACGTGAAGGATGTAACCTAGATTATATGTTTTCATCCAGGCAAGCCAGATGTTGTCGTTAAGGAGGATGAAGAGTGGAGGAAGGTGGATTTTAGCAAAGTGCCCAAACTGAAGGCTGTCTTCCAGAAAGAGAACGGTAAGAGCGAAGTCTTGGTGTTTGCATTAGACTAATTATAATGTTGTTATAGTAATAGTCCTCGGTTCCAGAAGGTCAGAGTAAGGAACTATTCGTGATAATGTGATTTGAGTGTCTGATAGGTTTGGTAGAGGAAGTAAAAATTGTAGCAGGAGTTAAAAAAAAAAGAAAAAGGCTCAGATCTGTCATGAAAATAATCTAGATTACAGACAGTGTAACTTTTAAAGGATTAAGTTGACTCAATATGAAATTCCAACAGCTTTTCCCACCTTAAAAACGAACCTTAAGATGCAGTTTATGCGACGAGCCTTGGCTGATTATTTTCCATCTGGGAATTTAAATCTTGACCAGATTATCCCACTTAAATAGTAAAGCGACTTAAGTTTATTTATATTTTTCATTCTTATGCACCAGACCAAATGTAGTAATTTATTGTCTGGTAAATGCTTTAAAATTGTGTGTATATGACTTGCAGGCACGGTGACGGCGGCTAACGCTAGCACTCTGAACGACGGCGCGGCTGCGATCGTCCTCATGACGGCAGACGCGGCAAAGAGACTTGATGTCACACCACTGGCGAGGATTGTAGGTGAGAGATTTCAAGCATCGTAAACCAACTTGAATCGAAAATATCTTATGAATGAGATATCAGTCATCATCTCTCTAACTGTTTTGGTTATTCTTTCTTTTTCTTTTTTTAACTGCACCACATTTCTTTATCAAACCTAACCCTGTTTAATCCTTAGCGTTTGCTGATGCTGCCGTGTCCCCTATCGACTTCCCGATCGCGCCGGCTTTCGCCGTACCCAAGGTGAGCCGCGGTTTGTTTTCAGTCAGACAGTCGGGTTTCTGAGCTCTGTATTGAGGCGTGTTATGGTGTAGGTGCTCGGCGCAGCCGGTGTGAAGAAGGAAGACGTGGCCATGTGGGAAATAAACGAGGCCTTCAGTGTGGTTGTTCTGGCCAACGTTAAGATGCTGGACATCGACCCGAGCAAAGTGAATGTCAACGGTGGAGCGGTGTCTCTCGGCCACCCTATCGGGTAAGGATCACAAATATTCTCATTATCCATTTGTGGTGTAGATAAACATGCTATGCGGCCATACTGTTGTCTCAGGTTTATAACTGCAGTTGTTTCCTGATTCATGATTCCCTACTTCCTGTTTTGTTTTTTGTTTTCCCCCAGAATGTCTGGGACGAGGATTGTCGGACACATGGTGCACCACCTGCAGCCCGGGCAATACGGCCTGGCAGGCATCTGTAACGGCGGGGGCGGAGCCTCGTCTATACTCATCCAGAAATTGTAGCTGTTTAATCTCGTATTCAACTTCTAAGGTCAATTAGCAGATAGTACGACTCTACGACCCCAACTCTTTGTGGTTACAGTCACTCCAGAATAGGTCACTCCGTCTGTCTGCCTCAGAGAGCTATTTAATGTGTCTGTTTTTTTTCTTAAACGTTCATCAGGTAGCATATTTATGATTAGCATTATTTAAAGTTTCTTCTGGTTGTGTTTTCCAATGTGGAAGGTATTTAAAAAAATGCTGAAGCTGCAATAAAAGAGGTCACCAATCGTTTGTCATTTTCTGAGTTTAGTCAGCAGTATTATCGTTTACATTTGTTTCTTTTGGTCGAAGCTTATATGCAAAGTCACTTGAGGCAAAACTGAGGGTACATGATGCATTCATGTCCTATGAAGAAACGCAGCTCCCAACGTCTGAATGGGAATTATGAGGATTAGATTAAAAAAAGAAATCTAATAAACAAAAAAAGGCAATGTGCAAAAGCTTGCAGAGTAATGGGAAGTTTTGCCATCTTTATAAATTCTACCAGATGATGTTTCCCACAAATGTATACAGCATAAATGTGTGTGTTTGTGTATGTATATACAGTACAACTCCTTTTTGTGTGTGATGAGTGTGCCGACAATCCTGCATTGCATCATCTTCAGGTAATGATAAATGCCTAATTTTTGGCTTGTTCAAAAGTTGACTCTTGGCTTTAGAGTCTGCTCAAAGGGTTAATTTGTAATTCCCGAGTTAATGTTATTGTCCCTGCCATGTCATTGCTTCAGTGAGAAGATTCACTTATCATAGATGTACTATCCTTATAGGATATTCCATCCCAATAAAAAGAGTATTTAGCACTTGGGCAGCCAAAAGACTGTTATTTGTTAGTCGACTCTTGTTGGTGAGTGCTCTGATTGCTGAGCCAAATCATCTGACTCCTGAACTATTTCACAATTTAAGCTATAGTTAGACAGAAAATAACAATAACTGGTATATTGAATATTGTTTAAGTCTAAATGGTTTATAAATAACGAGAAAGAGCCATTTGGCATCCGAAAGAATCAACTCTTACTGGTTGACTTGTTGGTAAGACGGCTCTTACGGGTGAGTCAAATGACCTGACTCACTTGAAAGGATCCAGAATTCCCATCACTTAAAAGTCGGTTGACCAGTCTCTTGCAACTCTGCACAGTGACCAGCAGAGGGAGCCATCGCGCTGCAAATTCGTCTCATCATTCATTAGTAACAGGTGCTGCTTTTGATCAGTGGTAAATGCGCCAGTTTTAGCACACGTAGTGTTTCAGTGCAACTCCTGACAATTTTGATCTAGAAATAATTTTGTGATAGAGCCGTTGCTGATGGTAATCAAAAGTAAATGTGTTTTAGCTTAAAAAGAAGTGCAGTAGTGCAGAGTGTAGTGTTGTTGCATCACAGCTCCAGGGCCCAGGAATTGATCCTGAGCTTGGGTTTAGGCCTGTGCATGTTCTCCTTGTGTCTATATGGGTTTCCTCTGGGGTTTCTGGTTTCCTCCCATCTCCCAAAATCATGCAGGTAGGTGAATTTACTGTGAGAAATTGCTTGTACTCAACTCTGCAATGATCAGTCATGACATTAAAATCACCTGCCTAATATTGTGTAGGTCCCCCATGTGGTGCCGTCGAGGCATGGCTTCCTTTAAGTTGGGGCCTTCATGGATCAGACTTGTTTGTCCATCCCATGCTAGTTTAGATTGAGATCTGAGTCAACACATTTGTCATGTTCCTCAAACCATTCCTGAACAATTTCTGCAGGGTGCATTATCTTGTTGAAAGAGGCCACTGCCATTAGGGAATACTGTTGCCATGAAGGGGTGTACATGCTCTGCAGCAATGTTTAGGTAGGAGGTATCTGTCAAAGTAACATCCACATGAGTGCCAGGATTCAAGGTTTGCCAGTAGAACATTGCACAGAGCATCACACTGTCTCCGCAGGCTTGCCTTCTTCCCATAGTGCATCCGGGTGCCATCTCTTATCCAGGTAAGCGACGCACATGCGTCCACATATGGGCTGTCCACATGACGTAAAAGAAATTGTGATCCATCAGACCAGGCCAGCTTCTTCTGTTGCTCCTTGGTCCATTGCAGGTGCCCTCAGTGGTGGACAGGGGTCAGCAGGGGCACTCCGGCCGGTCTGCAGGTACATTTACATTTACATCATTTGGCAGACGCCCTTATCCAGAGCGACTTATATCTTACATACATGCATCTTATTTTATACAAGCAGTGAAGGTTAAGGGCCTTGCTTAAGGCCAGCAGTGGCAGCTTGGCAGTGCTGGGATTTGAACTCATGACCTTCCAATGTCTTAACCACTGAACTACCACAGACCCCGTACGCAGCAAGCTCAAGGTGTTCTGACACCTTTCTGTCATAGCCAGTGTTGGCTTTTTCAGCAATTTGTGCGACAGTAGCTCCTCTGTGGGCTCGGACCAGACAGCTTAGCATTTTTTCCCCATTCATTAATGAGCCTCGGATGCCCATGACCCTCTCACCGGTTCACCAGTTGTCCTTCCTTGGGCTGCTTTAGTGCATTCCTGGGATGCACGTTTTCATTCCAAATAAAGCAGGAACCACACCTGATTCCACCTGTATAATGTTGATCTTAGCTTTCAATAGACTCAGGTGTGGCTTCTGCTAAGTTGGAATGAAAACCTGCACGCACACTGGCCCTTTCTGGACAAGATTTGACACACCTGTACTAACCACTGCATGCCGGGAGCACCTCGCAAGACCAGATGTTTTGAACATGCACTGATCCAGTCGTCTAGCCATCACAATTTGGCCCTTGTCAAAGTGGTTCAGATCCTTATGCTTGCCCAGTTTTCCTGCTTCCAGCACACTGACTTTAAGAACTAACTGTTCACTTGCTGCCTAATATATCCCACCCTTTGACAGGTGCCAATGTAGATGAAATGTTTGTGCATAAGGATCATGGTAGCCTATCAGCAACAAGCAATGCTGCTAACCCCGCCCCCTCATATAAACATAATCATTCTTGAACAGGTACTAAAACCTTGAAGCTATGGTACAGAACTGGTGACCAATGGCAGACAAATGCAGCTAGATTTTCCTGGTAGTAAAGTTTCTATTACTGTACAGAATTCCTGTACAGCCATGTAAATCATTCAAAGGAACATCATGTCAAACGAATGACTCTATCAGGACAATCCATGCACTTCATTATGCACTTCAAATTACTGGCAATTAAACTGTATTTAAGTTGATAGTGTAAAAACACAGCTTTTTACTGCATACAAACAATAAAAACCAGGGAACTTAAAAACATATTTTTAGTATTTCATGCATTAGCTAGAAGGGCACTCAGAGAGCTCAGACCTCTGCCAATCACTGACTCTTCTATATTATGCAACCACAACCACTTTATATGTCTGGATATATTTCCAGTGGAGTTATCGTATTTCTACATTGGTTATGTTTTATCACTGTTGATCCTAACTGACATCCATTGGCTGTTAAGATGTAAGGCATTGTTGAGTTCTGCCAAGGACAAATGCTGTCCCTGCCATGTTTGCGAAAGTGAAACTAAATTTGTGAATCCACTTTAAAATTTAAAGGGTTCTTCCTCACAAACCAAACCCTCACCTAATGTGCAGTAAAACATTTTGAATCTAGCAGATTTCCTCTATGTATTCAGATTATTAATGACAGAAAAGCTACAAACATAAAACTAAATGGAACAAAATAATTAAGGAATGCCACAAACGTGACAACCCTGCTGGCTTCCTGGGGAAAATTTATCGCATTCAGAAAGGCATGAGCAAACTTTTGAAATGACAACATATCAACAGTTTAAACACAAACACATTTACACACAACTTTAAGAAGTCTTTCAGGAATGCTTAAACCCAACTTCCCTTACAGCATACTGAAGTGGAGTTGAAAATGTATTACTTTAAAATCTTTATGAAAATACACTTTCCTGTATTTTTCAAAAAGTACATGAAATGGAAAAAGATTTACTCTTTAAATGTCATATATACTGTTAAAGCACTTGCGTATGATTCCTTTTCACATGGGAATATTTTTAAGGGATGCAAACTTTTGCATGTGACTTTTACATGCAATAGTATTAAATTTCTTGAACCTATTCTGGTGTGTCAGAGCTTTTTAGCGTCTGTGTGTGCGTGTGTGTGTGCGTGTGTGTGTGTGTGTGTGTGTGCGCATGCTACAGCCTGCAGGATTCATGACTTCCTTTAACAAAGCCAAGCCCTTTCTCTGTGGCTTTCCATTTTGGGTATTTTGTTCTAAATTGAATGCATGAAGACATTTGATATGCTTCCTAACACTAACACTAACACTTCCCTGAACGACCTATAACTCTCTTATCAAACGTGAACGTTTTGCCAAGAAACTGGAAAGCATAAACTTGATTTCTTGTCAAGTTACAGCTTTACCTCTGACTGTTCCAAAGCACTGGCACTGGACACTCCCATAAATAATAAACAAACATCATATTTTCTTAAAGAAGAAATTCACTCTGTTGCGTATTATGATAGCGTATTACAAGGAGCACATTAATATAGTTTATAGAAATCTAATCAACACTTTCTGAATGAAGAATTCAACAGTGTACTTAACCAAATAATATGTGAAACTTATTCACTTCTCACTCTCGGATAAATTGGGGTTATAAAGTCGTTAAGCCTGTAGAGAAGACCTGTAGATACTGAGTATTAACTGTAAAACAGAAATACATGGAGTGCCTCCACAAGTAGAGTGATAAGGATTTTGACCTTTTTGGATTATATTAGCTCTAGTTTGTTCCCATGAGGTCAATTAAACAATGCACTAAACTACAGGCTGTTAAAAACCTCTGCCATGGCAGTGTACACTGATTTTCTGTTGCTATACCAAATTAGATCTGTGCATATGTACACATACCGAGCTAGTAACTAATAAACTCGCAGCTCAGTGTAAAGTATGATGAATGATTAATGCGTGGTTTTCTTTTCATTTGTATCCATCTCTCCCAAGGCAGCAAGAAAGACCCCTAGTGTTAATGGATTCAGGTTTGACTTGATAAAGTCCACTAAAATGCTGAGACTGTTTAACCAGCTGACCTTAAACAGAACTGGTTGCTATAAATAACATGTTCCTGTTGTTTTAAGTGAACAAGGAAGTACGGTATGGGTTTCATTTATTTAGTTAGTTTTCATATTTTTCTGAAACACAATGAAACACAATTTATATCACATTCAGAAAGACTCCTCATTAAAGGAAGAAATGAATACTCATATAACTTTCAACTCTCTCTTTTCTTTTTTCTCTGTCTCATTCCAATCTAATCTAATTTGAATAACAAAAGTGCATGCAAAGCACACACACACGTATCAGGAGCCCCAGAAATGCAAACAATGCCATATTGTCATTTTCACATTTGCAGTATTATATGACTTTGTTCAGTTTCTGACATGCGTGACTCAGGAAATTGTGCTGTTTACTCTGAAGTGATAAGTGTGAGACCTAATAGACTGGCACTTACACAGGGAAAGGGTGTGACCTGTGGCTGTTCATTACCAGTAATACAGGAAAGGTGGACACACAGAGTGAGAAAGGAGGAGAAGAACGCTGGCCAGACAGCAGGGACCAGGAAAGAAGCAACAGCGCTCAGAGGTAAGGTCTTTCAAAAAAACGTTTTTAACCATTTGCCTATTTTTATCCTAGTAAATGTATATAGAAGCAGAATATGACTCAGGTGTAGAGTTGTTGCACTGTAAACTACGCTCCTAATATTTTACTATTTTATTACTTAGGACATGTATATGAAACTGGCAGCTGAGTGTGTACACTGTGCCTACATGTGTACCAGTTTATTATGTAGATCAAGATACAAAAGGTTAAAAGCAGCTGGTGAATTGTTAAAGGAATACTTCATTGTGAAAATGAATCAATCATATGAGACACGGTGAGTTTGTTTTTCACTGAAGCGTTTGGCTTATTGTAGCTAACAGTAATGGAAGTCCAGCTCATGCGTAAATGAAACATTGGCATGACAAGTTAAAGGAAAAACCTGCGGCTTTTATGTCATTTGTTTATTTTGCTGCCATAGTTTGGGTCCGCTAGATCCCTTAGCTTGGAGCAGTACAAAGTTCTTCTAACCGATCACAATCGTAGGCCGTTTATGATGGGCGTGGTCTATTCCAGGATGACTCCGAAACCCCCAAAATACACAGAGCATGAGTGCTCACTGATGAGGATGAAAATGATGTAAATTATACTTCATCTCAAGCCATTTGAGCACGTCTCAGACAGCACACTGCTCCCCATCACACCAACTGGGAATTTTGGGAATGTCCTTTGAAAGAATGGTGTTCATCACTCCAGTACGGTTACAGAACCATGTAGAATTACGCAGCTTCAGTTGATGATCGTTGAAGCTGTTCCAGCATCCTACTTACACGCTACAATTTTTACTTCCTGGCGTCTAACAGCCAAGCAGATTTTTTCTTGGTCTTTCAAGATGGCTGTCCCTAATATCCCTATAGCATTTAATTCCGTGGCAATGCTTTGTTTGTGTTAACAGATTATTCGTATGCCTGGTTAAAGAACTGAGTGTTCACAGGCTTTCAGAACAGTAGGAGCTTTTCAGTTTCTTTCAAATGGGCACTCAGGTAATAAGTAAACTCTATACAAGCTGTTTGGTTTTTAAAAAAAGTGCCGGTGAAAGATTTAAGAAGTAAGCTTCACAGGCAGCAATTTTCTTCACCAAACTAATCCTTTTGCCAAGGCTTTTACATGTTACAGGATTACAAACAGTCTTTATTAATGCTAGTTCCTGGAAGTAGTGCATAAGGATTGCATTTGTAGGCTAAATATAGAGGAATGTACATATTGACAGTTAATTAAAACAAAAGTTTTCTGTAAGTAATAACGAGCTGAACAAAATGAACAAACCCGTCATAGCCGTCATCTGAAGTTGGCACAGCATGTAAAAGTAAAAATTGGATATAACGTATAGTACGACGTTCGATTGTACTATGAAAATATGGTTTGTTGTTTGAGAAATGAGAAGTCTACTGGCCAAGATTGATGCCAGAGTGTTTCTAATATAAAAACATTTGGGTTTAACTCAAAACTTGACTAAAAATAGTACCAAATCATTGTCATTTATTTGTGCTGATTTCAGTATAAAATTATTTAGAGCTTGACCAAAAGTATGTACTTTTAACATTGTACATTATGTATATATATTATGTACATTGTGCCTTGTTACCAGTATGAGTATTAAATATTATTATAGTGTTGGTATTACCAACATATTCCTGTGAATGACTTGTGATGTGATTACGGTAGTTACCTTTTCCCGTTTACCTAAAATAATGACTTTATTGTTTTGTGTGAGGGAATGACACGTCCTTCAGTGTGGTGCGTATGTTTTGTAAGTCCATTCTTTTAGAGAGAAAAAATAATATTGACAGACAAATCAATAAAAATATATATGTATTTTTCATAATGTATTTGTAATGTATTTTTATAATAATGTATTTTTTCATGTATTTTTTTGCATTCATAAAGAATTAGACATCTTTACTGATAAAAGTACATTATAGTTTATAACAAGATTTGTATTTCCTGAAGGAAAAGCAAAAAAATGATCGATGGATAGATCGAAAGATTGATAGATAGGGAGTGAGAGAGAAAGAAAGACAGAGAGCCGTTGACAGTTCTCATGTCTTGTCTTAGTTTGAGTCCTGGGTTTTGCCTGTGAAAACGTGCATTTGTTGTTAAAAAAGGATAAAGCAACATGAAGACTGGAGAGCTTTCTATGGGAGAAAAGCAAGCTGTTTTGAAGCTGAGAAAAGATGGAAATTTAATCACAGCCATTTGCACAAGCATTGAGCGTAGCCAATACAACAATTTGGAATGTTCTGAAAATGAAAGAAACCACTGGTGTACTAACACCAGACATGGAACAGGGTTGGGCAGTCCATTGTTTTATATAAAAAAACCCAACGGCCAAGCCATGTCTGTAATAAAGATTACATAAGGGATAACAGCTGCTGATTTTGAGGAGAAAGTCAGCAGAAGAAACTCTGCTCCGCTTCGTGACGTGGAGTTTTTAGCCTCTGCCTCGTCCGTTAATTCTGTATAATGGGACACCATGAAGGCCATTATCCTGCTTATACCCTGATTACCAAACAACACACGAGCAGTCATTTTCTCAGAAACAAATGTGTCTGTGGTTTATTTTTGTCCTGAACAAGGATAACATGGGGTGGACAGTCTAGCTGGTTTGGTTGTTATGGTTACAGGCTGTGCAGGCAGCAAGTCAATGGATAATTTACTATGGTTGTTATGGTTACTATTCAAAAATTCAAAAATGTGTTGATATGGAACGGTGGTTAAAATGTTTTTTTAGGTGTCCCGTTATACGAAGTTATTACAAACCTAGCCAGTCAATCAGAAAAGAGTATTCTCTCTGGGGTGTAAAATATTATAATACAGTATGTTTGTCAATAAGCTACACTTATATCAGTCAGCTATACCAATTCTGTTGCATCATAGAAATTATTGTAGTGCTTGAAAAAACCATCTTTATCCCTTGGCTTTTTCTTCTCCTTCTCCTTCTTCTTCTTCTTCTTCTTCTTCTTATTATTATTATTATTCCAGGCTCAAAATTAATACAGCCAAACCTGTTCTGGGCAATACAACTAAGCACTCCACCTCTTTTCATACCTCTATCAGTCCTGTTGCTTTCTGTTTTTTTCATCCCACACTTTTCCTCCAATTGGCTTCAATTCACCTTTGGCGGTCTAATCGGTAAATGTTGGTAAATGTTGTTAGGTTGTCGTAACCCTACATAAATACAGCATAACTTTTTTTCTGCTCGTTCTTTCTTTATTTTTCATCCCTTCATCCTCCCATTAGAAATCACTGATTTTACTACTTGGATATATTTTAAGGTGGAGCCTTTGAATTCCACTGCAAAAGCACAGCACTTAACTGTTTTTCATGCTAATGACACTCATCTATCTCACCCTTTGGTTCTTTCATTCATCCCTCCATCCTTCCATAGCAATTCACTGATTTTACTACTCCGTCATCTTTTTAATAAATTAAAAATTATAACCGCTGCCAAAATCTCTGTGGAATTAGAAGAATTACATACTTCGGGAGGTCCTAACCACGAGGTGGATTATTTTCCTATAACAGCATGCCCTGTTAACGGAGAATTCAACGGTGCTGTGGATGAACCAGAGTGAAGTCAGGAAGAAAGAATTTCTGCTCATGCTCATTCAGTTCAGTTCACATAGTTACCACATTGTGTTAATGATTAGCTTTGGCATAGTTACAGGGTTCCAAGAAAGCCTATTGTAAAGTATGCTCTGTGCTTTGTCATTGTTTGTGTCCCATAAATTATGAGTACCTTAGAAACTTGTAATTACTGCGTCACCGTGTTTTCATTACTGTTCCAGGCATTTGTTACAAAACTGGTCCAATCAGTTTCCCAAAACTTTTTTGCTGTGAGTCACTTGATATTTGTATACGACTCATTTATAGAATCATATATCGGAAATGGTGTTTAGTCCACACTGCATGTTTTGTGTGTTTTATACACATTCAGTTTGTTGAAACGTGTACTAACTTTCTCACATCTCGTCTTCCAGATGCATAATAACCCCTCTCATGTAAACTACGGATTTCATTATGGAGAAGAACGACCTCCGGCACAAGCGCCTGGATATCCACCGCCATACTACCCCACTGTTCCTCTGTACTCGAACGTACCACCTGCACAGATCAACACACACTACACCGTCACAGCCGGACTTCCTCACACTACAGCGGCACGCAAACGTACCCGAATCTAAAGCTGTATTTTTCTTCTGTGTTATTTTCAACTCATTAGCACGTTATAAGTCTTCGCACAGGGAAGGAAAAGATTAGCTAATGTTTTCATTATGAGATAATTTAACAAAATATAAGACTGTTAAGCCTATTTCATGACCTATTTACTAATTTCAAGATTAAAATAGTCCTTTTTTTTGGTAACAAATGTTTGAAAGAAAATGATCTGCCAAGAGAATGAGAATTTAAATGAATAAAACTATTTAGAAATAGGCCTAATCATCTTATATTTGCTCCAAATCAATGGAATAAAGAGAACCTTTAGTTGAAATTGCCTATATTTAACATATTTCCATGTGCTTGTATATAATATTGATGGAAAAATCTCAAATGTATGTACTATTAGGAAAACTTAAGAAGACAAATCAAGTCTCAATTGGTTGCCAAATTTAACTTCTTTCTAGACGTAAATGCTTGAAAGTGACACAATTATCTGTTTTGGGTTTTTTTTTTTGGCAACTTTTTGCATCTGAATGACAGAATCCCATCATTTTTAACACTGTTATTTCCCATATTGTTATTAATGTCTTGAAAGCACTTACAGTACAAATGGCCGTTTTTGTCAATTAGATCAGCTGATCCAAACATATAAAGCTTTAGTGTTATTTTCCTTTTAGTGTAAACTGAAAGTGAGTCCCAGATTAAAATTTCATTGCACTTTGTTTCTTACAGAAGTCAGCAGAAGTCGTTGTCTGTGTATAGTAGCAGCAGTCATCTTCACCCTCGTCATCCTGGCAGTAGCTGCTGTGTTGATCTGGTACTTCTGTAAGTAACAAACCGACATGTCACCAACTTTTTTTTTGAGACATTCCGAGTCTGACCGCCGTCTGTCTGTTTAAAACAGTGTACGGAGTGTGTCAGCTGGGGCGGAGGTGTGGACAGAGCAGCACGTGTGTGCGTTCGTCACAGTGGTGTGATGGAAGGACGGATTGTACAGCAGGCGAGGACGAGGCCCAGTGCTGTAAGACTCATTTTCATGTTCAACACTGAATAATAGTTAATAATAGTTTATAAAAAATAATATTTTTTTCAGTTCGCTTCTACGGACCTCATTTCATGCTGCAGAGTTTTTCGAACGAAGACCAGAAATGGAAGGTAGTGTGTTCAGACAGGTGGAACGACAGCATCGGCAAGCAAACATGTCAGCAGATCGGATATTCCAGGTGAGAAAATGTTTTACTTCCCGTTATGCCTTGTTATACTTGCAGATCTATAAACACGAATACAATAATGACCTGTCCGAAGTCGTCAGCAATCTGTTCGGAACCTTGGACATGAGAAATCTTTTGGAATCACGTGATGTCATTTTTTTGTTCTTTTTTCAGTTCCGACTACGTTAGATACGGGACAATAAATCCAGGCTCCAGCGCAGAAGACGGCTACATGACCCTCAATTCTGATTACTCAACTGCACTCAGCTCTGAGCCTGTACACAACTCTCTCTCTAACAGGTCTGTTTCACATTTTATACTATAATTACTCTTGGTGTTAAATTCATAATTCACTTAAGTAATTTGTTAAAATTAGATTTGGCCAAGGTCTTTAGGCGTGTAACGCAGTGACGTTATCTGAATCTCTTTAGTGCTCAAAATATTCATATCCATTTTCATATTCAGATTTTAACCAGAAATGGGCGTATTCTGCTAATCCAACCACTGTCCATATCTGTTTATTTTCATTCAGGAAATTTTAAAGACCCTGACGCATAACATTTTTTATGAAAAAGCACATAAAAGAGTTAATTTATAGTCAATAATTAATCAGCTATAAATTGATGACAAACATAAAATGTCTATTACTAAGAATAGAACATTAGACAAGTTCTTTTAATTAATAATCTGGATTTACCCATGCTGTCCTTTATTACATATTTATTAAATTGTGTTCATTTATTACTTGCTTGATTGTTTTGATATTATACATTATTATCAATATATATTGCATACAACAACAAAAAAATAATACAGTAAAGTTAGAGTAGATATGTAACAGCAACAGTAAAGTAAAACAAACCTATTATATATAAATAAAATCGATTATTATTACTCAACACCTTGTATATATCTTGATGAAACTGATTTTCTTTATTGCTTCTCCTTCCAGTGCGAGTTGCTCAACGAACACAGCAGTGACGCTGACGTGTATTGGTAAATAATTGTAAAATCTTTCTACATTGTGCTGAAGGTGACCTTTACTCCAGTCATACCAGGAATCAGTGGAACATTAAAAAACAAAGCATCCTGTAGGGCCAGTTATGATTCATCAGCACAAAGTGGTGAAAACTGAACTGTTTATCAGAAATGCTGGCCAAAACCAAGTACATTGTTAAAAAAACAAAAAAAAATAAATATGAACCAATGACATTTCATTGAAGTTGACACATGATGAGCTCATACATGGCAGCACACTGAATTAGTTCTGTAATTTTGTACCCCTGTTATGAATTCCTCCTTGTGCTCTAGATTGTGGAAAATCTCTTGCTCCTGGAACGCGAATCGTTGGCGGGAATGTGGTGAACAGCTTGGGGCGCTGGCCGTGGCAGGTGAGTCTGCAGGTCATGGGGAATCACCTGTGTGGAGGATCGATCATCACTCCGTCGTGGATCGTCACAGCCGCACACTGCGTTCAGACGTAAGCCCTCATGACGTTCGCTTTGATTTTGTTTTGTTTTGTTTATTTTTATTCTGGTGTTGCTCAGTGATGTTCTTTCGTCATTATGCAGACTTTCCTCTCCGAGTCAGTGGAAGGTGTACGCCGGGTATCTGACCCTGAACCAGATGTACTACTCCAGCGGCAACTCGGTCATGCAAGTCATCCCTCACCCTGACTTTGACCCCGAAACCAATAGCAACGATATTGCACTGATGAAACTGTGGACGCCGCTCCAAATGTCCTGTGAGTTACAATACAAGAGGAACCAGGAAACGTGTTGAAAAAAAAACAAGACGTAAACATACACCAGGTTTATAACGAGGCGTGGGCGATATGGCAAAGACATCGCATCACGGTTATCAAACACATTTTTGCAATAATTAGATTAAAAAATAATCAGTTTGACTCTTTAGCATTGTTTATAAAATTCCAATGAAAATATTATAAAAAAAGAGAACATAATTATCAAATGTTAAATAATAATTAGGTTCAATAATTTTTTTTACATTTACCCAAAATACATTCTTTATAAAAATGAATAAGAGAGAAATAAGAAAGAATAAAAAAATCTGAAAAATTGGAACATTTTACATTTTTGAATTTTTACAATTTAAAAGACATTTCTTGTATTATTGTATCGATGTATAGGCTTGCAAACAATTTCCTAGCAATTCTGCATTTATAAAAACACATATGTCACGTTTTTATTATTTTTATTTTAATAAATTATGAAAATATTATTAAATAAATATTACATCTTTAGTCACATTTCTGTGACTTTGTTTGCATGAATATAATAATAAATCTGTAACAGGTTCATAATTACAATTTATCATTTAAGAATTTAATTTACAATTTAATGTACAAAATTTTTACATCCCAATAATAAAAGGATATTACGATATCATGACATCTCAGAAGAGTGTATTGTGACATAATTACTCACAATATCGATATCACATCATCATATCTCCTGTTACAACACAATCTCTTTATTAAAGTACCACTTCAGTCAGAATGATTTTAAATGGTTGACTTCTCATGAATGTCATGAACAAGGGAACGATTGTTTACAGCCGATTGTTTATAGCTGACAGGAAGTCGTTTAACAGAGAGCAGAAACAGAAGTAATATTAGAAAATCAGGAAGAAAGCAGGTTTAATTTTGCGGAACCAAATATTTTCCCTCTTATTTTTTTTCATATTTAGCTAGCATTAGACCAGTGTGTTTGCCAAACACCGGCCTTGACTTGTCAACATCAAGAACGTACTATGTTACTGGATGGGGGGCGACTGCGAGTCAAGGTATGAACATCTTCAGCATCTCACTGTGTGTGTTCTAGTGTGACCGGAACTCATAAGCATTCATTTACAGGACTATAAATCCATGTTATTCTCAAGGTTCTGCCTCTAATGAGTTACGTGAGGCTCAAGTCTCGCTGATCAGCAGTACGGTATGTAACAGCCGGCAGGTGTATAACGGCATAATCACCGACACCATGATCTGCGCCGGCAAGCTGGAGGGTGGAGTGGACTCATGCCAGGTCAGCATCCGCTACATATCAGCCATGGATGGAGAAAAATGTCTTAAACAGTCATTTGAATGATAGCGATAATATTTTCTTGCTTTTTTTTTTAGGGAGACAGCGGGGGTCCTCTGGTTACTTCGGAGAATTTCCTGTGGTGGCTGGTGGGAGACACTAGCTGGGGTCAGGGCTGCGCTGTCCGAAACCGGCCAGGTGTTTACGGAAATGTGACTGTCTTCGTTGACTGGATTTACACGCAACTTAAGGTAAGATTTCGCAAAAAAGACAAATGTGTATGTGCATATAGTGTACACACAAGGCTGGTGAAGACTGAAACTGATGAGATTTGATGAGACGAATGACTCAATGTGTGACGTGTGACGAGACCGGCCCTGTGTTAACGATGAAAGGGGTGTGGCCAAGGCGGAACCAGAGCAGAAACCAGTACATCTGTGCTGCTGTTATAAGTGTTTAAATAATAAGGAATATTATAAGTAATTACAAACACAGATGATGAAAAGAGTGGGCTTTATTTGCAGGGTGAATGAGCAGAATGATTTGATTTATGATGTGTGTGTTCCAGAAATATTAATTTGACGTCTGGGTGAAATGGAAGACCTCATGGGGCCTCATTTCAGCGCAACTTCATGAAGGACAAGTTGAAGATATTTATTTTAGTGTTATATCCTGTGGATTAGCAGAATTTCCTAATCATTTATATTGATTTGTCACAGTCAGATGTCTAATGTTTGCGGTTTTAAACATGAACTATTTATTGTCAAAAACTGTTTTTAAGCACAAAAATACATTCAGTCAGATGTACAAATAAATGTGTAGGTAGCCGACGTGTTTTTCAGACTGTTCAAATTTACTCAAGCTTTATTTGCACAAGCTAATTTCTCCAGACACTCCCCCTGAGCACAGCGAGTTCAGAAACAGGGTGTGAGTAGCAGAGAAAATGGCATTGTTTCTCTTCCTGCACTACTGGTATCTCTCCATAAAAACATCATATCACCATTTATGTAGAGCCTGAATGGCATTTAGAAACCCAATACACTTCATAAAGTGTGTGCATCATAAAACTAAAAATGACTGATAAACTTTAAAGAATATGATCATAGAATTTCCTCTGCATTCCCTCTGTTTCTGTACAAATCACACATTACTGCTTCTTGTACATGAATTAAAATGATTATTATATGTGTGCTTTGTTCTTGTATTTATTTCTTCCAAAAAAAATTGCCATTTTGAAAACAGATCTGCTATCACTTATGTAGTAACATTGCTGTTCCTTGTATGCTTAATCTCAAATCCCAATCCCAGATTACGTCAGTATACTCCCGAAACAGCTACTCTTCCAATTAGAATTAAATAGATGCAGAAGCACGTCTCAATTCAGACGTGCTAAAATATTCTCATTCATTCTCTCCCTCCCTCTCGCCGTGTCTAATCAGTGCTCATTGGGATCGCGGTTTTAATTGGCAGATGCCCAGCAGTGGAGAGTACATCTGCTACCTGTTTGTGCCAATTAGCAGATGTGCGACCTCTTTAGCGGGTTAACAGATGTGGCAATTAGGGACTCATTTGGATGAATGCTTGTTTAGCACAAGGGCCTCTGCGATTACACTGCCACCAGGAAGTGGGTTTCTATCCATATTTGTTTGTTCTTTGAGGTCTTCTGATCAAATTAGCAGGGTAATTATGTTGTGTTAGCAAACAATTGGTGCTTTTTTTCCCCTTCAGTCTCTCAAATCCTGTAGTTTTACTGACCTTTTCTGGGGTTTTACTGAACTATCCTGCGGTGTTACTGATGTATCCTGTGGTGTAACTGGTCTTTCATGTGGTGTAACTGACCTATCCTGTGGTTTTACCTACCTTTCCTGCAGTGTTACTGACCTATCCTGCAGTTTTACTGACGTATCATGCAGTGTAACTGACCTATCCTGTAGTTTTACCGACCTTTCCTGCAGTGTTACTGACCGATCCTGTGGTTTTACTGACGTATCATGCGGTATTACTGACCTTTCATGTGGTGTAACTGACCTATCCTGCAGTTTTACTGAACTAACATGTGGTGTTACTGACGTATCCTGCGGTGTAACTGGCCTTTCATGTGGTGTAACCGACCTATCCTGTGGTGTAACAGACCTTTCCTCTGGTGTAACTGACCTATCCTGCAGTGTTACTGACCTATCCTGCGGTGTTACTGACCATTCCTGCCATGTTACTGACCTATCCTGCCATGTTACTGACCATTCCTGCCATGTTACTGACCATTCCTGCCATGTTACTGAGCTATCCTGTGGTTTTCCTGGATTGTCCTGCGCTGTTACTTGAATATACTGCAGTTTTACTGAAATATCCTGCTGTGCTTCTATATTATCCTGTGATGTTACTGAAATATCTTAACATACCAGAGATTTCCTCAGGTGTTTCTGAAATGTCACACAGTGTTATTGAAATACCCTGCAATGTTACTAAAATGTCCTGTGGTGTTACTGAAATATCCTGCGGTGTTACTGGAAAATGCTGAGGCGCTACTGAAATCTCCTGCAATGTTACCCCCCCCTTTTTGCATGAAGCATTAAAACCTTTGCACTCGTGCTGTGTAACATCATATGACTGATAAAATCTAGATCCAAGAATACAGGAAGGAGACTTTTGGAGTTCATGATGTTTGTTGTGGAGAAGTGAGTTTTATTCTGGTGTGAAGACTGTCTGGAGCTCTTGGACAGGTCTGAGAGTTAAATGGCACTTATGAGATTGACCGGGTCCATCTTTCACAAACACTTTGTGTGTACATGGATCAAACTGTGTGTGTGTCGTTCAGCCTGAGAGTGTGATCAAATGCACATGTCTCAGTAGCCAATGAGGACAGAGAGCTTGTTACTGGGCAGTTATGGGTTTTTTTCTGCTCTCTCTCTGTCTCTCTCTCTCTCTGTTTCTCTCTCTCATGCTCTCTCTCTCTGTCTCTCTCGCTCTGTGTTCTTGAGGTCGATGTCATGCGTCAGGGCTCATAGATAGATTGCGAGAACAGCGAGAGTCCTGTGCTGAATATCTGTGTGTGTGTGTGTGTGTGTGTGTGTGTGTGTGTGTGTGTGTGTGTGCATGCGAAGTTTGTAGGTCAGCTAATGCTAAGCTCAGCAATCTGGATGCAGTCTCACTCTATGAGGTGAGGATAGTTTACTGCACTTTACTAAGCACAAGAACTTCTCTAAGTCAAATTGTGTCACTTCCTGTTTCTTCTCATAGTCTTGAAGATTTTATGCATCAACATCACTTACAAGTGACAGAATCCAATCTACGTATGGCGTTACGCTCAATGCTCAGTGTGTGTAATGCAGCATAGCTACAGGAAGTAACAATCGCTGACCATAAACACACAATTCCTCTGTTAGTAAAAAAAGCAAAACCAAGGGCAGATTTTCGTGCTGATATTAATTTTGAGTTGTTAGTTCGACGTGATGTAAGGTGTGATTATGGGGAAAAAACCCATAAGGGAAAGTAATAATATTTTATGTATATTAATACACACATAAATATCAATCGTAAAATGTTATTACAATTTTAAAAAACTGTTAAATATGTTTAAAATATAAATATGTTACAAATATATTACAAATACAGAATAAATAAGAATTATTAAATATTTATATTCACACACTATATACATGTAGTAAAATGTAATATTAATATATAATAATCAAATGAAAAGTAATTAAATGCTAAATGTTTTTCCAAATAAAATAAAATAAAAATATTTTTAAAATATTTTGTGGAATGTATTTAATCAACAGGGGTTTGTGTGTATTATATCATGGAGCTGTGATGGTTCTGTATTTGGGTCACGCGGGATCCCTCAGGCTGCAGCCAAACACGTCCTCTGTAAAAGTGATTGACGCGCCGTCTGATTAAAAACGAAGTCTTTCTGCGGCCCTGCGCTACACACAAACCCACTGAGTCGTCCTTTCCATTCTGTCCTGTCACTGTATTCATATGTCCACCTTTTAAAATGATGTGTTCAATAGAAGATTATTAAAGAAATTAACAAAATTATAAAACTGAATTCTGCATCTGGTCCTGAAATCACATTATGGGTTTAAATGCCGACGGCTGTCTTGACGTATTGCTGACTTAGAGCTGAGCTTAAACTATAGTTTCTGCAAGTGTATCGATATCAATATCGATATCAAGGTTTCAGGATTGGATCGGTATCCTAAATAAAGTGGAATCATGGTATCTCCAGCTCAACCCGCAGTGTACAGTGTCAGAAAGGACTGCAGTATTTGTTTGATTTTTTTTGCTGCTATAGTACTCATGAGATTGACTTGTACTTGACCCAGTTCTGAATGCTTTGCACAATCCCTCAACTCCACCCAGCCTCTTGCTTCACAGCATCTTAATGGAGAAAAAACAGAATTACCAAAACATCCTTAAGCAGATAATGCTCGTCTTAGACACGTGGCATCTGTTAGCGTTTACGTGCAATATGGGATAATTACAGCTTTCCAGGACAATCTTGTGGATTAAGACCAAATGAAGCGTGACCTCATGTTTCATTCCTGCTTGGGTTTTTGACTGGGACAGACAGGACTGCACTGTATAGTCATATTTTTCCTTAATTTGTAACAAAACTCACCACCAGCTCCAGAATTATTGGCACCCTTCCTGAAAATGAGCAAATGAAGATTTTTCAAAGGAATTGTTGCACTCCGACACATGGGGGTGCTGTACAGGTTTATTGTAATCTAATATATATACTCAGCAAAAAAAGAAACGTCCCTTTTTCAGGACTGTGTATTTCAACAATAATGTTGTAAAAATCCAA
>JAQQZX010000009.1:2295064-2309345 GCA_030068355.1 Notoglanidium maculatum | reverse complement strand
ATATACATCAAATGAATGAAAATAATAGACTGTGGGGAAAAAAAACCAACATCTGTATTTCTGTTTTTATGGCGTCACATGCGCCATGTTGGAAACGGCATTAAAGGAGGGGGAAAGAAAATCCCAAATTCACCAGTTTATCAACACTGTGTGTGCATTTTTGTTTTTTCTTTTCTTATTTTTTTTAAATTCTGAATCAGAATTTGGTTTATTCAAAGTGGTGCAAATAGAAAGTAAATTCTGAATGACCTCTAAACATCTTTCGAACGAGGGGTGCAAGAAAAAAAAAAAAAAAAAAAAACGTGGCCGCAGATCTAAAATGGAGAGGCGTTGAGAGGGGCTGCTGGTTGCTGGGCTAAATCAAGAAGGGTGTGTATAGAGGGAAGCGGAGTGGGGGGGGTGGTGGTGGTGGATGTAGGGGTGGTGGTGGTGGTGCGGGGGGTAAGAAGGGAATGGAATCAGGGAAAATGGGGGCATTTAGGAGGATTTTTATAGAAGATGGATGCAAATCGAACGCAGATATGTGTAAGAGCGTGATGGTGGAACGTCAAGCAAAGATGATGGGGTTAAAAAAAAATGTTGCATTGTGGAGCACTAGTGGTTTAGCACAAAGCACGTAGCATTGCGATGGTGGACACATGCAGAGAAGCGCGTGTACCTGCACATTTCTTTTCTTTCGTTCTCACGAATCTAGGAGAGATTGTATAACCACCGATTCGTCACAAAATCATTCTGATGGACTGAAATCGAGGGAAGGCTTTTATTTATTTATTTATTTATTTATATTTTATGAGTGTTACCATTCGATCAATACAGCCCCATCTGCGGCAGTGTGCTTGTGCACCCGAGCCACGTTCACAGGGAATCGATCTTGATCTCGACCGCGTCGTTTTTCCGGGTCGACGTTGGCCCGGAGGCTGTGGAGCAGGTTCGGCGTGAGACAGAGATGCTGTACAAAATGAAGCGTTCAGGATGTGGTGGTGCACGCAGCCCGCCCCCTGCATGGTCTCTATGGAAACCCTTGTAATGGACGACGGCGGCTGGGTTGCGCAGGTGACCCCGGAAGTCCGAGTGCACAAATACCGGCAACCTGCTATTTATACGCCGACGCTTTCAGGCTCGGGGAGGAGGATGTGTCGCTGTTGCTGGATATAAAGCTGCATAGTTACCTGTCAAACTCTGCATTATTTGACCTTTAGAAGCTCACGAATTTCATTTAACACTATTAGATTTAGAAACTCTTTTTGAACGCTTTTTTGAATCTATTTCTGAAACATTAAATCTTCGTAATGTAAATTCTTTTTTTTATTTTTATTTTTTTATCATTCAGTCAGAAGGAAAAAAAAAACTGGTTCTTGACTTGTTCCTCTGGAGGAACCCTTAAAAATTGTAAATGAGTATTAGAAAGGGTTTAATATTGTCGGAGAGTGACCGGAGAAGCTTTCTCTTTGTAAATGTGGAGTATTAAATAAATAACGTGCAAAAAAACACACATTTTCATCGTTTTTCTGTTTGATCTTCTGGAGGAACATTTATCCAGAATCCTACCAGAGAGCAAATAGAACGCTCTTTAGAGGAAAGGAAGCTTTAAGGATTATTTGCATTAAGATAATTGCCTCAGATTTCATTAAAAAAAGGTTTAATCTTCTTAGAACTTCTGAGAACCCTTTAAGTACGGCATTTCTCTTTAACTTTCCAAATATGCTTACTCGACACTTTTAAAAAAAAGGTGTGGTACGAGGCTCATCGGTACATTCTTGGGAAAAAAAAAAGATTAAATCTAGAACCCTCAAGGATTTTTTGATCTTTTCTCTCTCATGAAAGGTTCTATGCAGAACAACCAGAACTGATTTCATATAGAACCTCTTTATAAAGAAGCATTTTTTTCATTGACTGCATTTAACATTACATTTTTCACATTAAGATAATTGCAGCTATTCAGTAAACTGTTAGAACAAACAAACTCTAGAACCAGAGTCCATTGATCTGTTCTGTCAGATGAAACAGGTACTATGTAGAACCATACAACACAGACCTTTTCTTTTAGAAGTGGTTCCATGTAGAAGCACTTTAGAGAGCTTAAAACATTGCAAGAAAAGCAAAGAACCTACCAGGAACCCTATTTTCTATGATGACATGTCTCACATTTTCCTATTATTATAATGGCCTAACATTTCTTTCTGGGAGAACCCTTCAATCTTCTATGTAGAGCTTTACAAAAAGAAGCTGTTCCCCCTTTCATAAATGGTTCCAAGTAGAAGCCTTTTGCTAACTAACAAAGATCCCTTCACTGACATTTCTTTTCAAAAAGTATATGCAACATTTCATTTTTCTTTAAGCTTTCAGTACACTTATTGATAAAAGGTCAAGTCTAGAACCATTAGGAGTTCTCCGAGGAACCCTAATTTTTAGGAATGTAAGTAACGTTTAAGTAACATTTTGAAAGTATTACACACATGGAAAACCTTTAAAACCTCTCAAACCTTTTGTTTACATCTAGAACCTGGTTTGCCCTCCAATGTGTTTCTCTTTGAGAGATGGTTTCAAGTAGAATCCCATAGGAGAACCCTTAACTAGCCAAAGAACCCTTGAGGAACCTTCCCCCCACCCCCAAGAGTAAAAGTATTGTTCAATTTTGGTGTAAGACGTCATTACACGTTTAGAAGAAAATTCAAAATCTAGAACCCTTGAAGTTTCCGGAGTTTGGCTTTCTGAGAGAACCCTTAAAGCTTTTATACAGAAAATATATTTTAACCATCTTTTAGGTCAAAACCCCTTTAGGAAGCTTCAAAATATCCCTAGGTGCATCATAGATGAATGATAGCTTCATAATATAATGAGATCTTGTGCTAAAAAAACACCTTTCCTTAACCAAATGCATTGCAGTGTTGGCAAATCTGTCCTAAATCCTTCCTAAAATGCTTCCTCTCCTGAAAAAAAGGATAGCTGAAGTATCCACAGTATTAATATTAATATTACACAAGTTCTTGTTATACAGTATAATTGCTACTGGCTGGACTAGCATATGTTTTGCTAACAATGAAGGTTTATTCTCTTCATTGAACATTACAGTGTGTTTCTCTGACGCTCTGATGTGTGTCGATGCACAACTGAAGCATTGGCATGCAAAATCGAGCAGCTTTCAAGAGCTCTTCTCACTCTGGAGTGCTCTCGCCCATCTCATCTCGATTAAAACACAGCCGTAATTGTGACAACAAACCCGTCTTCGGAGAGTCGCGCCGGCTAACAGGGACAGCAATGTTTTACGCAAGGTGCTGCCGCGGGGCAAATCTGATACACACTCGATTGGACACTAATGAGCAGAGCAAATGTAGGACGAGGCGCAAGACGCCGCATGATGCCACATATTAGAGCGCTGAGCCAAAGCCGCTAAAATAAAACTGCCTGACGTGCACGAGCAGGCTCAAAATATAAGATCTCGCTGGAATGAGTTGTTGGACTGATGTAGCATGATTTCATAAATTCATCAAGGGTTCCACATAAAAAAAAAAGATGAATAGTTCCGCCTTCATTTTAAGCATATTCACTTGAAATGCAACTTTTTTACAGGGACTGTTCCAAGAGAATGCTTCTTAGAAAGCGAGAAACACCTGAAGAACCCATGAGGAATCTTATTTTTCATCAATGAATACTCTATATGTTAAATCAAGATAATTGCCTGACATTTCAGTAAGGATAACTCAAGAACCTGGAGCTCTTAAAGCATTTGTGTAGCACTGGACTACAGTGTTTCCCTTTCAAATATTCTTTTACAATTAATGCTCAGTTAAAAAGAACCCATATGTGAACAAAGAACCCTTGAAACGGACTATATTAACATTACATGAAATGAGAAAGGTGGCGTTGGCGCAACCTGAGGGGCACTGCAAGTACCGTGTAGCGTGATTCCAAAATCATAAGTTTTTTTTTAATTTTACAAGGGTTTATTTTTGGTCCCAAGAAGAAGAACCTTTAATAAGCAAAAAAAACCAAAAACATGAGGAACCCTATTTGAGTGTATGTAACAAATGTTGACCTTAGAATAACTGCTTAGCATTTTATTAAGGTTAAATCTAGAACATGGTTTCTCCTGACAATTAAACAGTGAAAGCGTTTATGTAGAACTCTGCTACAGTGTTTACCTTTCAAAACTGTTCACATGTACAAATTACTGTTAGCTGACCAAAGGGTTAGGGTTAGGGGTTAACCGTAAACCAAAGAACAATTTTACTTAAAAACTGTATTAACATTAAATAAAATGATAAAAGTCTCATTAGCGCAACCTGTGGTTCTCCACAAATACCATATAGGATGCTTGCAAATTTATTGCTGCCTTCAAATGGAATTTGTGATTACAACATGATTACCAAATGCTTGGCATTCAAATGTTAAGTTGTCATGAGAACACTGCTGCTAGGCAACAGCAACATGAACGTCTGTCGACATTTAGAAGCTAATGTTAACCATTTAGCAAGCTAGCGACCAGGTAACGTGACGAATGAAAATGAAAAGAATTTGGGAATTTCAACATTTTCCTCAGAGATTATAAAATTGCGAAGAAAACTCTACATGACTAGGATGTATTATATACTATATATTAAATTGCCATCCACCACAAAATGTAACGTGACGGCCTCTGCTATTTCTGAAAATGTCAGCAAACACATCACACCTCGTGAACTCAGAACGTCCGGAAAATTTCCACTTCCGAAGTCGTGAATACCACAAGAGGGGGGCGTTCCTGTGGACTTTTCTCATAAACATGACCCCATTTGAAGGCAACACATAAGGATGTCCCAAAAATAATGAAACAAAATGACTTTTTCCACATTATAATGCTTTGAATGTGGTGTTAGAGTATTAGGTTGTGTACGCAATCTAAAAAAGATGTAGCTTAGTTTGGCAAAATGTCAGCCAACATGTTTGATGCGCAATATGTGCATCTTTTGCAAGCCCGCAAATCTAGCTAACAACTAATGAAAGACGTGTAATAGTTTGTTATTTAGGATGCAGCGGAACTTCCTGCCATCTATAAACGAAGCTGTAGTGTTGTGGAGGCGGCCATTTTAAAACAACGGAGTTTCCTTTGGGTATCATTCCTCTCAAAGATTGAAGAAATCTGAAAGTTTTGAAGATGATAAAATAGTGCCATAAATGTAAACACGGACTATAGGTACCATTTTGCAAAAGCTTAAAAATGAAATTTAGTGCTGTTAGTGGGAGGAAGGTTGCTATTATTGGAAAATATCCTATAGAAATTGGGTAACTAGCAACTAGCAAATAACTAGCCTAAGTTTTCCTTAACAGCATGTCCTGAAATATTCTATTCCAGCAAATTTGCCAACACTGACAATTTTTTTATATCAAAGACCAACACATTTAATGTTGAAACTTCTACAAAACAAAGTAGAGTGAGAATTAATGTAGAAGTACAACCTGTGTCTTATCGCTAGTACCTTCAGTGGTATTGTTAACTTTGGAGGTTTAATGATAAGCTATTTTTTGTTTTCCAGACTTGAAATTCAATTTTCTTTTCCTTTATGGTGAGGTTACAGTCACATTCATAGGGACTGCAACTCAATAAAAAAAAAACATTTTTGTTCATTCTAATTCCTGAGAAATTTCAAGTCTTGCATCTTGTGGTACAGTCACTAAAACTCCTCGTGTGCTACTACAAATATTTGCTAACGAATGCCATGTACACTGTCGCCTCCATTCCCTTTTTTCCCCAAACAATCCTCTCATCTTCTTTCTCGGCTGTCTCCTTCTATACACGGCGAGCTGTCACTTCAGCCTAGGAAGTGTAAAAACCAGGACATTAGTATCAGCAGACAGAACAGGAGTAACTGCGAGAGCTTCAGGTGCACTTATTTCTCCGCAGCTCTGATGACTTGGCATAACGAGTGTGCCTGCTTGGCATAAGCACATGCAGTCCACTAATGAGCGCTCTCCTGTCATCCTGCAGTGAAACCGCTTGGTGCTGATGCTTGTCTCTAATGTAAACTGTTATGTGCCTTTTTTTCTTTGCACTGCAGGTGCCCGAAGAGCGATGCGAGGTTTGTTAATTTAAACACTGCTGTCAGATTTCTCTGAGCACAAGTAGGGCATAAGGCCTTACGCCCTAGTGTTAGCGATATCTGCGTACGGGAACGTGAGGGAGTGATTAGCAAGACGCGGCCTTTCCAGGATTGGGCCAAAAATACAAATTGGTACAGCGACAGAGGCATAATCCATATTCATAGCCCAGAAAAAGAAGCGAGAGCAGACAAACAAACAAAAAAATACAATGCGATGTGAGCTAAGAGATAAAAGAAAAAGAAAAAAAAAATCAACAAACTGAGAGAGAGGTGGAAAAACAAAACTATTTAAATACGTTGAATGAAAACAGAAAGAGGTGAAGTTATTTACAAGCACAGAGTTCTCAACAACAGGAAACAATGACCAAATAAGGAAATCATGAACCAAAAGCAGATCAAACTGAGTGTGAAAAGGCAAAAGAGTCAGAAGCAAGTTGGACTTGATGGATAGATCATAAACATTTATACCACGTTGCTGGTAAAATCTCAATTCTGGTTGGTTGGAAGGCGTTGATTAATTGTCAGCTCTGATGGTAGTGCAACTGCAAATCACAGGTTTATACAGTATTAACATGCTTGTGGCTAAAGGCTAACAAAGGCTAAAGGATATTAGAGTTTATTCATTGTAACCTGTGATTTGCTTTTCAACTGGAACTACTGTCAGTGCTGCTGTTAGAGAAAAGTAATCAACAACCTCTGACCAATCAGAATCAAGGATTCAACACTGCTGTGGTGGATGAAATGAAACATGTTCATACTTTTATAAAGGACACAGTTTCAGCGCTTTGAAAAACGTGAGACAGCTTGTTAAAGCGCTGCTAGCTCTGGGCTTGTTATGTTTCCCTTCGTTTCTATCAGCCCGTCCCCAGAAGTGATTATGCTAATTGCTGTTTGATCAGATGATTAAATTATAATTTGATTAATCCTGAGCACTAAATGCTCAGAATACATTTACATATGCTTGGCTGCCTCGGTGAGTGGAGTGAATTTTCCCTCTGTCACTAACCGAGCACGACCCATTAGCGCCATGACGAGGAGCAAAATGCAAATGTAAACGTAGGCTATAAGTATGATTATTTAAACCTTCCCCGAACCTAGCGTCTCTCAGAAAATAGCATTTTCTTATTCATATGCATGCGGTACCAATTTGCCAAGTGTCCATCACTAAGATTTATGTGCACGTCAGAAGGAGAATCCCAGGGGTAATACATCAGCGAGATGAAAACAGGGGTCCTAGCTGTCCTCGTGCCTGAGCAGCCATGGTGGTGGAGGCTTTTTTTTTAAGGTTTATTTTTGCACGTAAGGTGCAAGGTGATGTGTGTGATTTTAGATATGTTGCTGCTTTTCTGTGATAGCCAGCTCTTTATGCGTGATGAGATAATGCAGCGCTGCAGAGCCAATCACAGGATGAAGTAGGGTGGGAAGGGGACCAGGGGGAGAGAGAGAAAGAGAGAGAGAGAGAGAGAGAGAGAGAGAGAGAGAGACAAGGGCACATCTTCTAAAGATGGGCCTTGAGCAAAGGGCGGCGGTGTCTCATCTCGTCATGTGACCCACAGTTGTATGTAACCCCAGGATTATTTGGTCATTTCCCATTTTCCACTCGAGTTGTTCAAACATTCATGCAGATTCAGTGATTACTTCATTTTTGGTGCATGAGCATCAACAGATTTAGGGATGGCTACAGTGACAGGAATCGTCCTTGTGGGGGCATTGGGTCCACACCAAGACATAAAAACATGCCCTACACACACACCCATGCCGTCAGAAGGATGCCTAAACCAGACACAGGACAATCTTTCGAGGCTCCATTTCCTCCAATATGTTTTTTTTCCCAATTTCTAATAACTGAGATGAAAATAAGATATTGTGGATTGCAAAATAAATTGCAGTTGTAATTTATTTGACAGCACAAGGGTTAAAATGCAATTTGCCTCCACCGCGAGAAGCCACTTGTTATTCTTCCAAATGTTTTCATTCAGGGATTAAAAAAAAAAAGAATCGCAGTCAGCTACGTGGCGCAATCATGTTGCAAAGCAATTTTTTCCCGAGCCAAGTGGAGAAATCAAGCGTGCATGTGTTTACATATTCATAGTGTGCGCTGTGCTGATGGGACATTAGGGAGCTCAGCTGCACCACGGCGGCAGAGGGAGCTCATTTAGTCCCCGACCCCGGCGCTTTCTCATCTCGCCCCGATTCAGACGTCAACATCTCGCGCCACTGTAATTGATTTGGACCTACTGAGGCCGTTTGATCTCGTTACAGCGAGCGGCGAGGCTGTAAATGAGCATTTGCTCTGGCGCCATTTAGATGATGCTCAGATTATCTCACTTAAGAGACGAAGAAGAGGAGGGGTGCGAGTTGATGTTTCCAGCAGGGTCATCGTCGCTCGCCTGTGCTCTCCGAGCATCAAAGGGACGCCAGTGTCTTTACATATTGGACACGGGTGGGGGGTAAATGAACTCCATTACTGAGCTTTGCTTAATATTCATGAGAGCAAATTGGGAACGGGCTCGTGTGTGTGTTGGGGTTTGCACAAGCCTGAGGGCACTAGCGGGAATGCTAACGCTTCCTCTGGTGGCTTGTTCTGCTGTCCTCGTCTCCTGCTCTCCTTGCACAGCTCTGCTTTAATTACCTTCAGATAGTGACAGAGCTGCTGTGGTGGAAATCTTCTACCTTTTGGCATCATTCGCTTCTACAGTGACCCATAGGCAAGGTGAGATGGGGTAATGGTTTTATGGCCAGTCTGCTCGGTGCCTCTGTAACCTCGACTCTTTATATAGATGGGGTTAGTATAAATAAGCTTCAAAGACAAAAAACAACAACAACATGGGCCCCATAGAAAAGCGCAACAGAAGTGAATTTGAGCTTGAGCCTGATGATGCCACAGCCATCCATGGCTTGGGGGGTGGCATTACTTTCTCCCAATGACTCTAGCCAATCGTGCGCATACACGTTCGTGTATGTGGAAGCGGGCGGATAGCATTTCCATCTGAGAGTGTTACGCTGCCCTGTGATGCAGCATGAGCAACAGTTTGAAAAGATGCAGATGGCTGGCTTCACACGTCTCAGAGGAAGCACGTGTTAGCCTCCCCGGGTCTTAGCTGTCTGTATGATAAGGGAGGATTGGAGAGTTGGGAACTGGCAGGTGAAAACTCATTCCTCAATGTACGGTTTCATTTTTGGCATCCTTGACGTTAACAAATATCTTAAGGTGGATCACTTTTGAACTGAGCACAACAGCACCCCTAATGGTCATTAGAAAAATGCACAGGATGGTATAAATATGCGAGAAGCGAGGCTAGGGCTGATTTCTATCTAGCCCAGATTGTAGAATCATGCAGTCTATTTGAGATAATCGTGTCAGGTGATTACCCAGAGCGACACACCGCTAGATTACAGCCACTGTGAGATTCTCAGCTCTGTGCTCAATTACAATTAAATCAAATGTAAAATGTGTACACATGATGTGATGTTTTCCCTGCTGCAAATTCTTGCTCATTAGGTAATACATCTTCTGCATCTTCTGTGCTGAGGAAATTCCTGCAAGCCTGTGTGCTTTCCCTCAGCCATGTCAACCCTTTCCTCTCCCCGTCAGCACCTGTGTGTCACATAACATCACCTTGGCTGTACAATATTAGTGCTCTTGAACTGTCACCCTCAGGGATCTGGAGCCATTCGGAGTACGCATTAGAGTCAGTCTCGATCAGGGAATAAAACATTCGCATCAGCATCATAGAACTCGTGCTGTCACTTTAAGACTTTACTGTGAGGAATTATAAAGCCTCATCAATTATACATTTATCAAGGTTCATATTTAAAATCTGTACCTGTTCATCTCCATCAAATCATCTGAGCATCATTATGGCATTCAACACACATGACAGTTGCTTATTTTGTGTAACAGCAGCTTTAGTAGCTGAAAGGAGACGTTTATTTAACGTTATTGGAACGTTACTCCAGCATCAGTGCTTTGTAACAGTTAAAACAAGATGGAGGAGTTTTATGCTTTTAAGCTGCATTTTTTTGTCTTAGAAACTTTAAGAGAGCAAAAAAAAGGTGAAGGAACGAGCGTCTATATCTGCAATAAATATAACTGGTGTTGTGGACATTCCTAAAGTAACTGTAAACGGATAAAAAGCATGTGTTGTTATTTAATGAATAAAAATGGTAATTGTTGGCAAATTTCTGTGGTATGAGAGGAATTAAACACTTCAGTATGTGCTGTTGTAGAAAATCAACATCGCATTATTATTGCAGAATGACGCCCAGTGTTTATTACTTATTTATAGATCATATATAATTAACATATTTATATTTTCATATTCTATTTTCAATACATTTCTCAGCTTACTTAGACCTATTTCCTCCTTCGATGCGAACCTGACCCTATTTGTTTAAGCGTAACGTAAAAGGTTCATACCAGGTGCTCAAAGTCTATTATTTCATTTCTTTTTTGCCGGAACTTTCCTATAGAAGAAATTCATGATTGAGAAAATCCTAACTGCTATAAGAAAGAACTGACAAGAAAAACTTCCCTACCTCTGAAGACTGAGCATCGCTACCTAATGGAGTTATACAACGCTGAAGCTTCTTTTGTCTCAAAACACATTTAAAGAAACATAAAAAATTCAAACGCTTTTTCCAGTCTTGCTGTTTCCTCCACGCTCTGACGGACACGAGGGTCTTGGGAGTGGGAATTTCTGTTTTAGTGCTTTGAGATGGAGACAGAAAATGTGAAAGTGCTACAGAGAATCACGCACAGATCCTGTAGAGATCGTCATCATATTAATTACATTTTATAAGAATAATTTGCTTTGCATTGGTCACCTTAACGTGAACACAAGACAGTGTAACTATAAACGGATAAAACGTGCTGTGTCGTTCTTAAATAAAAATTGCAATCAGTGCTGTGTTATAAGAAAAATAAACCACACCACGATTGATTATTTTCCCATAACCACACATTCAATTGTGATTCATTGCTTACATATTTAGATTCAGTTATTCATGCACCCAACTTAGGTTTTCATTTATTATTTACACATGTGGTTTGTGGTGTGTGTGCCTACCGAGACACAGGTTAAAAGTATTACAATGCAGTGCATGACTAAAAGGCTGGATTTATTATAATCCAAACCAAAAAAAAAAATACTGCAAATCCTCACTGTTTCCCTTTTTTCATCTCATTTGTCTTGCAGTTCTCGGTGAAGATCTACATTCCAGCTTGTATTTTGTCAATGCATCTCTGCAAGAGGTAGTGTTCGCCAGCACCACAGGGACGCTGGTGCCCTGTCCCGCAGCCGCTGTGCCTCCAGCCACGCTGCGCTGGTACCTGGCCACCGGCGAAGAGAGCTACAACGTGCCAGGGATCCGCCACGTGCACCCCAACGGCACGCTCCAGATCTTCCACTTCTCTCCCTCCAGCTATAGCAAAGTGATCCACGACAACACGTATTATTGCACCGCTGAAAATCCTTCAGGGAAAATTAGAAGCCAAGATGTTCACATTAAGGCCAGTGAGTACTATGCAGGAGCAGGTTTGTCTGAATTCTCGCTAGCCAAGTTATAAAAGGTGCGAGAGTTGCAGCTCAAAGCTTTGATTAAATGTAACTATGACATTGATAAAAAGTTGTGAATCTGATACTTATACCTTGAAAAAAAAATTATTTTGATCAAGAATAAGGAAATATTCATATCTTCTGCTAGCTTTCAAAAGATTAGCCTCTAATCAGAAATGCTTCTTGAAGTTCATTTTGCGTTAAATATTTGTCTGTGTTTGTGTATCTTTCTGCGTGCAGTCTTACGAGAGCCGTATACGGTTCGCGTGGCGGACCAGACAGCCATGAGAGGCAGCGTAGCGGTCTTCAAGTGCATTATTCCTTCCTCAGTGGAGAAATACGTCACTGTTGTGGCATGGGAGAGAGACACAGTCCCCCTTGTATCAGGTAGGACCCGATCTTTTCTGGTCGATCGGCTTTGAGGGATTCTCACACGTGAGACGGTCTTGCTGTGTGGTTTCATATCGGGTTTGAATCAAACGTAAGGGGAAGCAGTCTTGTGTAGTCGTGAGTGGAATGTTTCAGATCGCAATCTATGGGCTTACCGTGATTGTTTGCGAATGAAGTACTCAATGAGCAACCTTTTGGTGTCCAACACTAATATTCGCTGGTCTTTGCTTATAAGGGAGTTTTTACCACTGAGGGAATTTGGTACTTTTGGTAGTCTGAGTGTCCACAAATAACGTGATTGTGGCATGCTGATTCCTATTTCACGTTTTACAATAAATACAGAAAGGTATTCTAGATAAAATGCATCTGAATACCAGAATTGTTTCTATTTTTGCGTCAACCTCCGATGCTCCACCCCCTGTCTACTGAGTGTCTCACAACTTTTGTACACTTGTCTGGCCACAAGCTTCAGAATCCTCATGGCTGTAATCTGATTGGCTGATTGCACTTTGGTGTATAAGCGCTTTCATACAGCAGTTTCCAGCAAAAGAACAGACATTTGAACACAATAACCTTGTCTGGGAAATATGCAGTCACTAAACTAAAAAAAGGTCAGTTTAAAAATTATTAGAGAGTTTGTAGCACTTAATAGTGATTAAATGAGCTCTTGCACCTCTAAGCTATTGCCCCTCTTCCACATACATGAGCTGACTGGCTGTTGTCGCTGTGATTGACAGGGCAGACAGAGTATGCCCCGCCCACCAAATTGAACAAACATCTTAACAAATAAGATGATTTGCTCTTTTTACCAAAGGGGGGGACTTGCGTAATACAACCACCATAAGTAATTATGAGTGTTGAGTGCTGTCACATTTTCATTTTAAGTAGCGTTTCGTCTCTAGTCATCCCGTCTCATGGATATCTGACCTTTTCCTGTTTCCGACCCAGTCTAGACTCTCTGTCCTGTCTGATCTACACGCGCGAGAGCCGATATGCCTGTTGTGTCACTTTGGTTCACTGTACTGACCCACTTCTCACCTAACTAAAGGCACTGACACAGAGAGAGAGAGAGAGAGAGAGAGAGAGAGAGAATGATTTGAAAATTCACCTGAGTTAAATGGAACAGATCGTGTCCTTGCCATGGGGCTGACGGCTCTCATCGTTGCACGTTTCGCAAACTCCACAGAGAGGCTAACACCACTTTCGCTGAGAATTTTAAAGATTGTAACATAACACCAACTTCTTTCCTGTGTATATACTGTACTTATATATATTTACATACATATATACAGAGTCAGCCAAAAAATAAAAATGGACACACACTTCAGGAAAAGAAAAATTTGTAGTAATATTTTAATACTAAATTTATTCAGTCGTCATAAGATTAGTACAAGTTACCTTTGGCCTCTACAATTACAAGAGGTGCTCAAAGTGGTGGCTATTAGCTTCCAGACATTTATGTGTAGAAGTGTTCCTGAAGTGTGTGTACATTTTTTGGCTGACTCTGTATATGGATACATTGATATCATATGGTCATATCACCTAGCCCTGATTGTAATGCATATGTGCGCAAGCACAAGATTTTGTGCATCAGAAATAGACGTCCGTTCTGCGGCGGCTGTCAAAAAGTGTTATCCAGCCAGCACTCGGGTGTTCTGTCTAAATATTTGATGAGCGAGGGCAATATTTCACAAAACAAATAGATTTTAGGCACAATTCACTGCATGTGTCATAGCATAGCACAGAGCACTCTTCACTTACTCTGACACAGGGCTCTTACAGGGACTTTGTGGTGTGTGTGTGTGTGTGTGTGTGTGTGTGTGTGTGTGTGGACTACAATACTGTCTTTTCCTTTGTTTACTGGCTATCTTCAAATGTTCATGAATAAATAAGCGTTGCATGGGGAGGATTACATAAGCTCTGATTCTCTCTGCAAAGAAATATTCATGTGTTTCATGACCTCAAAAATTCCAATGGTGGCATCTTTCTGTCTGGATGATGATGATGACGTGATGAGATGAAGGGAGAATAAATATGCATAAATATGTAGAATCACAGTAAGATCATCATGTAGAGCTGGAAAGAAACACAACTACTTTTGTTATTCTATTTGAGTTTTTTACCTTTACCACTTCTATTATTATTATTATTGTTAATCATAATAATAGTAATAATATACATGTTTACATAGCACATTTAAAATGCAACTCAAATAGTGATATCCATCCATCCATCCATCCATTATCTATAGCGCTT
>JAQQZX010000009.1:2273346-2294964 GCA_030068355.1 Notoglanidium maculatum | reverse complement strand
CCACACAGAAAGGCACCCTGTGTGACCCGGGGATCGAACCCAGGACCTTCTTGCTGTGAGGCGACAGTGCTAACCACTGCAGCACCGTGCCGCCCAAATAGTGATATACATAGAAATAAAGAAATAAAACATAGTCAAAATAGGAAAATAGGCCAATAAATAAAAATGCAAGAAATAATCGCAGTGACAGAAAAAAACATGTATAATAAAAATATAAAAAGGTGAAGTATACGTTTTAAAACAATGAAATTTAATTCAATCAAAATTGAAAGTTAATACATTTGACTTATTTTACTTAGAATTATTACTTATAATTATTGTTATTTAATTATTAAAATATATTACGATATATATATATATAAATTATTTTAAAAAAGAATATTAGAACAAATAATAATATAAAAGTAAAGTAAAAGTCATGTGCCACTAAAAATAAAAAATGTGCCACTATCTATCCATCTATCTATCTATCTTATAATGTTTACATATGTGGAATATAGAGAAATGTGTTTAGATAAACAGGGACTCATTAACACCACTACTAATAAAAATAATAACATGTTACATTTATATAGCGCCTTTCACAATCTTTGCGTGGGAAGGGGAAGAAAAACACTGACGTGTTAATGATGAGAAATGCCTGCTTTGCTTGTGAAATTGCAAGAAAATTTTTAAGAACGCTTACAAACCAAAATTCTGTACCTCATGCACAAGAAGAAAAAGAAATCCAGCGCTTTTTTCCCTTTTAGAGATTTAATGATGGTGTGTAGAGTCTGTGAAAAAAGGTTCAAGTTGCTAATACGCTGAATGTCATCTGTTTAGCGCCCTGCTTTGTCACATTTTGCGAACCGTTGAGCAGCAAGTTGACTGTTATCGTCCTTGAGTAACTAATAATAATTGCAGCAGAGAGGGAGGAGGAGCCCGGTTCATGCCCCGCCCACTTAATGAAGCGGATCTAACAAGGTTTCACCGTGATCAGCATTTTTACTACCGCTCTCCATGGGACATGCTTCCAGAAAATCGTTTATATACCATGGCTAATGATGGTGAGATTGATTTAAACTAGAATTAAAATGGCTGTGCATCTAACACACAGTGATATATGAAGAGTACGCTGATTTGAGCCTAGCTAATGGAGCCTGGAAGGAGGTGGAGGGTTGAGGATCACCAACAACATGGCCGCCATTTTACCAAGAGAACCATGAGGGATATTGAGGATTAGAAATGCTGAGCTCTTGTTTTCCAAGTCTTCCACAATCCAACTGGATACCTGAGACATCTCTCTTTCATTTTTATCACTGCAAATGTCCAGTAGATTGTTATTCCTTGAGAGCATGTAGAGCTAAATCACCAAGCTAAACAGAAGCGAAGGCAGAGGTGGTTTTCAGAAAGCATTTCTCTCAAGAAATTTTCCGAGCCCTCCATTTTAAGCAGAAAAGAAAAGAGAAAAACAGGCTTAGTGGGATAAATAAAAAGGATTCATAGAAAAGAGAAGCGGGGTGGGGGGGGGGGGGGGGAGAAAAAAAATCAATACCTGTGTGCATTAATCATGCTGTGGGTGCCGACGGGAATTATGGGTACACCGAGGGATAGAGAAATGCATTTGTGCATTCACACACAAGCTAACCAGCACCAGATGCACTCAGCACACTTTTAGCAACTGCTTGAAACTCGTCCCCAAGGAGATGGAGATGTGTAATGCGAATATCGCTAATCCTGCTCTAGAGCATAGCTGGTTCTCACTACAATGGGTCCTTAGTGCTGTTCGTGTCGTATCTAGTCTTTGGTACGATACAGGAAGTACAAATATGCGCACTTGGGTGTATGCTGTTCAAGGAAAATAGTCAACGTGTTACTGTTACCACCCTGAAGGTGATCATTTTGCAATAACACAACATCCTGAAGTGTTTATTTTCTTCTTATTCTACAACAATTTGCCAAAGATTATGAACGTATTTATTTTTCAGCTAATAGCTACTTTTAGTTTTGTATTAGCTCCTCTTATTACTTATGTTACAGCAGCTATGAACAGTCATCCTCTCACCAATCTCTTTTTTCTCTTTTTAAACTAGTAAGGCAAAAACTCAGATGGTCATGTTTCTGAGAAACTGGAAAGTGTAAACTGTCCTTCAGACTTTCCCATGGTGGAAGACTTAATTTTAAACTGAATGGAATCGGATTTAGACCGGACTTCTTGGTCAGTCGAATTGTATTGGTGCTGAATCTAATTGTATCAGTTAAGTACTGAGCTGAAGTTGAATTTATGACATTTGAATCCTTTACTGTATCATTTGTATCATTTGAATGATTTATTGTATTATTTTAATCATTTGAATGCTTTACTGCATCATTTGAACCCTTTAGTGAATCATATGAATCCTTTCTTTCAATCGTTTACTGCATCATTTGAATCCTTTGAATCCTTTATTGTATCATTTGAATCCTTTGAATACTTTACTACATCATTTAAATACTTTGAATCATTTAGTGTATCATTTGAATCTTTTGAATCATTTCATGTATTATTTGAATCCTTTGAATCCTGTATTGTATCATTTGAATCCTTTGAATACGTTACTGCATCATTTAAATCCTTTGAATCCTTTAGTGTATCATTCGAATCATTCCTTTCAATCCTTTACTTTATCACTTGAATCCATCGAATCATTTAGCATATCTTTTGAATCCTTTGAATCATTTACTCTATCATTTGAATCCTTTGAATACTTTACTGAATCATTTGAATCCTTTGAATCCTTTATTGTATCATTTGAATCCTTTTCTGTATCATTTGAAACATTCCTTTCAATCCTTTACTATATCATTTGAATCCAATGAATCACTTAGCGTATCATTTGAATCCTTTGAATCATTTACTGTATCATTTGAATCTTTAAGTGTTTCCTGGAATCCTTTGCTGTATTATTTGAATGAGTGATGTGAACAAAGCATTGAAACTGGAGACTCCTTCCATGAATGTTAAACAAATATTTCCTTACTGCAACTTATGCATATTTCTTGTTAAATAATGACTTGTTTTTGTAATTCGGTTTATTATTAACGATAGTTTATGTACCACATCTGCCATACACGTCCCTTTGTATGAGCTGTTACTATGGAAACGATAATGTATTAGAATGGGCACATTGATGCAAAGGTGCTGCTATTCAAATCCTCTGACCAATCTAAACTGATTAGGCAACAGTGCTGTGATATAAAGCAGTCTGATTAGCATACGTTGCCCCAGATGGAACATAAAAATGATCGTAAAATGATTAGTTTGATCGTGCGTTACGAGTGCCACGTCTGCACGGCTCATAAACGGCTACATTGTTAGCCATTAAGCTGGGAAACGATTAGCCAGGACATTGGGACTAATCTTCTATAAACACGGCCAGGCTCGCGCTGCCGTTTCACTGCTCTCAGAGCTCACAGAGCTGGATCATCGCCAGGTCACAACGCATGGCCGAGATCCAAATCGGAGCTCAGCGATAAGCACAGCAGAGGCTAATTAAGGCAGCAGAGACCCATTTGCGTCCACTTATGAACACTTGTGCGACGCCTCATGAAGGCGCTTGAGAAAAAACAACTATGTTTTGTTGGATTAAATGGCGTATCAGGAAAAAAAATAAAGGTGCAAGAAATGACGTCATCACGAGTATTTGATTTGACTTGGGCGAGATGCAGAATGCCTGTCTAAGCCATTTTATGTGTGTGTGTGAGTGTGTCCAGGCCACATTAGCCAATTAGAGATGATGGCCGTGTCTGCGAGCGCTTATCATCAGCAGGCAGCTGCTGCCGTGCATTTGAGTGCATGAGGGATGGAACGTGTGTCCATGTTATTATTTTTTGTACATATGCCATTGTTTGTGTGAGGAGAACTGAGGCTGCTGCTGAAAGGACACATCACTGTGTGCTAGCATAGGACACTTTTCAGTGTGAAAGATGGCTTCGGTTATCCTTTGGCTTCGACTTCCATTAAAGAAGCAGAACACACGCAGGTCGTTTTGCATAATCCGTTATTTTCACTGGGAATCTCAGAGTAAACAAGGGCCCCTTGGGGATTGAGGGGAAAAAATCACTAGTGTAAACTGGTGTGTATTTGAAAACAACTGAGAATAAATCTGGTTAGCATTTACTTATATATGACACCTACATTTTAGTTAAACAATTATAACCTATACTAATAACTATCAATCATTGTAACAATGTTCTTCCTTCTCAAAAAGCAGACGTGTTGTTGCTAGGACATCATCATTCAGTGAACGAAAGCACATGACTCAAACCTCCTCAGCCAATAAGATTTGAGACGAGTCTTGCTGAGCCTCGCTTTTTCTCCTTTAATCACCCGCCTGAAGAAACCGAACAAAAACAAGCTTGAAGCCTCCGTATTAGCTGCGGTGAGAAGATAAGGCGCTAACATCCGATTTTTAGCGGAAGCCCTCCGTCTTTTTCACCACTTAGGGAGATCATCGTCTAAAATCGCTACAACGTGCAAGCTCCAAGATGGAGGTTGTATCATGTGAACACAGACGGCCATTTTCTCGGGTTGAATTGAAGGCAGGATTTGATTGTAAATGTTTCATTTAGACAGTTATAGAGTGTTTAAGGTTTTATTTTTAAAAGTAACAAATAATACAGAAAAACAAAACACAAAAAAAATTGTGGCCAAAACATTGCCTAATTTTAAGAGAAAAAAAAATTGCCCATTAACTAATAAAAATGTAATTGGCTTCATTTTTTATTTTACTTTTGATTTTTGACAAAAATACCTTACATTTCTTGCCATGATATATGTAACATTTCATTTTTAAATGTGTATTTTCATTTAACCTGAACATTTTGGAAGAATTTCTCTAAAACTTAATAAAGCAAATTTCTTTTTTTACAAAAAAATTTTAATTTCATCATTTTGTAATTTTTCACGTAATCCACGTTTTTCAATTTTCAATTTGAGCAATTTTTTATTCTGTTTTTAGATATATGTTCTAAAATGGGAAAACTTGACATATTAAAATGGTAAAAAGTGGATTTTCTATTTAATAAATAGAATATATAATGTTAGGTTTGCTTTTTGTCTACAACATGAATCCACCGACATGAAAATTGATCGTAAATAAAAATGCTCAAGATGCAAAATGCCTTGTGACACACGGTAAAACTAAAATAATTTCATCAACTGTAAATTTGATTGATCCCCAAAATATGAATTGAAGCTGAATTGAAAATCATCATCATTTTCCTTTGTTTGGTGTTTGTCAGTTTTTCCACTTGAGATCTTTTTTAGCATATCTGTTTCCGAGTGCAGGCATCACTGCAGCTCTGCACTACATATCTACAATTCCTCAAGTTAAACAGCTATTATCAAGCCTTCAGTTTGAAAAGCTCACACTGTGTGACTGTATAATCAGTGTCTTCCGGCTGCATTTGCTTGGCTTCTTCTGCATCCAGCATATGGCTTCTGGAGGATTAAACAACATGGACTAGCGCCATCAGAGGCCCCAAGACCCGACAAGATGAGCCAAGACCATGTACAGCTGAGGAGGAAATCAACATAATAACAGGAACTCGCTCTGAAAGGGAAACAGATTTCCCTCAAAGAACGAACAAGATTTAGAACTAGACCATTTGCAGCACATGTTAATGAATTATCATGATGCGATGCAGGTAGAAGAAGAAAAAAAGTGTCTTCGATTTCCAGCAGAGTTTTGGAAGCTCATTGGTGGTCCGTGTGTGACAAACAGGAAGTCTGATTGAACCCTGAGTCGCCTCGACAACGGACCATCTGTAATCAAAGAGGCAGCACACAAACGGCTTTCACTAGCATGTGCTAATCTGTGTGGCATATGGGAATGAAGTGGAATTAACGTGGAGGAGGAAAATAAGGGGAAACGAATGAATCGGGGCACCGTGAGGAGCAGCGTCTTCATTGCTCTAGAACTTAAAGCAAATGTGCTGACAACTTGTAACAAGGACATATAAATAATATATAAATGTGCACGCACATTGCTTGCTGTTTAAGTAAAAAAATTCAAATTGGAACATTTTTTTCAATAATCTGTGATTCATCTTTTTACAATCCCAGATCTAGTTCGACTCCCAAAGCGAAATGCCCGTGACGACCCTTGCGATGCACAGCCAAGTCAAACTTGCAACACTGCCAAAGTAACACCTATGATACAAATAAATTCCTGTTCTTGGCAAATGAGCAGGCAGTAGGCAGATGTAAAAGCCAAAGGATTTTATTGACAGGCAAAATCAAAAATGTGATCAACGGGAGAGTCAAAAAAACAGCAAACAGTTATAACAGAGCCAAACTCAGGAATCGTGAGTAAAGTAGCAAACAAGGTCAAAACCAAAAACGCGAACAACCCTCTGGCAAGCTACACAGAGCGTTACTTCGGAAAGATCGTGTAATGTTAGTGGTGTTTGAGTCCAGATGTTAATCCGGTGTCGGTGAGAGGCAAGTGAATTTGAGTGCTGGGAGTTGTAGTCTTGAGTCGCCATATTTGGAGGCTGCCGAGGATTCTGGGAAACTGATTCTTGGACAGATAGCGGCGAATTCATGACAGAACACCCGATCCCCTCCCCCAGAAGCCCTCTCTGAGATTGGACACTTTTCTGGGATGGCCCCAGGGCAATCAGGATACTTGGCATGAAATTCTTGGCATAACAATCATATCATAAATTTGTTCTCTGGGGGTTAGGTTCTTGGAGTGGTAAGCAACGGGATAGAGCTTGGGTCTTTTGCTGAAATGCTGAGATAGCACCACTCCCACACCAGACTCTGAGACATCCGCCTCTACTATGAAGGGTATGGACGTGTCAGGAGCCATGGTGACGGCAGTCTTAAGGTGAGAGAATGCCTCCTTAGCAGCTTGGTTCCACTTCAGATGCTTGGGACCTTTCTTTACAAGAGCAGTGAGCGGAGTGATAGAACTAAAACCCCTTATGAACCACCTGAAGAAGTTCACGAAGGCGAGGAACCTTTGAAGTTCCTTAAACTATTGCAGGTGTGGGCAAGCAGTGACAGCAGATACCTTCCCTTTGTGCATTAAAACCAGTTCTGGACTGATAACATGGCCAAGGAATGAAATCACTTCTGCATTCAGGCCTTGAAGCAGTTTTCAAGATTTCAGACTCGGCAGAAGAGTTCAATAAATTGATCAAAGTATGGAAGTGAACCGTCGACCTTCTTCCACACAGCAGATGCCCACTTTATCCACGAGTAAACTGAGAAACTGTGATATTTTCCGCTTGTCGGTGATGCCCACTTGGCTAGCCATGTATAAGGAACACTGTATCTCAGACCCCCCTGTAACTCAGAAGGGATTAGGCGTATCTGTGCTGAAAGGAATTACATTGAATCAACTGCAAAATGAAGTTTATTGAATCTTTACTTTATCATTTAAATCCTTTACTGTATTGTTTAAATCCTTTGAATAATTTCCTGTATCATTTATTGTATCATATTAGTTCTTTGACACTTTTACTGTGTTGTTTGAATCCAGTATTGAAACATTAGAATCCTTTACTGTATCATTTGAATCTTTATCATTTTCCGTATCGTATCATACCCTACGTATCGAGAAATGTATCATATCAAAGTGAAGTCAAAAACTTCAGAATCAAAGATGTTTTTGCTGCACTGTGAAGAAAACACAGATTGGAACCTTTGAATCATTGATGACCTGAATCGGATTATGAAGCTTCAATCAATATCATAAAAAAAAAAAAACAATATACAGGGATGTACAATGCTCCCCTGATGTTCTCCATTTTGCCATGTTCCTTCATTAGTGAAGGTAAGCCACAGATGCTGAGTACCTCTCTCTCCAGCCAGCAGTTAGTGAGCCATTTAAAGTCTGATTGGACTTTAATGAGTGCCCTCCGGCTCCGAGATTCAGACTGATGAACCGCCCTTTAACACTTTTTTTCTAGATGCTTTTTAAAATGGCTTCTATCTTTTTTTTTTTTTTTAAATTTATTAGCATTGTTTAGGTGTAAAAATGAAATTTAGACCGTTTTTAAATGTATATCCCGACCAGCCACTACAGCTAAATCTGGTGTCTAATGTTTTGACCTGAAGCTACGAGGCTAAAATACATGTAGCTAACAAAGGAATGGAAATCAGTCTCACCCCTTGCTTTCTGTGGTGCTATTTCTACACTAATTCTACACTAAAACTCGCGACAATACGACTAAACCTGATTCAGATTATTCATTAAAATGAACACTGTAGTGTCGACTCCATGATCTTGAATTTGCAGGTCAACTTTAAATAGATTAAATCATAAATAAATTACTTGATAAATAACGAAGGCATGGTGGAAAAAACGTTACGGTATAATAAACTCAATTAGATGTTTCTATTGTTTCTTGGTGGTTTTGTCGTGAGTCGTCATGATATTCTTCGTCCTGTCTTATGCTCGACCAAAGGAATCCAAAAATGTTTCCAGGTGTCTAATGTTCTCTGATGGTGGTGATTTAATGGATATAATGGACTTCTGTTTTTTTTCTGTTCTCTCTAATTAAATACTAAAATGATTCTGCTTTTTATGTATTTTGTCACTGTGCAATGAAAACGTGTCTTTTTCACTGGGTACTGATATACTGATAAATGAACTGTGGCACTAAATATATGGACATTTTGAACGTATCTCATCTGATCAAATATCTAATAAAAAAGATTTCTCTTTTTTTGTATGCTGGGTTAGTGCTTGTTGCTGTTCTTTATTTAATTATCATGAAATCCAGTAAAGTGACTCATTAAAATCCCATAAATTGAATGTGAGATAGTTTGTACTGAATGCAGTGATTAATTCAGACTGTTCCACTTTAACAATAAATGAGACAGACTCTCCTGGAATATGGAGTTATGCAGTCTTGTTCAATTTTATATCCCTGTAACTAAAACTTGCATCCTGCGATGATGACTGGCCCCACATCCTGAAGATTCCTCGTGTTATTTAAACATGTCTATCATCAGTTTTGGAGCGAGTTCGTGCCTGAGTCGATGCAGGTGAGGCGTCTCGGGAAGTGAACAGATGGAGGCGGTTAGTGAGCACGCCTGACTCGAACCTGTCACTCGTCACCACGGCTTCGAGGAAGCGCCATATGCCTGGCACGCTGAAAGCCCTCCACCATGACATGAAAGTCAGTGCATCCTGGGACAGAAGGAGTGTTTTTTTTCGGTTTCCTGTGTTTGTCTTGTCACTAGATGTGAGATGTTGTCACTATTAGAAGTCTGTTCGTCGCCGTAGCCGTCACCCGGAGTCTGCTTTGCGTCACGACTTCATTAGCAGTTTGTGTGACACCAAACTAGCACCACTTAGCAATCATTTTTCTCATGCTTGGTCAAAATATTAACCCAAAAGATATGACATTTAGTGCATTGGATAATTATCCGATCCCTAATTAATGCCCGGAACAAAGTTGTAAACGACCCTGTGGTGGTGTTTTTTTTACCCAGTGTCCTTGCTCAGTCCTTGCTGCGTGGTTGGGTTTGTCAGGCTGACGTGTTGGCGCTCTGTAAGCTCATCTGCTCGGTGGGAAGCCGTGGCATCTCTCGCCACCACCCCGCTGTGATGGTTTTGTTGGCCATCTGGTTGTCGCTGGACTCCTACGGACCCTAAAGGTTAGCCGGGTAACTCCTGCATGCGCGTGTGACATCGCGTCATAACGCGAAGGCTTCATGCTGAGGTGGAGGAATGATTTATCATAATTACACAAATTTCCCAGCGATCACAAACTGCTAGCTGATCATGAAGACAGGTTTAGTGTTTGCTTCTTTTCCATAAATATTTTTAAGTGATTTTTAAGAAAATGTATTCAGCAATGGGGTGGTGTGATGATGCAGTTACCACCCTAAACATTAAGATGATTGATCTGCTATAACAGCATGTGTTTTATTCCTCTTTTACCACAGCAACTTGCCAATGATTACAATATTCTGTTTACTAAAGAACAACGTTAAAGCCGTCTATGGTTGCATCCAACGTTGTGAAACTTCTTTGAAAAGTTTCCCTTTTTTCCCTCTCTTGAAAATAATAAGACAAAACAAACTCCATCATGTTGTCATGTTATCAACTCCGCCATCCTGAAGATATCAGATGTTACAGCTTTACCTTTGATTGACACTTGAGACTCCTTCCATAAATGCACTACTGTCAGAGCTGCTGTTATAGACACCGTCTGACCAATCAGATTTAAGAGTTCAACAGTCAGATTTTTCGCAATGAAAGTTCGTATTTATACATTTGAGGCATGATCTGATTCGGATGTGGTGAATATTTATAGGAAAGAGTTTTGGACAGACTTGAATCTTATATGAGTAATATTTTGCCAAATAATTTCCTCTGTCATATTTTATATATTATAATAACATTGGATCTTAGCAATGTAGATTTACTGCACATGGCCAATTTTATGATTATCTTAACCATTCATTTTTATTCAACGTGACGATCCTTATCCACATTTCTAATGATTTGTATTTATTCTTCGTGTATCCCGTCTGGCTCAGAAAATATGCGCTCCAGCCTTTTTTATTTCCTAACACACCTGACAAGACGGCGTGTAAAGCAGCTGTGTCTCCAGCAAGCCGGATGCTGTTGTGTTATCAGGAACCTGTCATTGTCTCTAAGAGCCTCTTTTGTGTGAGCGTGGCCGCTTCCACAAGCTGAAGACAGCGAGAGCGTCTGGCAACGGCAGCAGCACACTGACACGAATTTAATCCCCCCCCCACTACCATCATCATCGCCCTTCCTCCCCTCCTCTAATGTCAGAGCGGAGCCCTGGAGTCACACGGCCAGTTGCCACAGTAACCGACTCACCTTCCTCCTCCCTGTCACATCATCACACCTAAATAGGAGAGAGAAAGAGAGAGAGAGGGAGAGAGATGAAAGACAATGTATATGCAAGGATGTGTGTAAACATGGTTTTATATGTCTTGGTGTCCCCACAAGGATAGGAATGTCTGATAACTTCTGGCAACTGATGAGTTTTGACCTTGCAGGCACATCTAGGTGTTCTCCAGTTGGAAAAGGAAATATGCTTTTTTTCCAAGAAAAAAGTTCAATTTAGGTGTAATTATAACAGTAGAGGGTCCCCAGAAGGATACTAGGACGTGTGTGTGTGTGTGTGTGTGTGTGTGTGTGTGTGTGTGTGTGTGTGTGTGTGTGTGTGTGTGTGTGTGTGTGTTGACGGGGTGAAGTGAGGGATGAGGTGGGAGTTTCGGAAATGACAACCCTACTTTTGCAAATTTGCAAGCTTCACAGGACACCACGAGCTCCTTTGCAGACTGTGTGAGTGTGTGTGTGTGTCTTTCTTTCTTTTCTGTCTGTGTGGAGGGAAGCTTGTCCGCCCAGTCTCCCCGTCAGCGCAGTAGGCAGGAGCGCACAAAGAAAACGCCGGCTTTTGGCACCTGGGCGTTTAACCTGCATTTTGCTGCTCGTGCCGACAGGCAATTATGCTAAAGCTAAGCGCTAATTACAGCGGACAGCAGCGCGCTCAGGGACCAGGATTAAAGAGAACGTTTTTACTGTTGGAAGTGAAAAAAAGGAGTTATAATATATAAGTAGGTGGGTGAAAAATAGAAATTTCTCAAGCCAGCTCTGTAAATTGCTCTGCACATAAATATTAGCCTCGTCTTGTGTGCAGGATCGTCATCCAAAATAACTCACTGAGATGATGATGATGATGATGATGATATTTTATCTTGCAAAATAGTCAGTCTGTCTCCTTCGCTAGAGAAAGGGCCGAATGGAGGATGCGAATGCATCAACGCTACAAAGGGAGAAACGGCGTAATTGTCTGTCACCACGGTAACATCTGATTCACATTGTTTAGAGAGAGCAGCTGCTGAGAGAGAGAGAGAGAGAGAGAGAGAGAGAGAGAGATACACAGACAGGGAGTGAGAGAGACGCAGATGGAGAAAGATACAGAGAAAGAAAGAAGGGGGGGGCAAGAAAGATGCCCAGAAAGAGAGAGACATAGACACAGTGAGACTGAGAAGTGTGTGTGTGGGTTTAGTAAATTAAAGAAAGATACCATAAACTCATAAGACTCTTTACACAGGAAACAGAGCTACATTTCCTGTAATTCAATCCAAAATATAATCACACAGCTCATCTATTTTCCTTCCTGAAAATTTGACAAAATTATTTCCGATGTGTTCTGCGATAATAAACAAAAATGCTGAGTCACAGTTAAAGACCACCCTAAAAATAAAAAACTATATATGAAATAAAATAGACTTTCTATCGACTTTGCACCTCAATAATTGCACAGTTGTTAAAGTTTTTGTCCTGCTCACAGTTAATACCTAGAAACAGACTGTACTGTTAGCTTGATGCTGCGAAATGAGCCTGATTACAAAGTTTTCAAATCAAAAATACCTCGTTCCTGCACCGGTCCAGCCGTAGACGCAGTGACAGCTGGCGCGTTTTGTCTTTGCTGGAGATTTACCGTGCGTTAAACATGCTTTAGTGGCACAGCGAGCAGCTTGTTGACATGGCGAAGTGCTGTCCCGTGATCCCAAAGCAAACATCACCGTCTGCTCGCGCTCAGGCTGATGGAGACGGGAACCACCTCGTTCTCGCGCCAGGGGAATAGACGGCACCGCCGGTGCAATTAAAATGTTAGCATAATTGACAGAGCGTCATTGCACTCGAGCTCTCTGAGGAGTCGTGATGAGGGGGGGTTATTATTAGCGAACAAGTCTGGTCGTTAAAAAGCTGTTTCAGAGATATGGTCTGTGCTGACGCCACAACTGGAGCTCGGGTAATGCAGACGCAAGCTATACGACTAGCACATTAGCATTTTCGTTTTTTCTAACGGAAGGATTTTACGTATTTATCTGAAATGCTCTGTGGACTTTATTGAGCAAAACAAGTCCGAAAACACAACAAAATGGTAGCATGTTTATGAACTAGGTGTCGTGTTTATGGTTATTTGCTGTATGTTCTGATTTCCTGTTGCGTTTTTCTTGCCGATGTATCACAAGAAAAGCTACAGTCAACAAGTCTGGGGTTATTCTTGCCTTTCGCTACGACTACATGTTCCCTGCTGCATGTGTCCTGTGGTGGTTGACTGTGTACGTCCAAATCATCGACATGACACGAACAAGTGGTGCAATACCAACGTAAGTAGATGGGGGCAGTGTAGAGCAATGTATCGTGACGTTAAAATAAACTGACCGAATCCCAGCTATGTCCCAAAGCGCACACTTGCATACTATTCCAGTTAGTTTTTGAATATTAGCAAACGGATTTGATGAATGAAATGCTCATGTAGTGCTCTATTAATCTTTAAAAATGTCCGATGTCCTCTGCTTCCCATTCATCACTAGAATTCATATACAAGGCAGCGGTGAGGCAACTCACTCTGTTATCTGATTTACATCTATATAAATGTAATCTTTACTAAAGTTGTGAATTGAGACCTGACACCCTGGCATGTTGCTTTCTCCTAATTGCTTGCCATCGTGCTTGTAAACCCATATTCAGTAAATATTTCCGCATAATTTTATGTTCGGTCAGTGTATAGCATTGTATTCTCCAGTGCAACACAATCTATTTATTTAAAAACAAAACTCTCATATATTCTACAAACCTACCGAAATGTCAGGTTGTCAATTACCAATTTTCTGGATCGTCTTGATTCGTAAGTACTTTATAAAGTTTTGATTTGAGCCGCAGTGCATGACAACAATCACGAAACTGACGGAAACCGAGAACCTAAAGGCCTCGGCATACTTCAAGAGGTGTACTTCAACATTCATCTCGCGTCCACCATCAGTATGACAAAAATGCAGAGCAAACAGACATCACGCTGAGACTATACAGTTTTGATCTTTAGTCAATAGGATTCTAATCCTTCATATTTACAAAAGGTATTCAGACAGGTACGTCAACAATATCGCTCACGAAGCTGCGTAGCGACGTGTCATGTATAACCTCCGCCTAACCCTCAGCCCAACCCCCTCCGAGCGTTTCCTGTTTGTTGATTTTGTGCAAACTTGCAGTTGTAAGTCCATGTCAATTCTGTTGTTTCTTAATGTCATCTTTAATGTTTGTCGATTAGCTTCATAAAAGATTCAACAGATCTAATTTAGCTCGCGTTACACACTGGCACTCGCAGCACCTCTGCTTTCAGCTTGACCCAAGAGAACGAGCAACGAGAACGCTTGATCTTCAGCTCTCCCTGCCTTGCCTTCTCTCTCTCTCTCTTTCTCTCTCTCTGAATATTTAATAATGTTGAATTATGGAGCCTCTAGACCATAATGAAGGCAAATCAGACAATTAAACTCGAGCGTCTGTGCCTTAAATCCTCCCGCTCTTAGCCGAAGGCTAAAACGATTTGAAGTGGCGCGTTTGTTTGATTATCTAATCCTCCCGTCGCTCCTCAGCCCCAGTCACCAGCTGCTTCCCAAATCTGCATGAGATGAAATAATCAAGTGTCACGTCAGCCTTATTATCAGTTAGCATTCCTGGAGTTTGGCAGGAACTTGCTGACGGGATCATAAAAATAATGTTGCTTTTTCCCAACTAAATAACTAAAAAAAAAAAATTGTAAGGAAAAACAGCATTTCATATTGTCATTATTTTGTAGCTAGCCGAGTATATATCAGTTTCCTGTTCTTAGCTGACAGGAGTGCTGTGGACTTTATCGCACCTTAAAATTGGGCATGTTTTCCATTCTGGGATGCTTTTCTTCTCAGCACGGCTGTACAGAGTGGCTGTTTGAGTTGCTGTACACGTTATATCAGCTCCAACTAGTCTACCCAGTCTGTCTGTCACCTGAAAAGATTCTGTATAATGTTCTGTACATTTGAAACAGGCCATTATGACAGATTTTCACATTCATAAGGAGTGTGTGTGTATATGCGTGGGCTTACATATAGTAGCTCGTTGCCGTGCCGACTGCGGCAGCTGTCAACATCTCACTCTCTAATGGTGACAAATGGTACTTATTACATCAGTGTTAATTCGGTGGCATTCGCACGGAGATGGAGACGCTGATCCCACCCTGATCGAGCCCAGGCAGAGTAATTACAGCACGCATCGCTCATTTAAACCACTTATCCTGCACACTCTGTCACTTCCCTGCAGGACCTGTGCACAGGGGAGGGCGATATGTCAAAAATATCATATGATATATAAAAACGTACCACGATATTGAAAGTAGTACCATGTTTAAAGAAACATTTTGGTGAAAATCAATTGAAGAATTTCTCATTCATGCCAAATGTATTCAATTAGTTAAGACATGCAGAATGTCCTGCTCGCAATGTTGAGTAATGAAGAGTTGGTCAGTGTCAGAAAATGTATGATGACGATATATATGATGAAATGACATGCCATATATTATCATATCACACCTTCTTCCATTGCGACATGGTCCAGTTCTGATGCTCAAGTGCCCATTGTAGGTGTACAGGACCACTCTGTAGCTATGCAGCCCCATACACAGCAAGCTGAGATACACCTTTCACTAGCCTTCACTCCCCATGCGCAACACTAGGCCTTGGGTGCCCATGACCATGTCGCTGATTCACTGGTTGCCCTTCCTTGGACCACTTTTTGGTAGGTAGTAACCAGTGCACACTGGGAACACCCTACAAGCCCTGCTGTTTTGGAGATGCTCTGACCTAGTTATCTAGCCATCACAAGTTGGTCCTTGTCAAAATCGCTCAGATTCTTACGCTTGCCCATTTTTCCTGCTTCCAACGCAATGACTTTGAGAATGGACTGTTCACGTGCTGCCTAATATATCCCACCCCTTGACATGTGCTATTGTAAAAAGATAATCAATGTTCTTCACTTCACCTGCCAGTGGTTTTAATGTTATGGCTGATCAGTGTATATATATATACATATATATATATATATATATATATACATATAATATATATGTGCGTGTGTGTGTGTGTGTGTGTAAAATCTGTCCCACTGATGCAAAGCTGAGGGGACAGAAAGCAGATTCACGACCAAGGAATCTATATTTAATGCCACTGTAATCTCTCAGGAGAGGCGCCAAACGCTCCTGCTGCTTAAGGTAAGTGAGCTTGGGGGTGTGGGCGCTGTGTGATTACAGATGAGTGGAGAGAGAATATAAAGGGGATCGAGAAAATGTGTGTGTGTGTATGCGAGAGAGAGAGACAGAGAGAGAAAAAGAGTGCTAATTTCAGCCTCTGTTCCAGTGCGTGGAGAGAAAATGTGATTTAGTGTGTGGAGAGTGTGTGTGGAGAGTGTGTGTGGGCGGACGAGACCCGCTCTAATGAGCCTGAGATGGAGGAGCTGACGTTACACACCGCTGTAGTACTGCAGCTGGTATTTACGCTGCTGCTGATGCTGCCGCTTCTGTGAAAAAAACAAAAAAACAAATATGTTTTTCTATGAAATGGCATGGCTCGGTCACAAACATCTGTGTGCGCTGACGGATCTTTTAAAGCTGAAGATTGTAATGATTCAAAATGTTTCGAGGTCTGTAATAACCATATACTGTATGTAAGTCTAAAGATATCTTGAAAAAAATTATGACGCTCTCAAACTTTTTTCATTTCAGGCTCTTAATTGACATTTTTATGGCCCGGAAATGACCCCCCATCTTACCCCTGCCCCATTTGACTAAAACGAAACTCCAAAATTCAGACATTCTGACGAGAAATGGAGAGTTGTGAAAGAAATAAGGTGGCAGAAGAAGCTAAAAATGACGAACTAACACTTAAAGAAGCACAAAAAACAGAACCATGACACACGTAAAGTTTCTTCTATCATAACTACCCCTGAGAAGCACGGTCACTGACTGCAGCAGATTACAGATAACAGGAGACGAGGTTTACCAGAAGCACTCGTCCGATTCTGAGCTGTGACGGCGTCATCTGTTATTGAATTTTATTCATTCACTAACCTTGAAAGGCTTTTTTTTTACTTAGTAACAGCATGGAAATGTCACCCTACAATTTTTAAAATCTTATTTCTGGGAAAAGGCAACTCCAATTTTATTGCATTTTGTTGATTTTTTTCCCTCTTTTTTTAAAATTGTTTTACTTAAAACAGGCTATTAAAAGATGCTGCAAATAAATCCATAACTAATGTTGAAAAAAAAAACCTTTATGCCCAAGCAGATGCATATTTATAGTCACATCATTTGTGATTCAGAGCATTAATGCTTTTTTATACAGAACAAAAAGAATGTGGACATCATATATATATAGTTTTTTTTTTGTTCTTTTTGCATATCACTAAAGCCACAGTGTACAATCACTATCCCCAAATGTGATCATGCGGGAAGGCTTTGTGGATGATTTTGTGACTATTCATTTCTCAAGTCATAAGCGCTCAGACTAAAAGGAATAATTAGTCATAGGACTAATTTAGAGAGAAAGTGGTAGGGAAAAAAACTAATATAATATAATGTAAGCTAACTGTTCTGGATAATGGAGTCTCTCCTATATTTAACCCTAATATATTAAGACCTTGAGATGTGACTGAGAAAGTATTTTGAGGCTATAATGCTAATTAAGCATCGGGAGAGCTAGCATCACGTATGAATGGGTGCGCAGGGAGGGAACCAAGCTCGAGGGCCAGAGTAGATGTTAAATATTCACACACCGTAGCCACAGTTGGCCTGGGGTCAGGGTTACGGCCACGGTCACTGCAGCGTCCTGATCTTCTGTTCCTATAAATAAAGCAGTCTGAGAATGGGATGTGCTGTTTCAGTACTTGTTTTTATTCCTTACTTCTTTGTGATTTTGCATTGATGTTGCCACTGAACGCTAAGAAACATAACCATTTAATCAATATCATGATTGACAATAAACTTTTTTGAGATATTGTGTCACCAAAATGAGTTTTACACAGGGTTTTTTTTTTTCATTTTTTATTCAATATTACAATTTTACTGTTAGCAAAATTTGTTTGATTCTTAGCAAACCTAGATATTGTGAAACACATTGTGTATTATGATATGATGTTTTTGCTTGTAATACAACACTATTGAATACTTGTGTGTGAACCAGAAAGACACAATAGTGTATTCTGAAGCCCCGCCCACTCCCACCATTTATTATTGAGGACTTCCTTCGTAAGTTTGCCTGCTGTAGGCAGCTTGTCAGTTTGGGCAGTGGTGTAGTGAAGCGCTCTGAATCGTTGTTATTGCCCACACACACAGTCTCACACACACACACACACACACACACACACACACTCTTACTAGAGAGAATTTACAAGAAAACCCAAACCCTAATGCAACAGTAAATGCATAAACAAGCAAGCTAACTACCAACCAACATTGCTAAATGTACAATAAGAGCTTAGCTCAGCATTAAAGGATCCTTAAATATTAAAGATTATATAAGTATAATTCTGTCATAGATATCAAAGTTTAATAAACAGCTTTAAATAAATCTTTCAAAATGGATGTAAAACGCTACCAAGACGTATTCGATTTTTAAATGCTAGGCTACAACACTAAAGCTGTAACATTAGCACTAAGTTGGCACCTAGCTGAACTTTAATGAAAGGAAACCTTTTCAAATATTTTACAACTGCATATGTTAATACTCATAAATTTGTCATAAGTATAAGACTAACGTTCATGACCAGCTTTAAATAAATAATTGAGACTGTTCATAGATTTGTCCTTGTGCTAGCAAAATGTATTCAGAGTTAGCCGAATACATTTTGCTAGCATACAGACGAAATCAGAAAGATGTCAAATAGCTAACTGAAATTAAAACTATAACAAACTGTAAAATTTTATCCAAAATGACAAATTTGATACAAATCTGAGGAAAATATTGAGAGTATGTTTAGGAAAATGGTGTATGATTAAAAAAAAAAAATGCTGGGCTACAGCAGCTAGGCTGTAAGATTAGCACTAAATTAGCACCTTTAAAGGAACTGACCATGGAGATCCTTTCAAATGTTTTACATTTAAAACTTTGTCATGAATATGAAACTAAAGTTCATGAAGCAGTATTAAATTAGCTAGTGTCCTAGCAAGAGTTGTTTATAGTTAGCTGGAAAAAAAACCTTGCTAAATATTATTTGTACCTTCAAGAATGTGAAATAAAATATGCGGGATTATATTTTTTCTCTTTCCAAATGGAGAGTTTGGTGTGTTTGTAAGGTGGCAGAAGAAAAGGTGTGACTGGGTTCTGAAGCCAAACTCTCAGGAGGTCAGGGAGGAACAGCACAGGGAGGGAGTGCTAAATTATTTACGAGAGGACCGTAGAGGAGAGGTGGGGTGTTGCTCAGTAGAATTTTCCAGGAGAACTGCACACGGTCGAGCAATAACCTGCCGTTTCGACACGCTCGGTGCACTTCAGAGCTTCCTGATATCAGATTGGCAAAACTGGGGCAGATGGATCCTCGATGGCCTCCTCTGTAAATGCAGTCATATCCCGCAGCACACTTTTCATTTCACGCTTTCTCACAGAAGAGATGCTATAAAAGCTAGCGATTAATAGCGTGCTAAATAAATACGAACATGTCCTTTCGCCCTGAGACAAGGTTACATACTTTGTTTTACTGTTAGCAAAAAGCTAGCCCTGATAACGCAATACTGATAAAAGTCTTTGTTGAAAATTTTCTTCATATTAACCGTTATAAGGCTCTGTTTGTGGAGTTGTAATTATAGAAACGACGATGTATTAGAACTAGCGCCTGAATACAAACCTCACGAATTACCAACATAGTCCTTATTTATAGAATTGTAGCCCCTAAACCCCCTTTTCATGCTCCATCAGTCATTTTATCACCTTGATTTCACCCCGTTACATAACTCTCTGGTATATGTGGGGGATGCAGTGTCTCTGGAGTCTCTGATGTGCACTTATCCCCTCTGTCGCACACTTTTCCTTCCCCTTTTAGTCACACATGACAAGCTGTCTGCTTTAATGAAGCCACTTCTCATTCAGAAGCACTAGGAACAAAAATGTGCTTTAAACTTGAGGCGCTTAGCGGGGTGCCTAGCGGGATGCGGTGAATAAAAAAATATAAAAAACCTGAAATATTATAGAGAGGATCAGGAACATTTCTTTCTGTCGCCTTAATCTCTGGTATAACAGAGAAAAAAATCTATACATTTTGAAATCTGATATACCAGTATTAGGCTTGAGCTGGTGATGATATCAGGTATCACCATGGTGACGGCTATCAAACTGGCCAAGCTAAATGCCAGAAAATGGGTTTGGAGCATTAAGGGATTCATGCTACAATATGACAGGTGGAAAAAAAACCACAGAAAAAAACAACGCTAAGCTTATCTCTCATGGTAACCATAGTGACAGCAAAGCACGGCTACTTGTCCAATGACTTATTAAAGATTTGAGCATGAATAAAACAAAAGATGTTAATTCAGCATCATATAAACAGATCCGAGGCCTCATTTTCGATCCTGAGCTCGAGTGTGGAGTTTCCTGTGTACGTTCCATGGGTTTCTTCCAGGTTTTATGGGTTTTTTTTCTTACTTCCCAAAAACACCCCAGGATGTGGACTAGGTACGATAATTTGTCCCTAGACGTGAATGAGGGTTAATGAGAGTGTGCCATTAATGAAAGTGATGGATTAGCATTTCATTCCGGGTGTATTCCCGTCTCACACCCAGTGTTCCTGGGATAGGGTCCGGATTCACCAGGAAAAGCTCTTACTGAAGATGAATGAATGAATGAATTAACTTTAGCTGTGCCATTATAAATATTCAGAGTATCCTCTAAATTTCCAGATGGGGGAGTACTATGTTTTGGGGGTGGGGGGGGTGGTTCAGATTCAGTTAAACACTTTATTAAAGGTCAAAACTTCTGAAAATGATATAAAAATCACTGAATTGTAAAAAGTTTGCGACTCCAAGGTCTCACATACACGTATCCGTGAAATCCAGCATTTGGTTGTCAGTTATACTATGATGTATGATTAATTGGCCATAATGTTTGTATTAAGTTTTCCTTAATTTTTCCATTTTGGAGCTGCCATATCAATCTCATTGTCTTCAAGCAAAAATAGACATTTCCTCATAAATATTCAGTTGTATTTACAGCCACACACACTAACAGCGCATTTAGCTCACAATCTGAAAATGCCTTAAAGACATCTAATCCATTTTCTCTCTCTCTCGCTCTTCCAACTGGGTCAGAGCTTACAATAGCAGCATCTTCATTTCTGGTCCATCGCATGCCAATTTTTTTCCCCTCATTCAGCACTAAACTGTTTACTTATGCTGTTTAAGCACACACACAAACACACTCGGAGTGAGACGTACATCACGAGCCGCAGTACAACGTGTAACATCGTGTAGACAGAACCCTTATAACTTAACCCAAACCTCATGTGAAAGTTACACATATGACTTTTAGACATTATAAATATTATGTTTCATGCATGGTTTTTCTTCATTTATTTGGACATGATTTTTGCATTATTCATCTAACACGTCTGTTTTTTAAACAATTCATTTATTTTATTTTCGTGTGAACTTCCATCCATCCATTATCTATACCGCTTTATCCATCTGGGTCGCGGGGAATCCCAGCATCGCCAATCCCAGCATCTTCGGGCGAGAGGCGGGGTACACCCTGTGCAGGTCGCCAGTCCACCACAGGGCCAACACAGA
>JAQQZX010000009.1:2239843-2264347 GCA_030068355.1 Notoglanidium maculatum | reverse complement strand
TGTGTGTGTGTGTGTGTGTGTGTGTGTGTGTGTGCGCGTGTGTGGTGTCCTGTGATGGTCTGGCCAGGATAAAGGATAAAGTGGTTACTGAAAAGGAATTAATGAATTAAACACCTGTGATGCGCCATCAAGTGGCCATTTGGGGAAATAACACTTCTGCAAACATTCACAGGCGTTTAAAATATGGCTGCTTGCATGTTTAGCTAAACATAATGAAAATGTGCTATGTTTCACGTAATTGTTGGGGTTTTTTTTGCTTTTTTTTTTTTTTACAATAATGTCTTAGTGCATGTAGAGCCTCTAAAGTGCATAACTTTGGATAGTAAAATATGTGTAAAGGCTTCCATGTATGCAATAATTTTTACACTTTTTTTTGGTGCCAATTTGCATGCAGCGATTCCTAAGGATTGGCATGTTGCTGAACAGGGAATGGACTATATTTGACTAATATAAGACTATATTAATAATTATACTGTGTATGCTGCATTAAATTATACTGGGCTGCAGTCCCAGTTGTTTATTACCACTGGTTTAACTCCAGTTACTTCACAAATCTTGATTATCGTCTTAAAATATTTGAGCCATAACACTTTTATGCTCACACACAGGATGGACTCAATTAGCTTACAGCATTAGTCCAACCCTCTGAATCACTTACTTCCCCATCACATTATGCTAAACGCTGGACTAAATTACACTGCTAATGGTGATTCTTCAATGAAGCACCTTTTAAATCTGGTGTATGTTCTTCTATCCTGCTTTAAATACACTCATATAAGACACATTCACAAGCAGTCATTGTTTATTGGTGTCAGTTAGGACTAATTAGAGCGATTGTGGTTTTTATGGGGCCTCATGATGCTAAAACATTTACATAATGGAGCAGCAGATGAGTGGACTTGCTTGTTTCTTTGCACATTGCATTTATTCATTTGGCAGATGCTTTTATCCAAAGCAGCTTTACAGCGGAATAGTGTATTGAGTGTAGCTGAATAAACCAGCAGTCCTGAGGCATCACTTTGGTTAGGCTTATATGCTTTTTTCATTATATATTTGAATTTCTGGATGTTCAGAATTCTTTAAAGATTGTCTTTACTCGATGGTTGGCCATCACGCTCTACCTGGTTTTCAATGAAAAAGCCCAATTGTGCAGTAAAGCGCATGAGCAGAGGATAGCGAGCGCCTCCACTTAACCAGTCGTCTCCATGTTTACTCTCAGCAAGCAGAGCCAAAGCTCCTGTACATACTGATCTCGTCTCCCAAAACGGCCCAACGAGGCGCAGCAGCATGGCCTACATTCCCAGCATGCAGAGAGCCTGTCTACCTCAAATATTTGACAGTGTTGTGGGGATTGTAACAGTACTATACTTGTGCTGCAGCAATTAGTCAACATAATTGTTTGTCAATTATAAAAAATGATCGACATGGATTTCTTTATTTGATGTGACATTTAAACAAGAACAGAAACTTGTTACAATGTAAGAGAACAAATCTCTCTGTTCCTGAGTAGACTGTAATACAGTAGTGAAGCTGTTGGGGTGCTATTACTATTGCACCACATAGTGCTGTGAGTAATGCAGTTTTCAGGCTGTTTCATTATCAGGATAAATCATCTAATCACTCTTAATAAATCACACAATCAAACAGACGGCCTGACTTAAAGATTTCATTTTAATTCCGCTGACATTTCTGTCTACCTCTACATTTATAACCTAATCTAGTAAGGGAAAAACAACATGGGAAATGAGTTCTCAATTTGATTATCAGCGTAATCCACATCAGTCTCATCATCTCAGGTAATGCGTTTAAACACTAGATTCATCCTTGTCTCTTCACGCCACTGTTCACGTTAACATCAGCCGGGAAATAATCACTGCCTCATTCGTTCACTCCTTTTGGCTAAATTGAATTTAATTCATTTACTTTAATGCTGAGTGTGTAAGTGCTCTCCCATGTTTTGATCATGCTGCGATGATGCAGGAGCGTTGTGGACGTTTCGACAGCCGGTATCTGATTACAAATGGAACAGATTAGACGAATGTTCAATTCACTACAGCATGTAGTTATTTAACAAGTGGATCAATATGTGACATTCACTGTGTAAGAAATTAATACTTATCTAGCAAGGTTTTTTACTGGTGCTTTTAAAACGGACACCAAGGCAAGTAAAAAGTAACCTAAATCCTGAATTCAGCGTCATCTGACGTGTTTTCCCAAACCGCCTCACAGACCTGAGTTGGCAACGTCAGCGCATGGTGTACTATTAGGTCCTGATGGTTTAAGGTCATGGGTCAAAAGCCCCTTAAGCGACAGGTCAATTGCAGCCCTAATGACCTCGTTAATGTAATTAAAATTAAAAGCCACACCCTACTATGGAATTAGGATCATTTGATTCCTATGTAACCTATAACACACTGCTTTTGGATCTGGGTGAATGAATGAAAACTTAGGCGTATTTTCTCCACTATATGAACATGAGCAGCAGCTGCTGCGAGCCTCTGAAAATCAATTCTGCGTGTTTGTTCTATTCTCGTCCTCCATTGACAAGCAGAGAGAGAGAGAGAGAGAGAGAGAGGGAGAGCGCCCGGAGCTGGTTGGCATGGTAACATGTCCAGGTGAAAGGGGGATGGGGGCGGAGTAGGGGAGCCTGGCTCATGAGGGAGACGAGTGAAGAAAAACAGACAGGATTCCCTGAGGAGTAAATGCTAAGCAGAGACCACTAACTCCCCATCACACCCAAGCTAGCGTAGGTCTAAGGGGCTTCTTTTACCATCAGAGAAAAAGGTACCAAAGGTTCCAGTTAGATATCCCAGTTAATATTTCTTTAAGATATGCACCATGCTGACATCACTGGGGGACACTCTTATTGCAAGCACAGTTAGAATAGGAAAAAATATTTCAACAGTCTCAGACAAAGAGAGGCTGAAATTCCACTGCACCACCATCAGAATTAACATCGTTTTAGCCTCTCGGTGGATCAGCTTTTCATTTTTATATTATTGTTGCCAATTTTGAAACCCTTTATTAAGATTTTTTTTGCTGTAGCGAGTATTAACCAAACGACCAATCAGACACAAGCCTGATGCTAACCTGAGCACTTCTTCCAATCTCTGCTTTATCACTGGGGACTAATTCCTTCCTCAGCCGTGAAGACTCTTGAGCAACATTTTCTTGGTTTATTGTTTTCCAGAGATTTTGCAGTTGAGTAGCAATCCAACTTAAGACTCTGTCGGTGTTCATCAATCCTTTTCTTCACCTTTTAATGGGCACACACAGGCTCGCTTAAAAGTATGTTTATTCAGCTGATGGTTCAGGAAATAAAAAAAAAATAAATCATTAAATTCCCAGCATGCATTTCTGAACCAATTCCTGTCCTCTTGACTTGTGTGTGATTTGAAATGAAGGGTTTCTTTTGCATACATGAGGTTAAAATGATTGCATTCAGAAGTGGAAAAGAGGCATGACTTCTGTGCCTGTCAGTCCCAGTTAAGGAGGTGTGGCTTACATGCATGTCAGTTCCTTTAAATGAGGCATGGGATCTCTCAATTTCTGAAAAGGAGGTGTGGTTTTTCATTTGTCACAGCATTTTATCTTTAAATTATAATCATAGTTCATTGTATGGCGCTCAAACAACTTAAAATCAATTCATACACGATCCCTGGCTGATGTGGAAAAAAAAAAAATTTCAAGCATTGTCAATCGTTAGTTGAGATGTGCATCAAAGCAGCTGGAAAGTAGAACCACAGCATGCATGAGAACCAGAGCACTGATTGTGTTTCTTTTTTGTTTTAAGACACTTAAGATGTTATTTTTTAGAATGTTTAATATACACCAATTTGATTTGTCAGACTTCTTGAATGGCTATAACTTTTCCATATTCCATGTTCACTCATTATGAATACCTCACATATATATAATTTATCTTTTTTCTACAGCTATATAGTGATTTTTCTGGCCTTGGTCTTCTTTTGCCGGAGGCAAGAATAAATCGATCACTGCTGCACAGTCTGTGCTGACAATGATGCAGATTACTAGGCATAAAACATAACGTTATGTTCAGAGATTTCTTACAGTAATGTTTACAATCAGAAAAGGCTCCATGAGTTTGCCTGGCAACCTTTAACAAAGCTACACAGATGCTAAATATAACTAAGGATAAATATAGGAAAGTGATTAACTGTGCATATCCATTTGTGTGTAATGGCTTCTTTCTCTGAGCTATAGATTCTGTACCCTTCTGTTTCATTAGAACTCGTCGATATTTCCATTAGACTCCCGTCCCAGTGCCTCGAGGGCAAAGCATTTTAAACTAGGCTGTCGAAAAAAGTCCATCTGCAGTCTTGTGGGGGGAGAAATCCAGCCGCACACCGATTCAGTGTGTTCATCGTGTAATTCATTAGTTCACGTATTCACTTTGGGAAAAGTTTAATTCTAATACCTTTTCGTTTCTATACTAACAGCTTACACAGCAACGTGTAACAGACCTAATCCAAGCATCATAAATGGATTAACAACTTATAGTTAAAGTTCCACAGTGTAGGATTTAGGGGGATCTGTTAGCAGAAATGGAACATAAATAACATCATAAGTACGATTTCATTAGTGTACCTGTAACTAAGCTTAGTATGAGGCCTTTATATCTACATAGGAAGCAGGTCCAGTGTCACACAACCTGAGGGAAGTTTGATCATAAATGCTAAGTCATCTTTTTAAGTCTGTTATGAATATATACACCACGATCAGCAACTGGTTCCAGTTTTACACTGCACCATAGAACAAAACGGCAACTTCAGATGTCTCTTTTTTCATGTATCTAAAAATGACCGGGTTGAATAAAAGATGAGCCGTAATCGGCTGCAACCCTAGGCCTGACACACTGAATAACATCACACACGCAGTGGTGCGCTAGCCAAGTTCCCACCATAAAATAACTGTTTTAGGGGCAAGGAACAGGGCCGTGTGTGTGTTAAGAGAGATTTCCATGTTTATCTCTGTGTGAGAAAGAGTGCCAATTATACTCTCAGCCATAAACATCTGCTATTTTGTTAAAGGTAGCACACTAGAAATGAATTCTAGCATCAGGGACACAGTTATAGTCTGGTATTTCATACTCAGATAACGTTCTCTGAAATACAACAAGGAAATATGAACTATTCTAACTTGACTGGAGGCTTCATCTGATTCCCTCCCACGTCCTGTGTGTCTCAGTACCAGCCATGATCACGTCGTACCCCAACAACACTCTGGCCACCAAGGGTGAGAAGATTGAGATGAGCTGCAAGGCCCATGGCGAGAAGCCCATCATGGTGCGCTGGGAGAAGGAGGTGGAGAAGGAGAAGCAGTCGCACATCATCAACCCCGACATGTGGAGGCACACGGTCACGGTCAAGAAGGTCGGCGAGGAGGTCATCTCTACTCTGGAGGTATTGCAGTTAGTCCTTCATGTTTATCCTACATTTCCTATAACCGGGGAAATGTTACTGGGAAATGTAATGCAATGCTGCCAACTAGTGGCATTAACAGGAATTACAGGAACCAAAAGTAAAACACTGCTAATGATGGAGAAATGGAGATCTGTGAGGTTTTGTTGCATTTGTATGGAATAAATAGATGGGGCATTCTTTAATAAGTAGTGAACAAAGTGGAACTAAATAGAAAAATTTACTCCAACATGCTCTGTATCTGTCCATCAGATTTACCCAACCCTGAGGGAGGACTCTGGGTTTTTTTCCTGCCATGCGATCAACTCTTATGGTGAAGACAGGGGCATCATTCAGCTTACAGTCCAAGGTTTAAGAATTTCCTTGACCAGATATGAATGTGTTTAAATGTTTGCATTACACTAAAAATCTATTTGATGTATGTACGTTTGCTTTTTATGGGTTTTTTTTTTTTTTCCATGGGTGCTACAAGGCTAATGTGGCCTTGAAGAACACTTTAAGGTGTGTGGCAGTCATCTTGTAAAGTCAGAATCGCATTAGCTTAATTAAAAAACTGTAATTACGTACCTTAATGATGAATTCTTAGACAACTTTCTGAAAATTTGCACATGGATTCAAAGTTACATTATTCTTGGGATAATGTAGTGGGAAGAAAAGATTGAAGATTGAAAAGAACCACCCGCCATGGTTTAGCTGATCAAATACGCTTGTGGTTAGAGGAAAATTACTGAAGCATTTCTTTGAGCGTTAATTAAAAAGTACTGGGTTACTATTTGAGTTTTTGAGAATTAGAAATATGTAGGTAGTGGGTGAACAGTGAACATGTTGAGTTGAACTGAGGTAGATCTAAGATAACATATTCATGAATAAGCAAAACTAAATAATATATAGTTGAGTTCTCAGAACCTGAGTTCTTAAGGAGAAAAAGAGTGCCAGTTTAAGTATCTACCAAAGTGGCTCCATTCTCAGAGGCTCTTTATTACCCGTGTGTTCTCAGAGCCACCAGAGCCTCCTAAAGTGGAGATTCGGGAGGTAAAGGAGAGGACCATCGCTCTCCGCTGGACTATGGGATTTGACGGGAACAGCCCCATCACTGGCTATGATATTGAGTGCAAGAATAAAACAGGTACAATATACACACAGCCAAGCATTTAGTATTCATTTAGTGTTTTAGTTAATAAAAACAGCCATGCTGGGTATCATCAAAACATACTGTACAATATCATTTTAATATATTATTCACAGCTACTTGGGAAAGAGCTCGGAGAACTCGAGACGTCTCCCCAACGCTGAATCTGGCCACCATCATCGAGCTTCACCCTTCATCTACCTACAACATCCGCATGTTCGCCAAGAACCACATCGGGGACAGTGAGCCCAGCAATGAGCTCACGGTCACCACAGATGAAGCAGGTAAAATCAAGATTAGGGAATCTGTTCTTAAAGTGCAGCATGCAATGATTAGTGACTTTGTCTACATGATGATTAGAGTCTACATGATCTAGAGGTATGAGCAGTATTAAATCCCAATCCCACTTGCTCTTCAAGAAATTCAAACCAATCATACTGAAGGAATTTTTACCAATCCCATTTGTTCCTGAAGAACAAATCTAGCTCCTGAAAGAATTCCAAACCAATCCTGCCCACTCCAGATGGAATTCTGACCAATCCTGCTCACCGTAGAAGGAATTCTGACCAATCCCACCTGCTCCAGAAGGAATTCTGACCAGTCTCGCCTGCTCCAGAAGGAATTATGACCAATCTAGTTCACTTCAGAAGAAATTCTGACCAACTTCATTCATTCTAGAAGGAGTTCTAACCAGTTTTACCCACTCCAAGAAGAATTCTTACCAATCCCACCTGTTCCTCAAGGACTTCTGACCAGTCACCCATTTCCAGTTTTTTTTTCTTTCACAAAACACATTTTTCAGGCTCTTTTTAGCCAGGTAGCTGATTTTCCTTCTCATTCTCGATGAATATGGGGAATTCCTCATACATTGATTGCTAAACTGGAGAAAAATCAAACTGGAGAAAAACCAGATTTAACTATTTCAGAATGAGTGGCACACATTATTTGGATCAAAACATGTTTGTTACTGTTCAGTACTTTGATGCTCTCAAATTGTTTTTTTAATATACTTTAGATCCTGAAGGTCCACCTCAAGATGTGACTCTTGAAGCGATGTCTTCTCAGAGCATCAAGGTCACATGGAAGGTACACTACACTATTCCCACCCAATATTTTTCTCAGGTTCACAGAAGGAGATGATTTATGATCATTATTTCCCTTCAGGCTCCTCTGAAACACCTACAGAATGGCATGATCAGAGGCTACCAAGTGTGCCACAGGGAGCACTCAGTGAACGGGAGCCACCAGTTCATCTGTCTGAGTGTGGAGAGCACAGGCGAGACGGAAACACTCACCCTGAACAACCTGAAGAAGTTCACACAGTATGAGGTGGTGGTGCAGGCGAGCAACAGCGCTGGACCGGGACCTGCCTCCAGCGAAGTGCGAGCCACTACCATGGAGGACGGTAGGACATGCTGAGATTCCTGTTTACATTTACACACTTGGTTTACATGTTCTGTAGGATCCAACAAAGCAGTGATACATAGGCTCAAAGATTTCCACCAGTTTCCGCCATGTTGCACTGAATCTCCTTCAATGCTGTTAGTGTTGGCGGTATTGCAGAAGTATGGCTGTGCTGCCATCTTGTGGATCTGTTTTGTAATTTTTCTGCTTCGGCTGTGGATTCGAAACGTCAATATGTGCACTATTTGGTCAGTTTGCTCCACTTATACAGCAAGATTTATTTGTTTTATACATTTATTCTTCCTAGATTGGTTACAGGTCTCAGACCAACTCTACGTTTCCATTCCATCTCTATATTATGTTTTCTTTTCCCTCCCACTCCGCTCAGTTCCGAGCAGAGCTCCGGAAAAGGTGACCGCCACGGCTACGTCTCCTGAGACCATCTCTCTGTCGTGGTCACCACCCACCCGGGAAGCACTGAACGGCGTGCTGCAGGGCTTTCGCATCATCTACTGGGCCAATCTGCCTGATGGAGGTACAGAACAGACACTGATGTGCCTGAAGGTTGCTGTTCTTTCACAAGGTTGTGGATTGAAAATGTTCCTGGGTAATATAAATGCTTTAGCTAACGTTAACGTTAACCTCAACATTAATAAGTCATAATGCAAGAAAAGTAAGTTAACACGTGTATAAATAGAAGTCTGGTTTAAATGTTAAGGAAATGCACATGCATGAATATTTACTGAATCCATGACTAAAAAATACTTAAAAAGTCCTTACAGCATGTTACAAATTGTTAATAATTTATCAAACTCTACTCTACTGCTGTAAGCATTAAAACTCGTTTTTCGCCCTCAGTTCTTATCTCATGAACATGTTAATTTGGGTAGGAGAGGCATAAGATCGTCAATCACTCTGTCAATCACAGTGTACACTAGCCAATCAAGGGTGAATGTGAGCTCATGTATGAGGAAGAGGGTAGAAAGCTCTTTCCACTGATTTTATAAGCTGCCCTGTGACGCAGAATGAGCAGCAGCTCGATAAGATGCAGTTGGCTTGGAGGAAGCACGTTTTAGCCTTCTCTTTTCGTCTTCTTTGTATTATTATCATCACAAATTAATCTTTGGTAATGTTCTGTAGCCCTTTATTTATTGGCGTTTCTGAAACAGACATGTTAAATGCAGCATTTCACCACCAGGTGGCAGATGTTTTCTCTTTTAAAAGCATCAATACTAGCAGTGTTTTAATTATTAATACATGCTATTTTACAGCGCATTAGTTAAGGTTCAGTCTCTTTGCAAGTCCTAATTACGTCTGTATGGATAAATGGATTGATAATTGATCACCGATAATTGACACTCATTACTTTTCTTCATCCCTCTGCAACAAACTTCCTTTTTTACTCGCTATAAATGTCACACTGATGGTTCGCATATTTCTCTCCACCTCTTAAAATACTTCATCACAGCCTCAGATAGGTCTCCAAAAAGATCAGGGCAAAAAACAATTCTAGCATTACAGAAATATATCTTAATCTGCCATCTTCCCGCAACCAATTTGTTTTTAGATTGCTTCATTATAAGACTCTAGGCTTTAACACATGCACAGAGTGAATGATAGGAAAGGAAAGACTGTGGCTTGTGGAAGGAAGAGAAAAAAGTAGAGTGGGTAAAGGGAGTGTGATAGATAGGTGTCAATTATTTAAAGGCTTCATGCCTCATGTCCAGAATAAGATGGGAGGAAAGAAGGTTCTGGATGTGAGCTGGATTCTTTCCTGCAATCCTTTTTTTAACAAGGCTTAGAAAGAAAATCGTAGCAAGCAGAGGAACTGAATTTTACCACAAAAGCTCTAACATGTGAGGCGAATATTTTTTTTTTCAAGCAATGGTTAAATTAAAGCAGCAAGGCTTTTCCATTCTTTTTACTGATCATTAACAATTCAGCCACACCCACTTCATTTCTATTGGCTCACAACATTGAGGTTTGGCACCTCTGCAAGTGCTACCCCAGAACGTAGACCTATCCAGGTACCTCCTCCAAAATGGGAAGTGAAATGATATTTAGGTTCCTGCAATAGCCAGTGCTGTACATGTTGACTGTGTGAATGTAATTGTCATAATATATTGTACAGCTAATTATCATTACATGCTTGATCTAATGTTTGAGATCTAATGAGATTTGTATGTATTGTGATTTATCTGATATTATTGATATCTTTCAGAACTGGGTGAGATCAGAAACATCACCACCCAGCTGCCTCCTCTCGAGCTGGATGGTTTGGAGAAATTCACCAACTACAGCATTCAGGTGCTGGCGTTCACGCGGGCCGGAGACGGCGTACGATCTGAGCAGATTTACATCCGCACCAAAGAGGACGGTAATCCATACTTTCTTTTGTATTAAAACCAAACATCACTTGTGATATTGGACTGCTCTTATAATTTATAGATTGTATCCAATATAACAATAATATTATAATTGTTAACCCTGGTCAAATCAAAGTGACCCATATGAAATTGCTAAATAAACATTTTTGCAAATATGGTATTTGTAAATCTGGAACCCATTGAGGGGGTAAGTTGCTATACTATTTCTTTAATTCACTCCATCTCTTATTTATTTTTATAAACAGACAGAATTAGAGCAACAATCAGTGCTTGGGCTCCTAAATCTAGCTGCAAGCAGCGATCATTGGGACCAAGCACCTCTTTGCAATATTTGCTCAGTTATTTACATATTTAAGTTTCAGCAGAAATCGTACAAAGGTGTCTCAAAGTCAAAAATCTGTAAATTTTTGGAAAACACATTTACTAGCAAAGTGATTAAGCATATTGTCTTTTAAAGCCACTATTGCATTGCTTCTAAATAAAGCAGCAAATATTTTAATTAAAAAAGTGACACAACATAAATACATCTTAGTTGAGCTTTACTATTTTTTTCATTCACAACTGTACCAACTTTTGCAATTTGGAAAGATATTTTTTTTCCTTATGGTTATTCATTGTAGTTTGTCTTTCCCTTCTAGTTCCGGGTCCGCCAGGTGGCGTGAAGGCGGCAGCGGCATCCAACTCCGTGGTGTATGTTTCCTGGCTCCCGCCACTCAAACTAAATGGTGTGATCAGGAAATACACAGTGTTCTGCTCCAGCTCGTACCCCACGGTATGTCAAAATATCAATCCTCCAGGTTCAACAAGTTTGTATACTACATTAAATGACTGTTTATAGCTACTATAATGTAATTTCACACTGGGTTGAAATACATTTAGCTAGTAAATTTAGGCCCTGTTTTCACTTGGTTTTAAAATGCATCTTGAGCATTCAGGTCACAAATGGACTGCCAAGACACACTGCCATTTACACCTGTGTTTATCTTGGAGGTCGTTTACACTTGTATTTAGCGCCGTCCATTTGTGATCAGATCGGCCAAGACACATTTTAATACCAAGTGAAAACGGGGTCTTAGCTTAATTTATTATATTTTTGAATGTAATGTGGAATGTATTTCATTAACTAAGTCTTTCTAGTCTCCAGGCTTTCTGATTGGCACCTACAGGTGTGTTAAAGTATTAAATCTCGCCTACGTTTCTTACTTCGGAAGGTGGTGAGCGAGTTTGATGCTGCTCCAGATGAATTCCTCCACAAGGTGCAGAATCTGAGTCGGAACAGGAAGTACAGCATCTGGGTGATGGCAGTGACGGCAGCGGGCCGTGGGAACAGCAGCGAGGTCATCACGGTCGAACCGCTTGCTAAAGGTGTGTAAGGGTGGGGTAAACCTGAGAACAGTGTAAACCTGAGAACATCATCCCTACCGTGAAGCATGGGGGCGGTAGCATCATGTTGACATTAAACCTCGGCCTAATAATAATAAATATCTTTTTGCAAATTGTATTGATTTTTTGCAACACTTCAGTATTGTGTGCTTCTTGTGCATGAATTGTCATTAGGTCCATTTCAGTTCCAGGCTAACACTACCAGATGTGGAACGTTTAAGCGGATGAATAGTTATTTACCACATTGTAGATACTCTGTAGAGTCAAAGTAAATTGTACCTTTTGCTTTGTTTTTAAACATAAATACAAAAATGTCTTTGGAAAAAATACACGTATAGTATATTACATGTATACATGATATATGGTTATCATTTTGGCAGGCATGTTTTCTTTCAGTTCACCGCTAACAGAAATCCAATCAAACACTTCTGTGACAGCTAGCGTGACAACTAACCGTGTAAACTTTACGTTTCGCTGTGGCATTCATTATAGCAAGGGTAAAAAGTAAGAAAATTAGACAAATGAATGATATGGATTTAAAAGGCCACAGTGCATGGAAATGATTAGAAATAAAAGCAAAAAGTGACAAAAGGCTTTAGAGATGTAGCAGTAACAACAATCACAACCCTGTTGATGGAAAGGGGAATGCGGACCAGTTAAAATGCCTGACTAAAATAACAATGAGCCGGTGTGTTTGTGCCATGCAGCTCCTGCCAGGATCCTCACCTTTAGTGGCACAGTGACAACACCCTGGATGCGAGACATTGTCCTGCCCTGCAGGGCTGTGGGAGATCCGGCACCCACGGTCAAATGGATGAAGGAAAGGTATACGGATAACTGTAACAAAACCCTCAAGGTCACGGATATAGCACATAACACAGAGTGTCATACTGATAATATAAATAATTATAAATATACCAGGGAATGTCATACCTACGCATGTGTCTTGTCAGTGGGAGCCCAGGCCCGGCCATCATCGACGGGAGGCGCAGCATCCACGGAAACGGCAGCTTCATCATCAAGACCGTGAAAGCTGAGGATTCTGGGTACTACACGTGTGTCGCCAGCAATAACTGGGGCACTGATGAAATAACGCTGAACCTGCAGGTGCAAGGTAAGCTGGGTAAAATAGGGAGTAGGGAAAAATGACCTGTGCAGAGTTATCTGTTTCTCATGAACGCACACATTTCAGTCCCTCCAGATCAGCCTCGTCTCACGGTGACCAAAACGACGACCACGTCCATCACGCTGTCCTGGATACCAGGAGACAATGGCGGGAGCTCCATCAGAGGTGTGTCTGAATAAAACTTTTGCGAATAATCGGCTTAAAATTTATACAGTTAAACTAATTCTTGTTCTGTCCCAAAAACTGATTTCCACTATCAAAGTGCCCTATAAATGGGTAATCTAATGTATCTTGCATTGATAGATCAGAAATGAATAATAGTAACATCTCCCCCTTGTGGTCAAACCTGGTATGACATGTTTACAGTTCGTTCCTTCCTTAAAAATTAATCTGGAAAAAAAAATCTATTTATTTTGACTAGTGCTGGTTTTGCTTCACAGTTGTTCTTCCTGTCTCCATGTTCAGGTTACATTTTGCAGTATTCGGAGGACAACAGCGAACAATGGGGCAACTTTGCCATCAGCCCGAGTGAGCGCTCGTACCGTCTGGAGACACTGAAGTGTGGCACCTGGTATAAGTTCACTCTTACAGCCCAGAATGCCGTGGGCCCGGGCCGCATCAGTGAGATCATAGAAGCAAAGACTCATGGGAAAGGTATGTCATATATACATGTATACACACTACTCTGTATCATACGCACACTTTGCATAAAGTTAACATACAGAAACACAAAATCTTTTTCCCCAGAACCTCAGTTCTCTAAAGAGCAAGAGCTGTTTACGAGCATTAATGCTACCTGTGTGCGACTCAACCTGATTGGCTGGAATGACGGCGGCTGTCCAATCACATCCTTCACTCTGGAGTACAGGCCACTGGACAGTCCGGTGTGGACCAAAGCCCAGCGTACGTCACTGACGAAGAGCTACACGCTGATGGACCTGCAGGAGGCCACGTGGTACGAGCTGCAGATGAAGGTGTACAACAGCGCTGGGCTGGCCGAGAAACGGGTCAAATTCGCCACGCTCAACTACGATGGCAGTAAGTAGCGTTTATAACCAGCAGGATATCAACATTACAGCTAGAGGATTTTAATATGACTAAAATGAAAAGTTAAATGAAATTTAAAAAAATGTGAAAACATAATAGAAATAAAAACATGAATTGGGTTAATTAATCGACTACACAAAATACAAACAACTAAAAACTAAATACTATAAAGAATGCTTATAGTGCTTTGTAAGGTGTTGTGTATTGCAGTAAACTTTCGTACAAAAGACATAAAAAAACCTTCACATAAAACCTGTAAAAAAAAACAAAAACCTCTTGTTTGAGTTACATACATTTTGGGACACTAAACGTCATCATGCGTTATAACCGCGTCGTGTACATACAAAGAGTCTGGAAAAGAATTGTAAACGTTATGATGTCATACATTTGTGCATTGTACAGTGATATGTAAAATACTAAGTGTTATTTAAAATAAATAAAATATAAAGCTCAACATTTGTCTTAAAAAGTAAACCAGATTTACAGCAGTGAACTAAAATATTCATGAAACAGTAATTTTTATCATACATTCATTAAATATTAAATGTTAAAGTTTTAAATAATAACAGCTTTTCCATCAAAAAAATCACTCAATACAATAACCTTAGCATAGAAACATTGAAAGAAACCTGAAATATTTATGAACGATAAGGTGTATATATTATTATTATTATTATTATTATTATTATTTCCTGGCTGAAGTGAAAATGGCTCAGTGGGTCTTTAGTGGGTTGTCCTGCACTTCACGTCATGTGTTTGGACGTTTTTATGACTTCCCCTCGGCCCGTACCCTTAGCTCTGCAGCTAGAATTAATTTCTCAGTGGTGTGTCAGAGGGCCGAACGGCTGACTGATCCACTCACCAGGGACCGCTGTATAATTACGAAGCCAGGTTTCCTCTCTGAGGTCCAGCCCTCTGGTCATGCTCCATGTTTAACCCTGGCAAAAACGCTGAGTGTTCCTGTACTCTCACAAGAAAGATGAGTTCATCTCTTTTAAGCGTAGCCTCGGTCAGTTGGGCATTATAGGCTATTTCTGCAAAAGGTCAAAAGATGACTGCAGTTGTTAGCTGAAGTTAGGCGATGCTCATGCGATAAACAGTTGATTCAGCATTTTTTATTCTTATTTTATAATCTGGTCCAAAAAAAAAGCCAAAGTGAGCTCCCTGGGAATTGCAAGGAAAATTCTAGCCCATTTTGGTGAGATGTTGCATCCAAAGCTTAAAAAAACAAAAATACAAAAACAGTTTCATGTCTCAGTGTTCAAATATTAGTTCACTTTGGTTTTAATTTATTATGATCCATAATAATGAGCACTGATTTGGTTGTGTTAAACATAAATGCTAAAAATGTTACTTTTATTTATTGATTAATTATATCAGCTTTCCAAAGCATATTGCAGACTGTTTGCAATAATCTTTGGCCATTTCACAGCATGACATCACAAAAATCAATTTAAAATACATCGAAGCGTACATTCTTGAAGATTTCTCTTAATAAAGTTAAAGGACCTTCTTTTAATCTTCCATATGTTTTTTTGCCAGGCACCATTCCACCGTTAGTGAAGACTGCAGTAAAAAACCCGGTGAAGAAGAGTAACAATGAAGGTGTGAAGATGATGGTGACCATCTCCTGCATCCTGGTGGGCATGGTGCTGCTCTTCGTCCTGCTCATGGTGCTGAGGAGGAGGAGGCGGGAGCAGAGGCTAAAGAGGCTCAGAGGTAAGAGCTTGTAGTAAACGGCATTACCATGAATTTTCTGTTGTAAGAATGTGGCGTTTTAAAAATCGAAGTGTAATACATGGACTCGATAAATTTCGCTTTTTGTTTGCTTTGTAGACGCAAAAAGCTTGGCAGAGATGCTCATGAGGTAAGGAAACAAATTAATTCCACAGCACTGTTGCAATGTTGATTCTGGTTGGTTAGAAGGTGTTGATTAATTTTCGAGAAACTGCAGCTCTGACAATAGTGCAGCTGTCATAAGCACTCGATCTCAGTTTTCTTTTAGCCTAACCATGTTTTGAATGTTGTGAGTGGAACTGTTGGTTATTTTATGAAATGTGCTTATTCAGTACAAGACGTTCCTCGTTCATGGAAAAGGTCTGGAACAGCAACTAAATAGGTTCCTGGAACCAAGGCCCAGTAACTAAAATGAATTCCTACAGTAAAAATACTTCCATCACACAAACGTTTTCAGGAAGAATTTTCACTGGAGGAATTAATTTCAGAAAGATATTTAGCGGCTCCAGACCTTTTCTAGAAACACACCTTATGCTCATGAGTACAGAGGTGTAACCCAGGGCTGTGCATCTGCTCTGTTTGCTCCCAGCAAAAATACACGGCCTTCAGACACGCTGAACAAGCAGCAGCAGACGCTCCGCATGCACATCGACATCCCCAGGGCTCAGCTTCTCATCGAGGAGAGAGACACCATGGAGACCGTGGGTGAGTCTTCTGCTCCTCAGCACCTCCACTACTGCAATCTTACTAATGCTGAACTCTCTAACGGTGCCGTTTCTTTGTCCTTGCATTCAGACGACAGATCGACCGTGCTCCTGACTGAGAATGATTTTGGAGAAACTGCCAAGCAGAAAACAACCACAGCGACACACACCGTCCATTACCAGTCACTGACCCAAGCCACGGGGCCGCTGGTGGATGTCTCAGACGTTCGGCCTGGAACGAGCAAAAGCAGCCTGTCAAGTAAGAAAAAAACTCAATCTACCCTGGCATGTGTGTGAGCCACTCCGCAACTAAATGGAACTGTTTTCACATCATCAGATCCCACAGCACGGCGAGCGGCTAAACCGGGCCCGGCCGCGCGAAGCCGCTACGCTAGTCAGTGGACGTTGAACCGTCCTCACCCGCAGGTCTCCACACACACACTCAGCACTGACTGGAGGCTGGGAACACCGAGAGTGCCTGGCTCTGTGGACAAAGAGAGTGACAGCTACAGCGTCAGTCCGTCTCAGGACACAGGTTCTTCATCTTCATCTTTCTCCAGCTACGATCAACCCTGCTTAAAAAAAATTAATGACCCATTTTACATTTTTGCTAAACAGTGAAACAATGCTAACAACAGCTTTTTTCAACATATTGAAATAATTATGAAATTCCCCTTCAGAAAGCTACATACTCAGCATGCTAACATCCTTTCTTACGCTAAAGTTACAATACTAGCAAAAAGTTCATTCATTCATTTAACCTTGAATGAGCACTTCCTCCTGGTCAGGTTTGCGGGCTAGCTAAAAGTTTATTGGTGTTAATCAAAACAGACAATACGAAGTCATTTTGAGACAATTTTTGATACAAGTAAAAAAATAAAAAATAAAAAAAGTTGCCACTAAATTACATGGGGTTGTTACAAATAGCCAAAATGTACCCTATTTCTGTGAAAGAATTATAATTTTTTAGCCAACATCTATCTTTCTACTTCTTATGCTATCCTGCCAGTTAATAAGTGCTAACAATGGTGTTTCACATGCTAACACTAGCTTGCTATATGACATGATATTCATAAACGTTCGTGTTAATATAAATAACGTGCTAATGCTAGCCAGAGAGCTAACACTGATGAGTTAGCATGTTACAGATTATTTGTCACATTGATAAATTTCAGTGCTAACACTTGCTAAGATGAGCTAAGCTGACAAGATCTTTAAGTAATAGTTATAAATGTTTATATTTATAAATCAATATATATCAATACTAACAGCTTGCTAACGCTATAAGACTGAAAATAAAATTCCTATGTTGAACATGCGCTAACTTGAGCTAGCTATATTCAAGGCTAACACTGGCTAGTTAGCTAATATGAGCTAACCTGACAGGATTTCTGAAACAATTTTAAGTCCTTTTAAATGTCAGTAATCATCAATACAATCACTAGCTAACATTATAACTGACAGGATTTAGAAGTAATAATAATAAATGCTCTGTGATAAATTGATACTAATTGACAGGTAGCTATCACCGATACATTAGCTCATGCTAAAGATAGGATATTTTTATGTCATATTAATAAATGTTGAGAATCATCAATTCTACTACTAGATATGTTGAACTAACTATTAACATATTTTAAGTACCTATAAATGTTTGCAATGTTCAGTGCTAATACTGGACAGCTGTTTATTATTGACAAGTTAGCTCAGATTATAGACAGGTGTTTTTGTAATCGTATTTATAAATGTTCAATGCTAACAATGGCTAAAATGATCTAAACTGAGGATATCTGAGGGAATTGTTGTATTACTATTGATAAAATTTCACAAGCTTTACTTCTAATGCTATTCAGCTATCTACTATGTGCTAATCTGACAGGATATCTGAGTGGAATTTCAAGTCCAGTTGTTAAATCAATGCTAACATGAGTTAACCTTTAACATACAAGAAGACTTTAAGTGATCTCCATTAGTTGTTGCGATGTCCTGTGTCTAACACTGACAAGTCATATTGATAAATGTTCATGTTAACACTTAATAGATATCTAAAATGATATAAATTGACAGCATATCTGAGAGGATTTTCTAGACCTAGTCATAAATGCTAACCCTAACCCTAACCCTAATGGTAGCTAGCTAACAGGTGCTAGCCTAGCATATCTTGACCATATTTTAAGTTAAGAAATAAATGTTCACAGTCTTTGCTGCTAATATTAGCCACCTAGCTAATAAAATATCCCATCTTGAAAGGAAGCCGGAGTCATTAATGTGTTCTGTGATGTGTCCAGACCGGGCCCGGAGCAGCATGGTGTCCACAGAGAGTGCCTCGTCCACCTACGAGGAGCTGGCACGGGCCTACGAGCATGCCAAGATGGAGGAGCAGCTCCGGCATGCCAAGTTCACTATCACCGAGTGCTTCATCTCAGACACGTCCTCCGAGCAGATGACGGCGGGAACCAATGACTACACAGACAGCCTGACGTCCAGCACACCATCCGAGTCAGGCATATGCAGGTTCACGGCCTCGCCGCCCAAACCTCAGGATGCATGCAGGGTCATGAACATGGCCGTGCCCAAAGCCCACAGGCCAGGTGAGCAGCGGCGACAGAGAACGTCAAGATGAAAGGAGACAATTCAATTATGTAAATGAAGAAATGTAATCACAAAGCACCAAAAATAAAGCTGTACTGTACTGTGGTGCTGTTGTAATCATGAAGTATAATCACTCAGATCTGAAAATTTCAGTAAACTCCCATAAAGCATTGAGCATAACAATGAATAACCCAGACAACATGAAGAATAACAGTTTAATAAGTCATTGTTATTATTATTAATCAAGTTATTTCCTTTATTAATGTCCAATCCAACATAATAATGTAAAATACATAATAGTATTTTAAAGTCTTTTCATTTATATGTAATCAAAAATGCACTATCCTAATAAAATTATTATAACTATAGCTCTCACAATTTTTAATTTCTCACTTTCCTACATATTGTAGTGGTACTTGTGTTGTACACACTCACTGACTACTTTATTATTACCTTCATGCACATTCATGCAATTATCCATTCAGCCAATCATGTGGCAGTAGTGCAATACAGAAAAAAATGCATATTCGGGACAAAAGCTTCAGTTAATCAAACATCAACATCCAATTTAAGGGAAAAATATGATCCCAGTGGCTTTTACCATTTTGTGGTTGTTGGTGTCAGAAGGGCTGTTTTGAGTACTTCACAAACTGCTGATGTCCTTGGATTTTCACACACAACAGTCTCTAGAGTTTACAAAGAGCTAGGTCAGACCTGAATGGCCAGACTGGTTCGAGCTGACAGGAAGGCTATGGCGACAAAAATAACCACTCTTTACAGCTGTGGAGAGCAGAAAAGCATTTCATAACGCATAATATGTCAAATCCTGATGTGGATGGGCTACGACAGCAGAAGAGAACATCAGATTCCACTCCTGCCAGCCAAGAATAGGAATCTGAGGCTATACTGGGCAGAGGATCACCCAAACTGGACAGTTAAAGATTGGAAAAACATCACTTTGGTTGTAAAGAGTGTTTGTTTGATATATCATAGACTTCCTGTCAGCTTGTAGCAGTTTACTCATTCTCATCTACAAGGCGTTTCGGGTTGGTGAACTGCCAGTGAAATGTTTTTTGTTTTTCGCACCATTCTGTGTAAACTCTAGAGACAGTTGTGTTTGAAATTCCCAGGAGATCAGCATGGTACCAGCATCATCTAGTACCAACATCCATGTCATGATCAAAAATCACATATTCCAACAATAGGTGTTCCTATTAAAATGGTGGGTGTTTGCAGATTCTCGTGAAAATTTTTATACTTTTACAATGACGACAGCTCCGCGGTTACTCAGACAAGCGTCTGCTTTTTGTCGTCCTGCAGGGGGCGAACTGGTGCACCTGCCGCCGTACTTGCGCATGGACTTCCTGCTGAACCGGGCCTCGTCGGGCCTGGAGCCACAGAAGAGCCGGTCACTGAAGAGGCCGAGCCTGGTGCCGGTGCCAGTGGAGGTTCCAGCAGCTCGGGAGGCGCAGCAGTGGCAGCCCAGCTCTGGCGCCTCCACGCTGCCGCAGAGAGAAGCCAGCTCGGACTTGGCTCAGGTCGCCAAGCTCAGCACGTCGCAGGAGTCACTCTTAGACTCTCGGGGACACTTAAAACAGAGCAGCAATCCCTACGCCAAGTCCTACACACTGGTATAACCCAGAGGACATGGACATGGACACACATACACACACATACACACAAAACACACAGCAAAAAAAACTCATCACACAGTTGTACATAGAGGCCTTTCCTCGCGGGAGGGCCACTGCCGATTCCTTACTTTCTTTTACGCTTTTTTAAACACGTGAATTCACTTTTTCAAAAAACAAAAAAAGAAACACACTCCAGATGGGAGATTGCCAACTTGATTTATTATTATTATTATTATTATTATTATTATTATTATTTGTTAGCATTTAGTGTGCACTATGATGACTGGGAGCCCATTTTTTTCTACCGAACTTTATTTGTGTAATTAAATTAATATCAAAACATGGAATGAATACTCCAGAGAGAGCGAGCGCGCGAGTGTGTGATCACCACTGTTCCAAAGTTGTCACTGTTTTCAGATTTTTAACATTTAAAAGTTCAAATTTTCTTATGGGTGCATGGGGAGCGAGCGGTAAAAATGATGACGATGATGAAGATAAAGATAAACCTGAAATAGAGAACAGCCGGAAGTTGATCCGGCGTTACGATTTTTTTCCTTGTTTTTTCACTATAAAATGATCAAATGTAAAGATTTAGTATTCTTATGACTATAAATTAATATATAAATAATATATATTAAATGAGAAAAAAAAATCGCCTTTATTTGTGGGTATTACAGGGAAACGTTTGGATTTTGATCGATTAATAAAAGTCCTTTAGTCATGTTTGCACATATATCGTTTTAGGAAAGTTTTGAGTCTCGGTTGCTGAATATTTGTGTCCCACTTTCTGATGGTGCAATATGGAATAACAGAAATGCTTTTTGCTTTCTACTGTACTGTATCAAAACCTACGTTGTGTACGAGTTTAAGGGGCAGATGAGCTGATACTGTTTATTCAGGTGTAAATTACCACAGGGTGTTTACAAGGTAAATATTCGCCACATGTCCGGGGGGACGTCCCGCCTCCCGCTGCACTAGCCAATGTCTGCTTATTACCCCCTCCCTCTCCATTCCCCACCCCTGTACAGTGCACTGGGTTGTGTCTGCAGGGCACAAACTCTCTTGTCTTCACTAGATTTATGTTTGCTGCATTGCAGTGAGGCTCCTCTACAGGGAAAAGAAATACTGAGACAATCTGAAGAGATTTCCCCTTAAGAACGAGAATGCGAGTCTATGGAAATCTGTGAAAAGGTGTGGCTCTGTGCGACGTGGTGTGGCTCTGCATCAGACTCGCATCTCTGTCTCGCAGAGCACCAGGGATGACTGAGATGCCGGTATATATTTGCTTAGATGAATCTATTTCCCCCCCTCTCTTCTTGGTTTTGCTCATTATACGGATGGTTTTGTTTGATTGTTTTGTTTTGGACAGGGTGTTCACAGCTGTGTCACTCCAATAAAGATTTCCCATGCACTTCCAATCGATTAATAAAAGGCTGTTCCCCAATGAGAGCTCTCCGTCTGCTATGGATAATGAGTTTTGCAAATGATGGAAGAAAGAAAAAACTTTTACTGTCACACATGGACACGTGAGGAATGTGATGATACAGAAAAAAGGGTGGGTCCAGTAGTCATTAGCGTCTGCATAAATGTATCTAATCTGTCTAGCAAATATCTAGAGTAGTTATGTCATTAACATTATTAAAGGAGCTGCAACAATGATTTTTTTTTTAAATGTCATTGGTTCTACTCACCAATAAGGCTTTTAAACCAGTTAGTATTATTTTTACCAGCATGAGCAGATTTTTTTAAGTTTACATTAATACGACAAAAATGTGAACAGACGTACATAGCAAACATATGATACGAATCTTTACGAGCTAAACGGATTTACATGAACACAGTGTAAACAGACTTGTGAATAAATTAATCCCCATCCTGCTTGAGTAATGAGGCCCAATGACTGACGGCGGATAAAGAATTTAGAAGCAAATAACTACTATATATGTCAAAGATGGCTGTCCCGATCTACACGACACTCGGGACTGGAGAACTGGATGTGTTCTGAGGAAGATATTTACAAAAAGTGAGAAATTTCGTGCTTCACTTCACTCTACGTTGACCTCATCCTGTCATAAATGACCGGGTTGCAATGGTTTTCGCTAGTAGCATTTGACTATCGTGATACAACCACACAAAGTACACTGTTAGCAAATATAAAAACTTTGCGATTTCTGATGAATATATGTAGGATAAATTCAGGTTCTTCTCTATTTCGCCCAAACTGAACAATTCAAGCTAGTAGCAGCACGTCGAGTCTCACTGACCAACTCAGCAACTACAATTACAAATATGCATATGAATATATTATATATAACAATGACAATTATGAATATTTGGTATGTTTCACGGAGGGGTTAAACACAAGCACATCGCCTCACCTCATTTGCATAAAAATAAATGACTATTATTCTAAACCTTTATTCGACATAAAGTTTCAGCAGTCTCCGGATCATGCTGTGAATTCCTTTATTCATTTATTCTCTTGTAAATTGAGCCTTCCCGTCACAAATGTGCTGAATCTGCAGCTCTATCAGACTGGAGCGTGTGTGATGAGGTCAGCTGAGGCAGATGCTAACAAACCAAGAGCAGGAGAATGTAAAGGTCATCGGTGTTGTAATTTAGTGAAAAGTGCAGCTCGTGTCCCTGGAGGCTGGAGCTTGCTTTCTTACTTTCTTTCTTCTCAGAATCTCAGACACCACACAGCGAGTCCAAGAAGAGCAAAGAGCAGCCCTCGCCCAAATTGGCCTATTGATTCAGGAGCTCTCAGCAGCCGAGCCCTCCAGCAGTCGCCTCTCACCATCTAACTTGCTTTTGTGCCCCTAAATCACGCACGTCTGCATAATGAGGAAATGTATAACTCTGTGTGACAAGTGCATCTCCATCGTCCTCCTCGGAAGAGCGCGGCAAATTAAGCAAGTCGGCGGAGATTTACACACTGTCACTCCTCTCCGCTATTAACCACCGCTGTAAATAATGGCTCCTGTGCCACAGAAGTGCCCAGTTGTCAGGACTGAGACAGTGATTGCATCAGGGAATTTTATGCCAGCCGTATTTCTTTTAATCATACATCGCACTTGACTGAGTCGCTTGAGTGTTTCTGAGTAGCGTGAGATTTATTATTATTATTATCATTATTATTATTGTTTGATAAACCAGCTACAAGTCCATTTGCAAAAACATTCCTTGCTTACAAAATCTGGATAATCAACTAACATGACTGAACAGCGACGAGCATTAACTTTTAATGTTTAACTAGGTTTGTACAATTTGGATATTTTACTACATTAAAATGTGAAATTTATCATTTTTTAAAATCACAATAAATGTTTTAATCGTTCAGAAAACAAGTATTTCCAGAGGGGTATTGGTGTAATAACGTTACTACCTGTGCAGTCAGGAGCTGCTTGGTGGCAGTGGCAAGTGCAAAAACTCAGCTAATTGATTTTAAGTCGATTCCACAGTAAAGAGAAGTAAAAAAGTAAAACCATAGCATCCAAAGCAACCATAACGTCTCTGTTGATCTTCTGCTCAAAGTGTTCAAAAGTGTTAGATTTGACACTTTCTAATCTTCATTTCACGACTGTTTAATTTTTTAATGACTTCATCTTTTCGTCTCTTTTAAATTTTTTGATATGCCTCTGAAAAGGTTTTGTCGGAAAAAAAAAAACCTGGCTTCGATTTTCACATATTTTCTTTGGCATACACAATAAATATATTTAACTGATGTTAGCTATATACTTGTCTAATGTTAGCCAAGCCAAACACACATTAAAAATTTTTATTTTCTAGTAATGACTTCAAAATGGGCGCGGTGGTGTGGTGGTTAGCACTGTCGTCTCACAACAAGAAGGTCCTGGGTTCGATCCCCGGATCACCCAGGGTGCCTTTCTGTGTGGAGTTTGCATGTTCTCCCTGTGCAT
>JAQQZX010000009.1:2199092-2210829 GCA_030068355.1 Notoglanidium maculatum | reverse complement strand
AAGTCCTGCTAACATCCAGAAGCTTCCACAGGGCAGATGCTTTTATCCACAGTGACACACAAGCGAGGCAAGCACAGAGCTGAGCAGCTCAACACCCTGCCCAACAGTCACACTCCGGCAATCCGAAGATTGCTAGCTAAGCATTTTAACCGCTGCTTCTGTAGGCAATGTTTACAGTCTACCATGCTCACTTGGAGGGCTTCCATCGCAGCTTTGTGCAAAATAAATACAATTTTAAAAAAGTCAACAAAAAACAGTTGCGAGTGGTTTGCGTTTCTGTTGAGTGGTGTTATGTGACTAAAGCTGGGTTTTCTCCTCTCGTGACAGTTATTCCGATTTAACATTGTGACGGATCTCCAAGACATGTTTGGGCTAGTTTCAGGTCTTTTGTGTGGGGCTTTTCAGATAAAGCTGGAAGGGTTTTTTTTTCTGAAACCTGGCAACCCTGGTTAATGAGATTAAGTCTTCAGGAAACATTCCTCCTGTATTGAACACTGGTGCATCTAAAATGAGCTGCTAGACTGATTTTCAATTCATTAGATAGTAGCCTATAGCCTATATTTCAGCAGGAGCCAACGGTGATAACCTCTCAACCTCATTTTTGGTTATTATTAACGTTGTTCTGCCTTAACAAACTGGTTCCGAGCCTCTGCTGCTTCTCATTTATGTTTCAGTTACTCAGGAGTTCCAATTAATAAAGGTTGAAGGTTAAAGGTTTGGCAAAAGAGCTCAGAAGTGGTTCTGTAGCACTCTTGGGATTTGAAGTAAATGACTAAAACACCACTATCTCTATCAGACCCATCCAAAAAGAGATACGGTGTAAAGTTATTGCTGTTTCTGAGTCCTGCGTCCGTCTGGGCCACCCCTCCACCATCAGCACGGCTTAACATTAAACCTACTGGGAATTCCACCAAACCTGCCAGCGATGCAGTTCACAATCCTCACCGTAATGGAGTGGAATGGAGGAAAATGTAATAAAATATAAAGATGAAGCACTACTATACATTCTGTTTTGGCTCTTTGGCTAATGAAATGGTTCTTTCATAAAAAAAATAAAGCTATTTAGGAATTTATAGAGGCATGTGTGAGCATTATGGTGAGTACAGATCAGCATGAATTACCAAAATCATGCCAAAAACATCGGAATGCGCAATCAGACAGGTCTTTTTTCTACCTCTAAACACAAACAGGTCCAAGGAATTGATTCTTTTTATATTTTACGTTGTGTCTTTGCTTGTGTGATTTTTTTTTTTAAAGCATTAAAATTCAGTGTCCTTGTGCTTTGGCCCTTGAGAAATGGTGCAGTTGCAATGAGTTAGCGCATTTCCATCATTCCAGAATTGCTACATGTGCTCTTTTTCTGCATAGTGGAGTCATTACTGCTTGTCCTCCTCTCCGTACAGTTTGCACCACTGAGCAGCTGAACATGCCCTCCTCTCTCTCTCTCTCATATTATTTGACTAATAATTCTGCTTGTCACTCACACCTGGATGACCGGGTCTATAGACTTCACGTGATGTTGCTGCTTCATTTCAGATGGACCATGGCTGCCTTAATGCCTAACTAAACCTCATTTCTGCTTACTATTATGATCAAAATAATGTGTTGCACCGAATATTTCAACTGTGATGTGCTTTTTAAGATGTACTAACCCCCTCTGATGAATTCTTCCTTCATAATTAAGGAACAGTTTGCATCATTTAGACTAATGATTCATCTCTGTTGGATCGCACGAATGCCGTGATTCACACAAACACAGTCATTGTCTTGCTGTCACTGTCAGGAAACTTTCACAATTAAGGACATTCGCCTCAGTAGCCAAAAGGAAACCATTTTAGTTTAGCTTTCTTAGTTTTAGCAAGTAAGTAAATAAAGAAAGACGGTAATAAATGTAGGTAAATATACCTGCAAGGGCAAAACTGTCAGATATCATTATCCTTTTGGGGAAATTTGGTTCTCAAGAGATATAAAAACATGCCCACTCACACACACTCACACACACTCACACTCACAGAGGAACATTAGTGGTAATGATCATCTAAAACGTAATAAAACCCCATTCTCATATTTCTGATTATTGCGAATGTAAAAAAAAAAAACAGATCACAAAAAATATAACAAATGCATTAATGTCACGGTTAGCACGTGACCCCTGTAACGCTGATTTGGCTATACTTTTTCCTCCCAAGTTTGCCACATTTGGATGCTTTTTTGCCGGAACAATCCCCAATTTGCGGGACTGATCTCCCTTGAAACCGCATAATGCATTTGCAACATCTTTTCATCCCTTTTCTGTATACCTCCACATCTAAAAGTTGCCACAAAAACTTACAGTGCATAAACAAAGACATGAAAATGAAAGGTGGGTGATTTTTTATTTTTAATGCGCGCGCGCTGCCCTCCCAAACACCTCACAGCAGAGCGCGCGCGTATGAGATCGGATTTTAAAATAAACATTCATATATTAGAATGATTACAATACATGCATTAAACATGTAAAAGAATACCTACAATAGAATACATGCAGGGGAATTTCTTTGGAGTCGACACCCTCTTAATTTTTTACCACACTAAGACTTTTTTGTATTGTATTTCAAGTCAAAAGCGTTCCATTGTCGCGCGCTACATTACGGCATTCATTAGACATCAGTAGCTCTAGCTGGAGATGTGCAAATCTCACCTCGCTCATGGTGTAAAGAGGATCAACGGATGGGGATACGACGATTCCGCGCGCGCTCTTTCTTGGCACCGATGACACAGTCGTGGAGTCCGCGCGACGCCGCGCGCAACGCCACATTTATAGAGGAAGCCCCCGCGCGTGGACGGGCATCACGGTTTGCTCTCAACCAATCACGTTCAGCGTGTGGTGTCAGGGCTTTTTTTTTTTTTACCTAATGTGCTTTTAAAAATTAAGAAGAAGAATCCTACAGAAGCAGTGATGAGTAAAAACTAGTCACTGCTAATCATAATAATAATAATAATAATAATAATAATACAGTCAAGGAATATACATTTTCACTGTGGAGGTGGATATCCCAGGAACACAGTGCGTGAGCTGGGAATACAACCTGGATGATAAACCAGACCACCTCGCTGACACACACACATACAGTCCACCAACTGATTTTGGAAAATGGGAGGAAACCGGAGAACCCAGAGGAAGCCCGCTCATAGAGAGAAGTTGGGAAGCTTCACACCTTCACACAATCCCAAGCTCGGGATCAAACCCAAGACCCTGGAGCTCTAACGCTTCATGTTGTGCTTCATGGCACTCATTAAACGAATGATTTATATCTTAAAATATAACCAAAATATGCTTATTTGCATTTTTAGTTCAGACATAACAGGTTCATACTTTAGGCCACGCCTCCTACCTGGTGCAAACAATGTAGGTAGAGACTTTTTAGGTACTGAACAACTCAAGATGGTTCCTATGGGACGGTTTTACGATGTAAGATTTTCAGCCCAATGTTGTTCGTCACAGACGAACATAACACGTAATTAAGGAATTCTTTGCTCGTGAGTTGAACTCTTACCATGAATAATTTGATGATTTACTGCCAATGACAATTCAAATTTTTTGCTGAGATCGGATTTGCCTGTCTTGAGGTTCACATTCATAATTACAAGTGACCTGTATCTGTAACTATTATGTGAACACTTCTGTCCTCCGAAACATCACGCATGCTCACATTGATACGATTTTGCATGAGTCACCAACAACAAAAACATATGTAATACGACTCATGGTATTAAAACCAATAAAATGGATGTGCTAGTAGCTAACGTATGCATGGCATTTTACTCTGGAGGGCAAACAGCTGGCCAACTGTAGCGCTACTCCATTGTTGTTTTGCTGCGCTGCCGGTGACTGTTTGTGTTACCATGTCGAAAAATGCTACCGTAGCGCGAATAAATGCTATCGATAGCAGAGAATAAACTCAATTTTAGCCGTAGCTCTTAAACTAAGCCTAACCTTAACCCTAAGACTTTAAGACCTTAACCTTAATCCTAAGACCGTGGTGCTCATCTAAAACCTACCGATGGATGGTATCAGATGACGCCAAACTCACAGGACAGCTACAGATATGTTGATGACAAAATTGAAAGAAAACAGAAAACATATCCTTATTACCTCTTTGAAGAATGTTTGTGTTTATGCGAGTGCAATTTCTGATTCTGATCTTCTGCACAAGCTGATTTCCCGATTTTCTTTCTTTAATCACAGGTCTACCATCAGAGGATCTTCAAGAAATAATCAGACATGGAGAACACACTTTAGCAGGCAGTCTGTTATAGAATTCAATCACGATTATTGAGATCTTGTACACCGTGACACGTAACAATCACAGTCTAAAACATTTAGATATGCAATTCAAACGATGCTAAACTGGCGGCTGTAAGATACTTCTTTTAATGTCAGCCGACAATGCTCGAGGGCAAAACTAAACACATCAGCGATGTCTCGTCTGATCAATTACATTTGGACTTTTCTTCACCAAACTATCTCTTTAACAGCTGAATTTAATTAAAAGCAATAGTCATTGCTCCAAACTCTTCAGTGACTCAGCATTCGACCCAATGCTTATTTATTCCTTGCATTTTGAGGGTATTTTGTTTACTAAGGCAAGAAATAGAATGAACTATAAGGTCCTCCATTAAACTGAAACTAAAAACCAAGGGATATGGAAATAAGTATATTAAGCAAGCATAACTATTCCAACCTTGACTTATGCACATGATCTATTTCATGCTTTTTAAGCACTATTGCACTCCACGATGTCTCGGGAGTTCACCTTCTTCCCATGCACCCACGCCTCTGCTCGATTTTGGACTGCAAATACTGTATTTATATCATGGCTCTTTCTGCTGCAGGAGGTCTGCTCCTGACATTTGCTGACATGCTGCCCAGAAGATCCTACTAACAGCACAAAGATTCAGTTCTCTCCCGTTAGTTTGCAGTCCAAACAACGTTTAAACATCTCTTAAAAAAAAATTGCGTGGGCTCAATAAAAAAAAAAAGATTCTGCTGGAGCCTGGATGGAGTTAGCTCCTTTTAGAGGCTGGACTCTAAAAACAGGTTAGATCCTACACACACAAAAAAATTGTGGGAAGCTCCAATAGCAACTGCGAGAGTCTGGATTTCAGATAAGAACCAAAAACAGGATCCTGAATCTTAGCTTAAACAGGAAGCATAAAGCATAATGGCACCTAGTTTCTGGATCGTAGATTAAAAAAAGCAGGATAAAAGATAAAATGCTGGATCCTGGAGTTTAATTAAGACCAAATCTGAATCCTGAAGCTCAGATAAAAACAAGCAGCTTCACATCAATTAAATAAAAGTCTCAGTATATCTGTGTAAATGGAGTTTGGGATCAATCTCATGTTTAATTAAAAAAAAATAGAACAAAATATACAGCAATAGATTCCTGTATGTCAGAACCAAGGTGAACATCCTGGAGTTTAATTAAAAAAACAAAACATGACCTCAGCTCTGTGGAAGCAGACCTTGATACAAGTGGAGTTTGAAATCAATCTTAGCTTTAATACAAAAATTGTAGCACGCTGCATCAGCAAAAACTGAATTCTGGATCTTGGTTAAAATGAGATGTGGATCCTAGATCAGGAAAAATGAAAAGTCAATTCCGTAATCTTTGATAAAAACAGAATCTCAGACATAAACAAGCAGTTTGATCCTGGATCTAGGATATAAACCATGGTCTCAGATTTAAACCAGCAGTTAGGTCCTGGTTCTCAGGTCTAAACCAACAACTAGATCCTGGGATCTTGGATACAGTCCAGCATCTGCCTCCTGGATCTCAGATATGAACCAAAAGCCAGATCCTCGATCTTGGGTCTAAACCAGCAGCTAGAGCCTTCATCTGAATTATAAACCAGCAGCTAAGTCCTGAAATGTGAATAAAAATCCAACAGCTAAATCCTGAATCCTATATCCTGTATTTTGGATGTAAACCAGCAGCTGGAACCTTAATCTTACATTAAAAAAGGCTAGATCCTCTAACTTGAATCTAAACCACAAGCTAAATCCAAAAGCTCAGCTCTAACTCAAAAAGTGGATCTTAGTGGAGCTTAGATAAAAACCCACAACTAGATCCTGGATCAGAGGTGAAAAACAGATGCTGGAATCTGAATCCTAGATAAAATCCCAAACAGCTAGATCCTGGATCCTGGATCGCAGATAAGCTGGATTCTGTTTTTTTCTAAGTCATGGACAAAAAAACAAAAGCTGCATTCTTGAACGCAAGAGAGAAGCAAATGAGGCAAAAAGCAGATTCAGAATCTGAACCCAAAAGCTGGTTGCTGGATAACAAACAGAAGCTTCTCTGCAGGACCAGGTCTCAGTGTTCACAAAGTTTAGAAGAAAGACCTTTGTTAGTCAATGTGTCATTTCTCTTTAAAACCAAAGACCAGTAGCTTAATATTCAGTCAGCAATGACGATAGTAGCGTTACATCATACCTGATATCTTGAAAGCACTCCTCACGTCCTTCACACCGCTTCATTGGTGGAGAATGGAGAAGCAAATCAAACACTTTCCTCACCGTGTTCTTGAGTAAACTTGCACATGCACACACACACACACACACACACACACACATGCAGTTTAACAGAATAATCAGCAGACTAATTTCGATTAGCTCTAGAGACACAGCATCTCATTCCAGTACACAATTAAAAGATAATCAGTACATGCATTATGGGACTTGAATGCATGCTTCATTTCAAGAGCTAAATCATCATTTTAAAGTGTTAATTGAAGCATCATTCGCAGAATGTCTCATTGGCTCATTTAGCATCATCGTAGGTGACAGCTGGTCGATGTTTTATCCTACGATGTGCATTTGTAGTGTTTGTAGACGTTCTCAAATATGATTCAAGCACTGTTTAAAAGATTGATTTGTATTAGAGACTACAATGGTGTATCTGTAAACTATTGTTTGTGGTTGTGCATTGCTTTTTGAAAAAAATGATTACATAACTTGGCTCATCACGTAGATGCTGCTTTGTGGTCAATAAAATCCCTGTAATGGAGACAACGTGCTGTTGTGTTAGCAGCAAGTGCTGCTTTCTTGGCTCAGCCTTCAGTAATATATTTGTGAGCAGGTGTATTAAATCATAAAGTCTCATAAAGAGCTTCTGTAAATTTCCTTTCAGTGAAAAAAGATGGACCAATTAAGATCCTCATCCAGTGCAAATGAATGCATTTTATATTCGACACCGTGTTCAAATAACACACTCAGGTTTCAGGTGTCTTTCTGTGTGTGTGTGTGTGTGGGTGTGTGGGTGTGTTGGCTTATTTCCACTAATACATTTGTAAGTGGATCTATTAAAATGTCCATCTGTGTGTGAATAAATGTTTCCTTTCCGAAGATGCACCAATTAAGGACCATTTACAGGTCCTCTAATACCAGATTCTTAAATATATACACTTTTTGAGTTCAGGGTTGAAGGCTCCTCACCACTTCCACTATTGCGTCTGGTTTGTTCATTAGGGATCTAAATGGACATCCATTTTGGAACCAATAAGTCCTGGAAACGATAAACAGAATCCGTAAAATTTGAACCATAATTGTCTGGGTGCCAAAATGTTGTTATAGGCAAAAAAAACTTAACTAAACATTTTGTGGTTGAAAAAAAAGCTGTTAAAGAAAAGCCATTGTGATTTTTCGTTCCTTTGTTCATGAGGGGTGCCAATAATTCCGGAATCGGTTGTATATTTTAGTTTTAGAGTGAAATTAGGTAGGGATGTGCTAGTAATGGAGGAGTAGGCTGTCTGAGAGGTATGTGGTGCGAGGACTGAAAGTGTTTTTCTTTTTTTTTGGGATATGTAGCTATAAATTGTGTTTATTCAGTGTTTGCTGGATTGCTGCTTGACAAATTCAGTGCTTTGATGGAGAAGACCAGTTACAGCATGAATCCTGACAGTGTACTGAATCTTAAATGACAACCGCTGACTGTTACACACATCACTGAGAATATTTTAAGCAGCTAATACCAAAGCTCTTAGTTCTCATTCTGTAGAAGCAAGCAGCGCTGATGTGAAGACCTGAAGACGGCCCTGTTTAATGTGGCAGGCTGGAGACTTAATTTGATTCTGGACGTTTCTCTTGTGCTGTAGTGCACACACACACACACACACACACACACACGACAGCTGCATAATGAATGCTTACTCAGGGACCTTTCGGCTTGACTCGCTCGCCTTTCCATCTTCACTGCCCTTTCATCCTCTAGCATTCCTTTAGCAGTGAATAACAATCGTACTTCTAATGGTGCCAGATTTTTCCTTTGCTGTCGAAATACAATTTTTTTTAGATGTCAAGAATGGCATTCGTGGCTTGATTAAAAAAAAAGTACAATTTTCCATACACTCAATCAGCCAAGGGGTCTAGTGTTTGCTTCTTTTATAAGTACACACGCTTTGAATCACATAGTTATGTTATGTAATAACATTTTCATAGTACAAGGGTCCATTTATTATCTGGAACTATTTTATATCTCTGCATTAACATCCAGCTTTTGTGCACAAACATGCCTTTAAACTGAAACTTTGAACCAAAAAAAGTAGTTCTGGTTGTTCAAAATGGCCGCCCAGTGTTCCGGTGTTCGGTTACAAGGGGTGATTTTGTTCATGTTTGTAGATGACAGGAAGTCATACTGCATGCTAAATCACATCTGCAAGTATGTGTGACATAACACAGGAACTGGATGTGATTTGAGGCTAATATTTGCAGTAACGATAAGACGGACAGGCTTACGTTACTTGTTAGCAACATTAGCTTTGTAGCTCCAGTGCGAATCTGAAGAAGCAAATGTCAGACGTCTATCATGTCTCGGCTGAAAAGTACAAATTTAAAGGCAGTATGTTTTCCATAGTTTCAGGACCGAAGAATTTACTTTGTGGTTCCTTGGTAACGTGAAAAGCTGCGTGTTTTTGTCTTTATGTTTAAAGAGAGAAAAAAGACAGACTGGTGAGAAAATGACTGTTTATAACTGTTATAGTGTAAGAGTGAACAAGGTCTGAATTGTCTTGTGGACGTGACATGACATGAAATGTAACTATAAATTGACCAAAAAAAAAACCTGCTGTAAGAAAAAAACGCTACTTTTCAGAATGTTTTTGAAAATGTTCATCTTAGGGGTGATAAGGTACAATTTTTGCGGGGCTTGTCACACCACTCCATCATCGATTATTTTCCTATAACAGCATGTCCTGAGGTGTTTTAATCCCCCCTTAATGAATAATTAGCAATGAAATATAACATAAAGTCTGAAACAGTAAAAAAAATATATATCTGGAATCCTGATTTGTGTAAATTAATTACTATAATGCTGATGACCGGGGTACGTGACCGTAACATCCATTCATTACAGTCCTCACGATGGTCATACTGGCCAATCTGACGGTCATCATAGAGCTGTAATTGAATTACAGCCAGCAAATTATTCCAGCTACTCTCACGTAACCATTTATGTGATTAAGGCCTACTTTTCGAGATTGCTTTCCAGACATCCGTCATGTCGACAGGTAGCCTACACAGGCTGTCAATAGTAAGATCCATTCCAAAGATCCTAAGCAATTCAGCACTGGCTAAGAAACTGCAAACACTGAAGCAGGAAGAAGGGAAAACAGGCTCTGTTTATCCTGGAATCAATGAGCTTCGTGTTATATTTAGCATAGCTGGCGCTAATTCTGCCCGGTGACAAAGCTCGGCGGGTGATGGTGTATGCAGAGGAGTTTTGGCTCCGTGAAGCGAACGGCGGGTTTATGAATTCACTCCACTCACTACCTCTGTGTTTATGGACAGCTTTCTTTATCTTTATTAATAGCTTTCAGTGGAGCAGGGAAGATTATGGAAACAAAATCAGGTGCATCTGTCTATCTAGGCTAATAAAAAACCTCATATGCCCTATCGCGTGCAAAAAAGCACTGGGGAGTTTTACGTAATAGGCAGACAGCATAAGGTGATGTATTTTCTGCTCCGTTAAACTCTTATATTTCACACCCTTAAGATGCTTCACATTCCTGATGCAGCCTGACAGGTCTTCGAATAACATCTGCACTATTTTTGCGTAGACATTGTAGACATACATTCTGTCATTTCTGCTAGACTGTGTTTGTCATAAATAGCCTGCAGATTGTTTTTAAAGCATAGTGATTTCTGAACTTCCTCTGCAAGGTGTTGTATATTTAATTCATATGCTATATTAGTCTGCATTTACACTCCACGTTTAGAATACAGATTGTTGAATGTAGTTACCGCCGGCCATTTTCCGTTTATAAGCTCAGTAAATAAATCTGAAATGCTGATCAAACATTTATGAATGGCTTTAATGAGAACGGGCCCGGAACGGAGCCCTGCAGCACCTCTGGGTTCAGATAAGTTCAGGATAAATCGCTAGTCCTGTAGTAGCCCTGCTCACATATTTTGCAGATTTTTGTCATTTTTCCTTGCTCTAACACACCCGATCCAAGGAACAGCTCATACACAGGTCCGACTTAAGTCAACGTGGGTGTGTTAGTGCAGGGAAAACACTAAATGTGCTTAAAGGTGCTTAAAGATAGCAACGCCTGAATTGGATTTGAATTGAACATTGAATATTTGGTTCTCGATTGATTTTTTGTTTGCTATGTTTGTTTCGCCATACACATAATTAAATGGAGCAAAAAGCAAAGAAATGTTCACTGGGTCGGGGTGCTGAAGGGCTGAAGCGTCCGCGTAAATCTCATTCGTTCACTGGTCAGAAATATGGCGAGTATGTGTACACAGAAATCACACGTGAGTGGTGCGTATGAGATAAAACATAGGCTCTGACAATATCCTTAATCCTCTTTTTCATATGCGCTAATCGTCTTGCCCTCGCCCATTTCCTCTTGGGTGGAACCATGATGTCGTCTTAACGGTTCTATTACTCTTATTGGAGTACCTTGTTCTAAATGAATTTAGTGAGCAGCTCACTAAGGAAATGGTTTAAAATCTGCTCCTTGTTGGCCCCTTACTCAGTAATGTTACTCAGTAATGACCCAAATTCTGTGAACTCTCCTGCTAATGACAGATGTTTTACATCCTGACCATCTGTGACTGATGCTGACAAATTAGTGTCTAATCCTAAAACAAAGGGTCATAGCTCACAATTTATTATTTTCAAGACCAAGACTCAAGGTTTTTTGACTCAACCCAGTGTTTTACACTGGTCAGGGACTGATATCTGTAAACATAAAAAAATGAAAGAATAATTTTTCGACTGTACTGACTGTTCATTCATATCGTCAATCTACTACTTGTAAAGGAGCTCAGAAAGTAAAACCAAATAAGAATCAGATGTAGAAATGCTAAACCTTCACATACACACATGCACATGCATATTAAAAATCTTGAGTGTAATAACATATTTTTAATTATCCCTTATAAATGAGGGCGGAGCTTAAGCTAAATTGTATGACATCAATACAACATTTCACACTATAGCTAGCTTGCTATAAAACCTGAATACTACCCATCTTGATAGGGAATATGACTACTTTCTGTATTTACCCATTATCATATTTTAGCAAATGTTCTCTAGGAAAGTTGTACAGCTTCTTATTAGCTAATAGTAATATTAGTAGTGGAGTTTGCATGTTCTCCCCGTGCATGTGTGGGTTTCCTCTGGGTGCTCCGGTTTCCTCCCACAATCCAAAGACATGCAGATTAGGTCAACTGGCTACTCTAAAT
>JAQQZX010000009.1:2168716-2198147 GCA_030068355.1 Notoglanidium maculatum | reverse complement strand
TCGCCCGATGATGCTGGGATTGGCTCCAGCTTCCCCGCGACCCAGACGGATAAAGCGGTATAGATAATGGATGGATGGATGGAATATTAGTTGTAGTAGCTACTTCATATTAGCTAAGCTAACTAACTGGTGAACTATTTTCATGTGGAATTAACACCTACACCTAATATTTATATATATGTATGTATTACCGGTCACAAGTTTTTGCACACCACAGGTTTTTACCACTTTTCAATGTATTTCATAAACTTCAGATTCTCGCTAAGCATTGGAAAGTTGACAACAATAGATGAAAATATAAGCCAAATAAAACAAGCCTCCTTCATAACATTGCAAAAGTATGTAACACTACATGTCTGACATCCTGTTAAATTGTTGTGGTGATGGCATCATAGTCCAATTCTAGACTCTCCTTCCAAACGAGACGAAAAGGCTTGCATGGACCAACACATCAAGTGTTTACAATTTTCCTGAGTGTCTAAGGGAAAGTGGGTAACATTATAAATGTAGAAATCCTTAGTGTGTGCAAAAACTTTTGACTGGTATTGTACATATATACATACACACACGCACACACTACCAGTCAAAATATATATGTATAAAAGCAGATAAAGCGGTTAATGAAAATGAACAAAAATGCTCTATTCACTAGCTAGCTAACAGGCTATTTAAATTTTAGCGAGACACCACATACATCGACACAGCATTCTAATAAATAAATGAATATGAGCTAAACCATGAGCGTATCCTGTTTACTTTAGTGTCATTCAGTATCTTTTGACTTTGCCTGGCCTTTCAGATAAGGACGTTCTTCATTACCTCCGAGGATTATATGGACAAATAAATACAATCATCTGTTTGTCCTTCCAAATTGAATTAAAAAACTAATTAGCAAAGAAGCTTTCATTTAGTTGATTAGACCTTGTGGACTTCAGGGCCATACCATGATGAGAAAAAGTGTGGATCAGAAAATGGAAAAGTTGCTTGAAACCGAACTTAGCCATTATATTCAGCCGATACTGATTAAAGAGGATTTATTTTAAACTGAGGAATATCCATAATTTGGAGAGATTTAAATTATCACGCCTCCACCTTTTGGTGTTCATTTTTTTTTAATGTGCGCATGGTGCTATACAAGTTATAATGATCATGTATGTATTATTTTTCCAGTGTCAAAAGATTTATTCATTCCTGCTAACATTTTATCTCACTAATAGCATAGTGGCAGGAAACCGTCCACATATGGATGATACTGAAGAAACCCACTCTTCGTTACATAAGCTCGTTCTTTCTTCAGTGTGTAAGAGACATAAAAAGTGGGAGCGCATCAGCTGCTTGGCTGTGCGAGACGTGGACGAGAGGAAACTGCGGCTCATAACAAGCCACGGGGGAATCACTGCCAGACTCCACACGGCCATTAACTCCGCTTTATTTATTTATTTATTTATTTATGAGCCTTCATTATTTTGTGAGATGAAAGTATGTTCATACTCATGCAACTAGCACATGGAGGGCCTTTTCTGCACACGGCGCTCAGGAATTCACTGAAGGGATTTGAGGAATATTAATGAACAATGCCACTTGTTTAAATTTTTTTTTTTTTTTTTTTTTTTTTTTTACAAAAGCCCCCGAGTCAGGAAGCTACAGTTTAACACATGGCTTTGAAAAGCTTTTCAGATTCTGGATGAGCGAATAATGAAACTCAATTAGAGGCTGTTGTATCTCAGCCGTTAAGATACACGCTTACTAACTGGATGGTTGAGTGTTTAAATCAGAGATGTACACATTAGATTCCTTTTCAAAGTATACATTCAAACATGTTTCTGTTTAACTGTAACTGAATCAAAGAAATTTTTTTTTTTCCGTGAAAAAATAAAAATCCAAAAGTCTTAACTCTACAACAAACTATAATGTCCAGTAACCCAGTAAATATCCTAGCTAGCTGTACAGTATATCTAAATAATACTAGCTATAATACGTAGCATGCTAACAAAGCTAGCGAATATTCCCAGAGGAAGTACACGCACAAGCTAACTCTTCTAAAGTTACTCTTAGTGTTCTAGAGAACATTAGGAATAAATGCTTTCAATATAAAAATCTTGTATAAATCAATTACTTGAAGATTTTGAACTGAAAAGGAAAAGCGTGATGTAAATAAAGATCTCAACCAAACCACTGCTTTCTTCTTGTCATCTTGTTAGGAAACTATGGGATGTTTTGCAACACTGTTTGTTCTTAAAATCAGTCACCACCTGAAAATATAGAAAATGTTATAACTTAACTTCAAGTCTATAACAAACTATAACCTCATAAGCTAAACTTGTACCCTTTTTTTATGCAACTGAGTCACTTTAACTAGCTATCTAGCAAGCTAACGAAGCTAGCTAATGTTTCTAGTGAAAATACATGCACAAGCTAACTCTTATAGCAATAAAGATAAAACAATATGATGATCATGGGATCTCATGCTGTAGGTATAGAATGATGACATCATTTACTTGTAAACCGTAGGCGCTTGAGGAAAACTTAGCCCAAACACTGCTTATATTTATGCTAGGATTAGATTCTGTGTCACTTAAAGGTTTTTTTTGTTTGTTTTTTTTGTTTTTGACTGTAAAATGACCTACAGTTCATTGCTTACAGAATCCGGCCCGAGGTAATTAATACAGAAAGTCTCACAAGAGAGACAGAAAACTAACAGCAGGGCGGCTGTAGCTGTTAGCGTTAGCATAAGCTCATTAAGTCTCTCGTGTCTGATCAGTCAGCAGAAACGGCAACAGACCGCCATGATTTGTAACCTGATCATCCTCCACAGTGAGAGTATCGCGATTAAAATCAGCAGTATAAGGTGTCTCTCCAAAAAAGCAAGATAATTGGATTTCACCACAATTGGAGTAAAATCATCTGCTGAACGATTAAACATAAATCTTATATGACAGTTCTACTCAGATAGCTTAAGCTATTAGTTTCTTACAAAGCTTTAACTCATGTTTCCACAGATTTGTGTTTTCCATGAAGTACAATTTATGAACGTCATTGATGAACTAATCTATCATTTTGGTGTTAAAAAAAAAAAGTCTCACACTTAAGTATTTACTCTCAGCATAAATCCAAATACTAGATGAGATGTGCAAATTTTAATGGAATAAAAATTGTATTAAATTATTATCCTCATTGGTAGATTATCAAAGATGTGTTTTGGTGCACTGGAGCACTGAGGCTAATGCTTCTGGAGGGAATATAGCTTCAAGCTAAGCATTTAAACTGGTGCAGAAATAGAAAAAAGAAAAAGAAAATTGAAAATAGAAAAATACAAAACAGTACTATTTTATCATCTGAATCACTTCTGACATCACTTCCTGCTGGAGTCTGATGCCAGTGTGGAGTGACACCAAACTGTGTACTGAGGAAAAAATTCAGCTTCAATATGGAGCTACGACTGTTTTTAGCTCAGTGACGTCTTTTCGTCTATTTTTATATATAATGTTGCATCGCTCAGTGTCAGAAACCACATCAGTCACTCTGTTTGAAATCAACCCATAAGGTTCTAATGCTTGATACATTTTTGGAAATCTTCAATTAAATCAGAATATTAACTGAAACATATTGTAATATGGCAGACTAAGAGGCAGAGTTAAGAGGGTTATTTAGCAGACAAAGTGAAATCGTTATCATGCAAATCCAATGACATAAAAGGAGGCAAGCGGTCAAACAGAATCAGCAACAGCAAACATGGCCAAAAGGGAATTCAAAGAAGAAAACACTATAAACGTGTAAAGCAGTCAGAAATAACAAAAGGAGCAGAACGCTTTGCATGGCAAGACTTCGCAACGAGACTGACCTTTAATTTGACTACCCCAAAAAAACACCAAAACCGGTCCAGAATTGAGATTTAAATTCTAGTTACTGATCACCTTTATCCTATGGTGAAACATTTTTATCCTGATGGGCGTGGTCTCTATCAGGATGACTCCGCCCCATCTACAGGACACGAGGGCTCACTTGGATGATTTGACGAGGATGAAAATGATGGAAATCATGTGCAATGGCCTTCGCACTCACTTCATTTCAACCAATCGTACACCTGTGTGAGATTTAGGAGTGCTCTTACCGTCATTACCATCAAAAGGGTTTCCCCAGTACAGTTCCAGAGGCTTGGAGAATTGATGCTAAGATGTTTTGAAGGTGTTCAGATGGCTCTTGGTTGCCTGACATCTTACTAATAAACTTAATGTTTAGTATAGAGAGAGAAACAGAGAGAGAGAGAGGGAGAGAGAGAGTGTGTATATGTATATATATGTGTGTATGTATAATGCTCAATTAATGAACTGGAAGTTTCTTGGCCACACTGAATTCCAGCCTCATTTATCATTTTACTTAAACAGTCATATTATAGACGAGCATCATTGCCTTTAAATAATGTGTTTGGCCCACAGGGAATAAAAACACCGAGTTCGATTAATTAAGTATGCCTCATGAAGCTTAATGTGCCACATCAAATGGTCATCAGTAAAATTACTCTGTTGACTAATTCGCACCAGGAACTAAGCTGAAAGTTTCATAAGCGGCGACCGCCAATGACTGTGTCATCAAAGGAAGATAAATACAACAGCACAGTGTCGACTGAGACGGATTCATTTTATTGAATGGAGAAACAAACATTCACAGAAATTCAGGGAGGTAGCTTTAAAAAAAAAAAAAAAAAAAAAAAAAACCTTCAAAAAGCCATCTATTTTATAGAGAAAGAGAAATTTGATGATTTTCCAACATAGTACTTGGATATATCTCAAATGCTAGTGTTTTGCCAAAAAGTTTAGTTCTAAAAACTAGCAGGTGTTGTTGAGAGAATGTTTCATAAAAAAAAATGAAAAAAAAAAATAAAATAAAAAAAAAAGCATCAGTAAAACATCAATCTTGAAGCTTATTCAGGTAGGTAATTAGCAACTAGCATTCGGTATGAATAAACATACTCAAAAGGCTGAGAGAATGAATTAGGATATGATTCTTGCTTTTTCCTGTATAACAAAGACACTAGGCTTTGTGTTAAGATTGGAGAAGGGTGTCATTTTATAGGATTTTAAGAATTAGCTAATAAAACATGATAAAACTGTTCATGTGGCTCAGGAGTTCATGTTATCTTTGTGTTATGTTATCCACCCCCCATTTACATAGAGAAAACTTTGCATTTACACTGAGAAAGCTTTATAATTTACATACACAAAGTTTTCTCTCATTACCCAATCATATAAATGTTCATTTGTAAACCTCACTGCTTCTTTTCGGTCACAATAATGACTTTCAGTAAGTGTTATTAGAGTCTCAAATGTTTCTCCCGACGCCTGATAATAACACTGACCACAATTTTAGCTTCTGACATGCAAACTTACAACTGTTCTGTGTTTACATTCAAGAAAACGTGCAATATCGGGAACATTTTATTAGAAAACTTCAAGAAAACTAAATCAAGGCCTTTGTACGAGATCTGTACACGTAAACAGGTCATTAAATCTTGCATACATCTCATATGGCTATTTTATATACAGTGTCGTTAGAAAACATTTTCAGACATTAAATAAAAAAATATATATATATTACATAGAATTTTAGAATACAGTTATACCCTATGCTTGCATTGTAATCAGTGCACCAATGAACACGCAATATATATATTTCACAATAAGTTAAGGCTTCTACGCATTATTTAGAAAAGAAAAGCTCTTTGTGTTTACACGATAGTCAAATGTCTGTGTTTTTGGAGCCCGGGATCATCGAAGGAATAACCGTCGTAAGTAGAACTGTCGCCGTATCGGCTAGAATTCACTTCAGGAAGCTAGAAAATAAGAACTTCACATTAGCACAGGACTGATTTTTAAGCATTCAAGTAAGACATGTGATATCAGTTGTGCAACTGTACATTATTTTGCACCGTTACCTGAAAATTGTCGTTATAATTGCCTCGCCGAAAGCCGCTGACGGTGTACACCCCGTCGAGGTTTTCTACTATAAAAACAAATCAGGACGAATAATTTCTAAAAATGTATAAATCTCATATTATACCTATTTATATAGGCTACTGATCTGTTAGATGTACAATTGACTAATTGGAAACTATAAGCCTATACAGCAATGTACAGCAATGGCCATTAAGCTCATATGACCTATAGATCTAAGTGCAGAGGATTATGGGAATCATGTGACTTTAAAAAAAAAAAGAAAGAATTATTATTAAGTCTTGCTGAAACTGATTTTTAGCATTTTAGCCCTTGGGATACTCCTTAAAATGGTGCTCTGGGTAAACATTTTAAATAATATACACTACCAATCAAAAGTTTGTACACCCGTGTTCATAGAAGGCCTTCATTTATTACCATTTTATATTGATAATACTAATAATAATAATCAAAGACAATAATAATTGTCTGATCATCTCCTCAACCAGGTTCTAAACGTTTGATTTCAAGTAAAAGCTGCTTATTCGTGAAGTATATTTTGATTGCATAAACCTGCTTTCCACCATTTTTGTCAAATCACACTACCATATTTGCTAACTAATTCTATAAATCAGGATTTTTATGCTCGTGATTTGAATCTTTGCTGTATGAGCAGTAATGAGCGACAAGCCCATCTCCCTGTGGCTCCTGTGCATTACTGTGTGTGTATGTGTGTATGTGCGTGCCTCACCTCCAGGACTATCTTCAACGTATCCAAAGTTCTCCCGCACCCGTCTTCTGTCAGTGTATGCAGGGTGGTGTCTATGAGCTTGAGTGTGTGCTCTACAGGGAAACAAAAAGCTTTTAGCAGTTCACTAACACATAAGTGAGAAAAAAAAAAAACACACCCTAGCATCAAGTCCAGAAATGACAACCCTACAGATGGATACTAATCTTTCATTCATGTTTTGGGACACACACCTCACTTCTTCCTGGTAGGTTGATCCTGAAAAGCAGGAATGTAAGAATTAGCTTTTTGTTCTATTCAGTGTCCTACAGAATGTAATATACGATCATATTATTAACCACCAAGGTTTCTTTTCTTCAATAAACCATTTTGTAAAATAGCAAAAAAGGCTCTGTATTAAATATTTATGTTTAATCTTCATGAAATATTATCATCCACAAAGCAATATTTGTGCTGCAAATGTTTTGGCTTTCAGACTTCAGGACGTGGAGCCTAGAGGGTGGAGTGACACCAAACTATACGTTAAGAAAAATGTGATTCTGCTTGCCCAAGATGGCCGTCCTGATAACATTCCAGCATTCTGCTGCATGGATCACATACACAAACTCAAAACACTAAATGTCTTGGCTGACCGAAGCTACATTCGAGTGGAAAATGGAACTATTAGACGGGAGGCCTAACATCTAACATCTATCAATAGTTCGAGAACAAAACTAATAGGTTTGAGCAAAGACGTATCATGAATGGGCTAAAAAAAATAAATAAATAAACCACAAATTGGACGCCACTCTGTGTAATCACCTGACACGATTGTCATTTACAGGCTGCATGAATCTACAGTCTGGGTTAGAAAGAAATCAGCTCCAGCCTCTCTCCTTGCTTCTTCACACCATTCTGTGCATTTTTCTTATGACTATTGGTGATAGTGTTGCTCTCAGCTCCACAGACATCCAAGCCATTTGTTAACAGCAAGTAATCTGATCTAGATGCCAAATATTAAATTATATTGATGTCTTTATATCCCTGAAAGGCTGATAAAAGACAGATATAGAGGGCTAATCTAACTATAGCCCTCTTATAGTGAAGGCCTAAGGAACGGCTTCATTAAATTTTTATTATCCTTTGTACATTATGAATGACAGGCAGAGCACTCACTCCTTCTCTTCCGCCTCTTACAGCAAAAGATGATGCCGATGATGAGGAGGGCTAAAAGTGCGGCCAGGCTGAAGGCCACGGTGATTGCTATCAACACGGTCCGGTCTATGGGTGTCGGTGACACGGCATTCTCTGCAACACACACATTGAAATATTCACATTTATAAATTCAAGCAATTATTAATTGTATTAATTTAAATGAGATGAGACATGCATTTAGATGAGATGCATGAAAGAACGTCATCCTTGTTGCTATATGCATTATCGTTATCGTCGGGCCTCATTTATCAAACCGAAGGAATTGTGTCAGAGAGCATTTACGCAAGAAATATGATGTTCATGATAATCCTAAAAGAAATTTATAACATATAATCGGTGATGAGTTGCTACGATATACTATAATTGATATACTTGATATGAAGATTGGTATTGTTTTGTTACTATGGCCGTATATAACAACATATCATTTTACATAGCTAAGGTTGTCCTTTACACGAATTCAAAATTAAAATGAAAACATACCAAACGCAGATGAAATGGTACATCTTCAAACTACGGAGCGCCTTAAGAGACATGGGAAGACAAAGTTCTACAAAGATCTCGCAAACATATTGCCGTTTTTCATTCTGATCAATGTACTTCCGGGTCAGATTGACAATAAGGAAACACTGGAGCATGCACACGACCGTGGGAGAGGTTCATACAATAGAGTTTAGACATAACTACTAGTTTCACCTTTATGATACTTGACAATACATTAAGTGGTAAACTCACTTTGTTTTTCAACGTAATCTCTGTCTGTGATTCTCCAGTGTTTCCCTTTTTGTCGATCTGACCCGGAAGTACATTGATCAGAAGGAAAAACTGCACTGTTTTTGTGAGATTTTGCAAAACTCCCACCTTTTTCCCCCCCATGTCACTTCAGAGGCTCTGAATCAAACCTCAACTGACCAAACCCCAATCCTTTTTAGAGGATGTTGATAAAGTGGGACACTCGGTGTTTGATTTAAAGAAACAGATTAAGGAAGTGCCTAAAATGACCTAATGTAAATTATTTTTCTTATACATTTAAACACCATTCACTCAGGAATCTCCTTCTCATTCCTTTTTTCTGTGTTGCCTTTGGTCTCTGATTACCAATAAAGGTTGGGTTTCTTTCATATCACGCCAAATGGGCTAGATTAAGCCACTAACTTTTTCACAAAATATCTTTAATTTAAAAAATAAATAATAATTTAGGGGACAGCATCAGTAATGGTGTCCACAGAAACATTTCAAAGCCAAATTTGGATATCACACACAAATGTATTTGATGTTAGCTTGTTAATATCAAGCATTTCTCTTTCATTTTTATGTTTAAATATGATTACAAAGAAATTACATGCTTCATACCCATGATATTTTACTGCTCTATAATGTAAGCTAATTTAACACCACTTATACCCAAGAAAGCAAGCAGCACAGAGCAGGGCAGTCGTGTCAAAGCGAGTAAAACAAAATATGTTAGGTACATAGAAGCCTAAATAACATCAGCCCCATGACGAAGAGATGGTTAAAGAGGGAGGCGGCCAGCAGGAAGTAATGGAGGATGACCGAAAGGTGGAATACAGAGAAGAGAGCCATGCGGAGGAGGACAGAGAGCAGAGAGGAAGAGTTCGCGTGGTTTTTTTGTTGTTTTTCTTTTTTGCCTTTTATGAAGTTTTGTGGGCGTGGTTAAATATCAATCATCTGTGTCTTTAATGCATTTGGTAGGTTACAGGTTACATGATTGGCATTTATCAACACATTACTATGAAGAAAATTAGCAGTGCTGAAATCTTTGTAAATCTGGTGCGAATTTTACTACAAGATTGATAAATGAGGCCTGTTGAGTTTTTAATAGTATTATTGCAAGTTAGGATATTGTGATGTAAAAAAAAATTATATTCCTTTGTCTAAGTAACTTTTCCTATTTCACACTGATTAATGTGTCTTACGGACGGTCAGGAAGACGGTGCTGATTTCGGGTGATGGGAGAGCAGAAACGGACGCCAGACAAGCCACAGAAACATTGCTCGTGGCAGTGATTTTGAGAGTGCTGTTGGAATTCATAAGGGTCCCGTTAGTCGTGTTATAGGGCACGTTATTCACTGGTGTGCCGTTCACAACCCAGGAAAGCTGCGCTGCAGGAAACCAGCCTACTGCGAGACACTGGAACGTGACCTGATCTCCTGCTGTAGCTGTGCGATTTGACCCCGTAATTGCCACTGTGCCGTTCTCTGGGGACAGATATGTTAAATAAGCGTTATAACGGACTCGTTCTTCATATTCATTTGCAGGATTGGAGATCCAGATGAGGCAGAAATGAATCCAGACAAAGTTGATAAGGAAGCCAAGAACACAAACTATTATAAAAAATTACTGTTATAAAAAAAAAAAATCAGTCAACACCTTCTGGCCAATCAGAATGGAGAAGCAGCACTGTGGTATAAACTATAATAAAACACTGGTGTTCAAAACCCTTTGACTGGCAATGTTCACGCTCACAAACTCTTGGCATAAAGCTATCAGTCAAACTAAGACCAAATAAATCGATAACTTACAATGATGCATCGGACAATATCTGTTTACATTTTACAGTTTTTGTGACCAAGTCGAACATTGTTTCTATTTGTGAAAAAAAAAAAGAGCCTGGCGCGCTCGTGTCTCAGTGCTCAGAGAAATGCAGTGCGCTCATATGCGACGGTTTTTTTCCTGCTCTTGTATACACAATTCACGGCATCTTATGCCTATATTCAATACATGCCCACTGATAATGCTCGTATAGTATCACATGGTATCAGACATTGGTATCGGAGCACGTATAATATCGTTATCAGTATCGATGTGTCCGAGATACATCACAACACTCTTAAGCTGACCGTGAACAGTGTACCAAGAACTATAATGTGTGGCCACAAACAGCTATTTTCCCACAGTAACTGATTTCCCATGAGATGCCTGAAAGCACCAAGTCACTTAGGAGCACCAGAGTAACATGTTTTTAATGAGAAAGATTTCAGTGCAGTGAAAGAGAAATGGGCAGAAAAAAAACCCACAACACACACTATACATCAACATCCAATTAAAGCATTTCAATACGTGTTCAGCATTGCTGAAGAGCCACATCAGTGACTCCGAGTGTTCAGTTCAGCTACACACACGACTGAGCCGAGCTGAAGCTACACACACCACACACTGTTAATATGGCATGCTGCTTATGCATTGGATCCATAACCATGAATAGATATGGTAGGCCCACTGTGAAGAATCATTCAAATATAGTTTTCTCAAATTATTTTTCAAAGGAGAGTTCATCATTATAGGTTAATATAAACTACAGACCTAAAGGTAAAAAATAAACATTTTTAAAAATGACCACGATGCTCAGATGATGAGGAAAATCTCAATTCAATATTCTGAATATGTTTTAAAATAATTATCAGTACTTCTGAGTTACCTAGCTTGCCCTTAGGCTGCTAATTGCTAGCTTGTTCATTGTTAGCTTGTGTTTGGGTTGCTAATTGTTAGTTGTTAACTGTTAGCTTGTTTTTAGCTTGTTAATTGTTAGCTTATGCTTAGGTTGCTAATTGTTAGCTTGTTAATTGCTAGCTTGTTTTTAGCTTGTTAATTGTTAGCTTATGCTTAGGTTGCTAATTGTTAGCGTGTTAATTGCTAGCTTGCGCTTAGGTTGCTAATTCTTAGCTTGCTAATTGCTAGCTTGCTATTAACTTCCTCAAAGCTAGCTTGTTGTTAGATTGGTAATATATACCTTGTACTGTAACTGTAAATGTAAAACATTTAATTCACAGATATGTTACGAATCTGTAATTCCATTTTCCATCAAGCTCCAATTCGGAAAATTTACCACGAGTGCCTCAAACTTGTTTTGTATTTTATGTGGGGGGAAAAAGGAACGTTTTCTGAAAGTAATGCTATTTTGTAACATTAGGGAAATATCCAAATGCTATCTTTGTCTTTTACCTTAATAGTTAGCTATTTGTTAGCCTGTTACTCAAATACGCAGATTCTTCATAAAACACAAACTGTAAGAATACCTCCATGTAATTACAGAGCGCACACACTCATACCTATGAATAAAATAAGTAGCGAATTTAGCCATGGATCCTTTTCTACAGAAAACCCAAGATCTGTCCTTATTTAACTACGACCTGTTAAATGAAATCGACTCTGTGCTGCACCTCTGAAAAGAAGTAATGAGTTGGAAAATAGACTTCACTGGCAGCTAAATTAAGAAGCAGCTCGGTGAAGATCAATACTTTTTATTTTCTTATAGGTTACACACAGTAATAAAGCTTCAGATGCAGTAAAGTGCTTAAGTGTCTACAGTGGTGTGTGAGCTCCGTTATTTCAGTAGAGGCACTCTCTGACTCGCTCTCGCTCTCGCTCTCGTCTCTCTCTCTCTCTCTCACTCACACACACACACACTCACAGAACGTGTATTGTAATGTGTAAATTGGCCTTGTGCTTGTCTCTAAATAAAAAAGAAACTCAGTGAGGACACACAAATTCCAAAATACAATCTTGTGTAAAAATCTTTTTCCACCAGCATGCACTTTAGCCTAATGCTATGCTAGCTAGCATGCCAGTAGGTTTAGCTAATACTCTGGATTTAACATCACAACAAATGGCTTCCCTGCTAGCTTGTTACTTTGCTAGTGATCTTGTTACTGGATTTAATTGCACAATAAACTAGTTCACCACAATAAACATGTTAGCTGTCTTGCTCGCAAACCTAGCTAGGTTAGCTATTTAATGTAAGATCACTACTATTGCTAGCTTGCTCAGCAGTGCTGTGTTTATGCAGCTAATAAATTATTATAAGGCATAATACTGGCACTTTATGCTAACCAGTGAAGGAATAAGAAAATCTGCATTACATCACATGATAACGTTTGCAATTGTAGTCTTGTTGGATTAGCTAATCACTGAAACGTTCGTGCACATTTTTTAATTCAATATAAATTGTACTCACGCTGGACGATTAGTGTAGCATACACAGGCAGACTGGTTTGCACTTGACAGCCCACATTTCCAGCATCAGCTGTTGTGACACCCTTGATCAGAAACCCCCATGTGGATACGCCTGCTGTGGAGTAGTTTGTGGCAAAGTAACGGGTCTGACTACCGATCAGGCCTGAAGTCTCTGAAATACTGAGGGCTAAGCGGCCATTCACTGTCCAGGTCATGATAGTCCAGCCAGGTGTATTTACACTGCAGTTGAACCTGGCGTCCAAATTTTGGAGCACTGTCTCATTACTAGGAACCAGCACTTGAGCGCTCACACCTGGAAAAAAAACAAGGATTCCTAAGATTTTGAAACTTAAAAACCAAAGTCACAAATCCCAACCTTTATAAAGACTTCTTAAAGATCACCAAATTTAATATCATTAACGTGAAAAAAAAGTAAGAAAAATCAAATAATTGTTGGTGATTAAACAGATAAAGTAATCTTGTTTATTATATTTTTAGTCAATGGTAGTATACTATATAACAATAATTTAACAGTATACAACAAAGACAAGCAAAAAATTCACATCCACAATGGACTATTCCCCTCCAGACCACAAGAGGTCACCCTCACTCACTTTTGTACTTACGTTGTCTTCTTCAAATCCTTCCTTGATTTGTTCACGGCTGTTTTGTGTTCCCCTCATTAGTTCCCCTAATTAGTCACTATATTTAAGGCTTTTGTTTTTCCTCCTTATTTGTGGTAGTGCTGTATAGGGCATGTGGCTCTGCCTGGTTTTGGCTACTGGTTCAGTGCCTTTTACTTTCCTTGCCTTGGTGTAGTTATTTTTTCTAGCTTTAGGTTCTTTTCTCACTCCCTGTCAGTCTTAGTTTTTTTGTTTTGTTTTTTAAGTCAATTCTGCACATGCATCCACCTCCGCTTCCTCTCACTACTTGCAATTATACATGAACAAAAACTCCTGAATGTTAAATTAACTGAAATCTAAATCAATTCACTAAATATGTGAACAGTTGATTGACAGTAACCTCTTTATCCTCATGATCATGGATTTATCCTTATTTATCCTCATGGTCATGGTTAGGCCTGATCCAGAGTCTATCCGTGGAGTCTCTGTTTCAGGCTGTTAATGATGGTAATGCAATGAAACTTCAATCCAACTATATAGTTCTCCAAAAAAGTAGAAAAAAACCCCCACATCACCACTATTAGTATCTGTTTAGTGCTCCAAATATCTGTATCAATATTTGGTTTTAAACCACTACTGAATATAAAATGAATTAATATAAATATAAATGAGTGAGAATATAAAAAATTTAATAGCACAACTCCTTGTATTCGTATCTGTATCTTGTCCTTGTATCTGTTCGAAACACATTATTCGTATTAATAGCAAACGCGGAATTGTGATCAGATTGCCAATCAGATTCCAACTTTCCAGGTTCTGAAGTTTGTCCTAGCTATTTTTGAGGAAAAAAGGAGATCTACTAAAAGTTGTTACATTTTGTTTCGTCTGAGTCACTGTTTGTGTTCAGTGACGTGCAAGTACACACTTGTAGTCGAGTCAAACAAAACACACTGGGCGTAGCTGCTCTCTGTTTTCCCTTGTCAGCAGATCTTTTGATAAAAAAAAAAAGGCACGCTTGGTATGCACTCTGAGTATCGAGGTTTAATGGCTTGAGTGAAACCTATAAATATTAGTTTTTCTTCTGTTATGTTATAGGGAGACATTTCATGGGAAATATACTACATGACAGGAGTTCCCAAACGTATGAATTTTCTTAGATGCCAAGCCTCTACATTTTGTTTTCTCCTCATCATTTACTGCCATGCTTATAAAGCCATATTTCAAGAAATATTTCTGCATATTTTTGTTTGTTTTCTTCACTGAGTCAGAGTTGTTGACTCGACATTTTTGAAGAACTTCCGATAGATGGACGTAGAATATCTTTATTTTATTGCTGATCTTCTACACCAGTTCAGTGTGTCGAGAAAACAGCACGTAAACTCATCATTTAAATGTGTCTGGTTTGAATGGGACTTCCAAAAATAGTTAGTGATGTTCGTAATATTATGTTATGATATGATGATGTCTTATTGCATGCTGAGACATTCATTGACATCCAAACACCACTTTTGTGAAGCATGACCGTTTTTGCTGAATACGTGGCTTGTCGATATGTGCGTTCATTCATTTGATGGACATTTTTATCCAAAACCACCAAACCGGTTTGGGCGGTTGAGAGCTAAAGGCCAGGCTCAGGAGTCCAAGACTCAAGTCTCAAATACCACAGAACTTTAACGTCTCTCTGCATCAACAGCGTCGCCGGACAGTGACCAGGCGGAAGATGCATGTTAACTGTGCACTTCAGAAATGCCAGGCATTCTCAATCAGGTGAGACCTTTAGAGATCTGAGTACAGCTTAGTGCTCTCCTCAACCTGAGTATGCTTCTGAACATAGTAAAAATCAGTAGTGTTGAGCGATGGTCTCGTCACTGGCATAAAAGAATGATGTGAGGAAAACTATCACGCACACACTTAAAGACAGAGCGCCAACTGTATTCCTGACTTCTTATTTTTTAAGTCGGTAATGCTCGACTGGCTTTGTGCTAGGTTTCCTCTGAAAACCGAACAGAAAAGTTCCATTCACACAGATAAAAAACATTAATTTTACAGGTGTATCGTATTTCCTTTTGTGTTATTTGCCCTTTATTCGGACAATGTTTGTTTAGTCCATCTACTTTTAGTTTCTCCTTCAACGGCACAGTGATATGAATAATCCAGCTCATTCAAAAAAGCTGAGGGATTGTTTTTTGTTGCTGTGTTTAAGTATGATTTGTCAGATCTGTACTATACCGAAGTATTATTGAAATTATACTTTAGTACTTTTAGTACTCTTGCACTCTACTCAAAAGAAAAACCCCTGATTTTTACTCAGTTTGCTCAACAAATGCCATGAGATTTTTCCCTTGCCTAGTCCTGATCATTTTTTTTTTTAAATAAATTCAATATCAAATGAAACTGTGTACAACTGTGCTAATCTGCTTTTGAGCAAATTTGCCATCAAGTTTAAAGAAGCAAAGTTTGGTAAATTTGCTAGCTAGTTTTGTGTTGTTGTTTACTTCATTTCTACAGCATTGGAACGTTAATGAATTAAAAATTCAAGCCCGTGTGGGGATTGAATTTGGGGCGTGAGTATACTCAAGTATACACAATACTTGAGTATGTTTAAAAGTGTACTTTTTGACTTCCAGTACATTTCGCGGCCTAGGCTAGAAAGAAATCGAGAAGATTTCCGGATTGCATTCGTAAATCGTGAAACACTCCATCCTGTCCATGTCTGCATAAAAGCTACGTAAATGCATGAAATATGAAGAATATTTTTAACTGGGTCTGTGGAAATGCTAGTAATTTTGCAGAACATCATTCTTTAGCTGGTAGTGCAGTAAAGGATCTGACAAGAAATCTCAATGTCTAAGATGTAATCGTGAGATTATATTTGTTTGTTTTTCGAGAATTGTTCCTGTAGGCTATGGAATGTACACACACAGGTTACACGTACGTTTCTCATTAATAAAGTAAAGAGTTATGAGAAAATAAAAGAAGAAAAACAATTTTATTATGATATGATTGAATCCTCACCTCCTGTGATGAAAAGCAGAACAGCCGCAAGGGTGAACGTGTCCATGCTTCTTCAGGAGCGCTCATGCCAATATTCAGATCCTGAGGGTTTACAGAAACACACTCAAGGCTGGGAAATACTTGAATAATTGTACTTAATTTCCATACTTAAGTGTTATTTTGGAATATGTATATTTGACTTAAGGGTTCGAGAAAGTGAGTACTTGTATTATTATATAATTTCATTTTGTGAAAGTCTTTGTCTCTAATCCAGCCAACCACTGTGTCTGTACTGAAATAAATCAAACTGCGCCTGAGCATTTTATTTATGTTTCAGTTTAACATCTAATGTAGAAAAAATAGCAAGAATTGTGCCAATTCATCATCTGCCATGACCTATATAATGCAGTTAGCGCAGGATTAGCCACTTGAGGAGGAGCGCCCCTGGCTGTACTTCAGGCAAATATTTTACTGTGATGAATTACAGAGGTATCTGTTGTACCTCCCTAAGCATGAATTCCATCTAATGTGTGAAAGCGTGTTGAGAAGTTTCTCTAGTTACCTGGGCATATTTAACCAAGTTAGCCTGTTTTTTGTTGTTGTTGTTGCTAATACCAGGTTAGGCTAACATTGATTCCAGTAACTAGCATAACTGGCTAGGCAGCAAGTCAAATCCTAGCTAATGGTAAATATTGGTTATTTTTTTACAGCATATTTTACTTCTGGTTAATTCATTAGCAAAGCAAGCTTATTGAACCATTATTCTTTCTCATGACTATCAAAGTTACAGAGCTTGAATCATTTCTGTCAGACAAAATGGCATAGTCACTGAGTTTTAAGGAAGTTACTTTTCACATGACCTTTACTTAATTTCATCAGTTACAAACATTAGCTTTTTACTTTTTAAAAGTAGGAACTTTTTTTTTTTTTTTACTTTTCCTTGACTACATGTTGCTTGGATACTTCCACTTTTAACTGAGTAGGATTTTGACACACTATCGATACTTTCGCTTAAGTCAACATTGAGATTTTTAACAACGTCGAAATGACCTCGAAATTAACGGCTTATAGCCTTGTGGGTCCAGGTTTACTTTCTTTGCTCTTAAAAGACGCATACATTTTCTTATTAGTTTAATGTCAATCAGTGGATTATTTATTTTGCTAGCTAAATAATAATAGATAAGCCAGGAGACTAAGAGCTTAATATAATCAGAAGTGTGCAAACTGGTTAGTCGATGAGGTGTATTGAGGAAACACACCATTGTCTCTTAATATGTCAAACTTGGAATTTGATAGCATCATGTTGTTAGCCTTTAATTAAACTTCATTAAGATTTGATTCAAAATAAATAACTTTTTTTTTTACTTTCCCCATATCCGCTTGTATCCTACTTGAACCATAAAATCTGTTTAAACAATATACACTTACCAAAAAATCAATCCACGGGATTATTTAGTTACAAAGGAGATCCATGAAGAGCCGATTTTCTCCTTCTGATTCATATCCAGGCATGCGTCAAATAAATGTTCTCCGCTTATCTCATCTCATTGCGCCGAAAGGAGGCCAAAGTACAGCATTCTTCTTATCACACATACGTAAGAGGAGTGAGGAGAGAGGAGTGGTACCTGTTTAACCTCTCTGCTTTGCATGCAGGCTGGGTCATACCAAAACTCAAGGGAGGAACGTCAGGTACGATGATCACTGAAATGCCAAAGTGCCCGAGTAGCTTGTCAAGCAAAACGATGACTTTGAACTCCTGAATTATTGTGCTTGTTATAAAGTTTGTACAATACACCCTTCTTTGGCATGTAAACACAGTAAACACTCGTCTCCCTGGCAGTTAAGCCCAACCTTAGATATCACAGTCACATGTACAGAAAAGATCATCAGCAGGTTTGTACTGGAAACAATATGCCTTTGGTATGAGTCAACATAATGCTATTGTTTGCTAGATGAATGCATTATACGCTGTAATTTCTCACGCACCACCCTCTCTCGCTCACAGTGCAGAGAACCATCATTTGCATGCCATGTAAAGGCCTAAATGTGTAATGAGCTAAGGAACAAACCAACGCACTGTGCAATGCTGCACAAACCATTTTCAAGCCAGTCGGACGGCGGTGCTCCAGAGGAAGCTGAAGAATGAAGAAGCTACGTTGCAAATGAAACACGAACTCAGCATTTAGGCCGACTGGGGTGTGTATCACACTTTCAGCCTTCTCACGTTCTCAAAAACAGGAGATGTCATGCTGTGCAGTGTTTGGATGCAGATCAGAAGGTGGTAGTGTGTATTATAAGTGTTACTATAGTAGTTTGGGCTCCATCTACAGGAAGGGAACAGGTGGGAGGACATGAGAAGGATGAAGTGTGAGCTCCTCCCTACCGTGGACAGCCGTGAGACAACGACTCACACCTTAGATTGGGGTCAGCGTGGGACTGAAATGCAAGGACAAAACACATTTGCGCACATCATGCAAAAGGACGTGCTTCAGTTTTCATAGCAGAAATCTATCAAGGTTACTTTTCCTGTATGAAATATAGACTGTGTGATTTTAGGAGTCTTAAGATAAACAAACTCTTCTTTGAATTCCATACAAACTGTGAAAAAGTGTATCAGATTATATGAGAAAGAGACCTCTGAAGAAATGACTGTAGTCTCATGAATCACTGACAGACAGCCTCACTTAAATTATTCAAAGTGTCCATTGGCATGGTTTGTTTGCCTTTCTCTTGTTAGCCATCCTCTGAGATTCGGCCTTTATAGAGCTTTTAGACATGCTATCTTTCACAGTAATGGCACTAAATTGTCATGAATTCCAAGTCATGATGAAAGTCACGAGTTCTGTGCGATTTTTGTCAGCGATGGCAAAACTGTACACTCTAAACTCTCAAAAATCAAATTTACACACAAAATATATACACTCAACTAAGACATGATTGGTGGTCCTGTGTGCTTCGTTAGATGTGAATCATTGCTAAGGCTACGGCTAATGTTGCTGACCAATCATGGAAGTCTTTTAGAAGTCTTTTAATAATGGAAGTCGATTATTTGCGCTTTTAAAGTTTAAAGTAGAATTATATTATTATTATTATTTGCACTGCTTTTCGCTACAATTCCACGTTCAAGCTTTGGGAGGAGGGGTAATGGGGCGGAGTGATACCAAACCAATCCCTTACTGAACCAAGGACGCTGTCCAAGTTGGCAGTTATATGGTTTTATTCATGTGTACAGATTAAAGAAGAACTGAATGCAGTCTGTAATGGATATTTATTTAAAGATTTACGATACATTATACTTGCTCCACGCAAAAATAATTAGTCTTTAGTCTTGGCATTGTATTGAGAATAAAGAGGAACATTTTGTAGGTTGGATTTTTGTTCCATTATGATTTTGCAGCAGTTATGTAAGAGGCAGAATTTTTATATTATGCATGAGGCCCAAACAAACGACACGAGGGACTTTCATACTAATAAGGCTTAGCATTTGTTGCCCTCTAGTGGTTTTTAGTAGCTACATATGCAGACAAAAAGGTAAAGTGCTGATCTATGGCTTTATTTTCTTGTTTTCTTCGAGCTATTATTGAAAAATACTTAGCCTATATCGTTAAACCTGTATAAACCTGAAATAGTAAAAACATCTCATTACCATGTTGCATGGGGTTTTTTCTGTATAGATAACCCATAAAAATCTACATCACTGCACCATATATCAAATGGCTTCCTAATGATGGCTGCTGTGACCTTTGACCTGAGGGAGTGGGAGCAGACAGCTAAAATGGCTGTCTCAAACACAACAGCAACATTGTGTTGCCGGGGAAGTCCTATAGAAAGCCATATAGGCAACTGTATTGTGGGGAATCCCCCTAATGACACGCTTACATCTGGCCTTTACATGACACGCCTTCATTTACTCCATTACACCAGTTCTGTCTCAAAGAATCATTATCATTATTTTGTCTTTATAATTCTACTGTATTTATTATGGCTAAATTGTTAGGCTTAATTGCACCTATTGTGTGTGAAGGAAATGTGTATGGAAATAATATACATGACTACAAAAGTAGGTCAACGGTTGATTAATTATCCATAGGTCATGTTAATCAGGCCTTTAGGTTCTAGTGACTTGTTAGTAAGCCTTTTAAATCAGCCATTATGTTGTAAATGCACTGAACCATTCCATCACAGCTGAACATTATTTATGAGTGTACTCGTAAACTGCAAGCAATATTTTGGCAAATAAAATATCTTGAATACAGAAAACAATTTACAACATTTTTTGTCAGAGATAGTTTTGCTTGTTTCTTAAAATAAACTCAAGAATAAGAGAATAATTTCAGCTTGAAATTAGTAAATAATTTCTAGAAATAGATTTAAGATCCTTATAAATGGTTTCTTCACTGTGCTCATGTCCTAGGCACCCTATTTGGCTTTTTTTTATACAAATTTTGTCTTAGATGTTTTTTTGATGAAAAAAACTCACATTTTAGCTATGCAAGCTTTACCTAACCACATATAAAACCACATTTAAGATAAAAAAATTTAAAAAAATGTAACGAAGGCTGAAAAAATAGAAGCAAGTGAGGTAAAGTCTCCAGAAGAACTGTGGCAGGTTTTCCATGATGCTAAAAAAAACTTGCCAGCCAATGTTCTCATAAAACTATATGTAGTGTACCTGAGGCAAAGGGTTGTCACGCCAAAGACTTTGACTTTGTTTAGTTTGCTGTTTACTGCTCTTTATGGTAGTTTTTTGCGTATAAAATATTTAACTTCATTCATCAAGGCATCTCAGCTTACAGAATTTCTTTACATGTGCCTAAGACGTCTGCACAGAACTGTAAATAAATGCTGGAACAACCTTTTTATAGTATATTTCATTCTAGATGGATTCTCACATGGGTCCACAATTTCCATTGAAATTTTATGAATACATTTACAGTTTATCAAGTACCTCAGACCCCAACCAACCCTTCTACCCACGGCAAACCTCTTCTTTGATCTTATCTGCAAATGTACAGCAACACCAATGTCAAAGGTAAAGAGTGAACATCACTATGACCACAGACAAAAAAAAGTCACATTTCTGATCAATCATTAAGTCAATGACTCCTGAGGAAAAAAGATTTATTTGAAAATGATAGAAAAAAGATTGGCTATAGTGGTCTCCCTGAATACGCATGATATATAGTGTAGTCTATGCCTAGTGACGTTATTATACATAACGAATAGCCTAATGGTGGTTAAACGCACTGTAACCTATTATCATAGTTCTTATAGGAACTCATGTAAGGAATAAAACATGATGAGGAACCCTGAAGATGATTATTTTCCTGTACACAATATCCCAAAGTGTTTTTTTCCTCTTATATGACAGCAATTTGCCAATGATCTTTTTTTTAATTAATTAAAGAATGACCTGAGGAACGTCCATGAAACAGTTCCTGTTGTTGCTTATGTTCTAGCAGTGTTCAACAGGTCCTTCAGCCTAGATAGGAAATCATCCCATATGTTCTGTTGTAGCAAGTGTTATTTACTACACTGTGGTGTGCTAGGGTGCAATAAAACAGAATGCTACCAGGCTGAATAAACATATTGAAGGGGTGAGATCTGCAAATGGTGGTGGGAGGTGAATGGCTTTCAAATGGAAGTCCACCCCCTCCGGGGCATACTTGTTAAATTGAATACCTTTAGTAAGAGGTAAATCCAATTAGGGTTCATCAGGAGTACTACAGGAAGCAATACATACTTAACACAGAACTCATAGAATTACATTGGGTTTTTTTTACCTGAGCTTAAACTACTATATGGGGGACAGATATAGAAATAGAAACCTTAAGCTTGTCTTTTGTTTAGTTATTCATATCTGGTTGTTGTTTGCTTGTCTTGTTTGACTGTATAACGACTTCCCTTATGAAACTTTAAAAGGATATCTATTTTTCTAAAGAGAATGTAGTGTGAAGCAAAGAGTTGAAGAAGTGTTTAAGTTATGTAGATACCTGAAAGTCACCTCAGGAGATGAATATTTCGAAATCCAGTGCATCCTATCGCATGTGATACAGATGCTTCTTATGAAAAATAATGAAAAACTAATGAAAAATAATTGGAAAATTATGTCTTAAGAAATGTAAAAATATAAAGGATTTTAATATACATAACAAATTTAATAAGTATTTTAAATAATACAAAAATGCCAACAAATTCTTGTGATAATGATAATCAAACAAATGATTATTTAAAATATTGGAAATAAATAACAATTACAATAATACTAAATTGATGAAGGTAATAAAAAATACTTAATAATGTTATGTAAAAGAAGTAGAAAATACATCATAATAATAATAATAATAATAATAAATTTTCCAAAAAAAGCCCATTTTTCCAATGTTGGCTTATGCTTATGTACTATTTAGCTTCTTAAACAATGGAAGAAACATGTAATACAACAAATTACAGCCAAAGGTATGGCATTTTTGTACACTTTCTTTTCTGGGGATGGCATAGTAATGTTGCAGTGTGCGTGCATTCAAGCCTCATGTGTCTGAGGGTGTTGCAGTTTGTACTTGAGCCTGGTTTCTTCCTCTATGGTGTGGAGTCGGAGGGGATGGTGATGGGCAGCTGTTGTGCCAGAGGGGCCCCTGATTTCACTGTGTTATCTGAAACCCACCTGCCACTCCCACTGCCCCCCAATCCTCAATCCTGCGTGTGTGTGTGTGTGTGTGTGTGTGTGTGCATACACACCGCTGAGGGAAACAGCAACAGGAGCCAATGTTTTCCCGCCTGAAAGTTGGGGCTAAAGAAAGCCATATGAGGGCCATGGGGGAAGGGAGGAGCACAATGTCCCAGTAGACAAACTGCTCCAAAAATAAAAGTTTGGGTTGTGTTTATGGACTCATTAGCATGTGTGACTTCAAATTTAAGTTAAAGTTGATGGCTTACAAAAAGCAAAGATTTATGAAAATCTACAGATTTAAGTTTATGGTTAAAGAAAGTGTCTTGATTTTTTTTTGTTTGTTTGTTTTTAAATCAACAAAGTTATTTGTACCTGTTGGCATGTAAGACTGTGCAATTACTATGGTCTTTTAAGATTATTAATTGCCTCATTGAATGAGATGATCCCAAAAATCTTGGCTGGATTCTATAACGCAATATGTGATTCATGCATTTTCCAGGTCAGATTATAAAATAAACCTTCTCTATATACATATATAAATGTACTATTAAAGAAAAGTATTATGTTCTCCTTACATAATCAATCCATTCATTTCAGGCTCAGGTAAACAGAAACCAGTGCTTGTTATAATAGTATCAATGATGTCTTTAGAGAAAACATGATTTAAAAGGTGAAAAAGAGGAATTTGGCATTGTTTGTGGCTGTGTAAAAGAGGTAATAAGGATATAGTTTGTCTGTGGATTAGCATGCATGGTAGCTTCGCAACTCATTGCATGATAGGCCTGGCATATAAAACTAGTAAGAGTATATCAATTAATGTGAAAGTTTTGTATGAATTAATTCAGTGTTTACATTTTGACATCATAGCCATATTTGTAGCTGTCCTGTGACTTTTGCATCAACCCACCTGGTTCTCCTGTTGGTGGCATTGAGATGAGTGCTGTAGCAGTGTTTACACTCTTGAGATTTTAATTAAAAATGTTCTGACACTGCCAGAACTTTGCCATCGGCTGACTTTGGTAGCAGCAGCACTAAATCGGCCACCAGTGAGCTGCACAGTACGTGGTCCAGGACAGGCGATCGCAACTTACAACCAAAGAATTATTTTATGATGTAATTTTTGTCTGTGTCAAATCAGGCCAAAATTCATAGAGTAAACCCGGTTTAACGTACAAAATGTGTTCAATATTAATATCGGTTGTTTTATTTAAATGAGTGTGTAATAAATGGTCATTACACATACATTATGCAGTTTGTTGGGTAACATGTGATCACTGATTAATTACAATTGTTTTTATGATTTAAAAAAAATAATAATTTTCCCAACACTTAGCAGAAATTCTAAAGTTCTGCTCACAGACATTACCTCTTACTTCTGAAAAACATCAAGCAAAGATGTTTTCAATCCATTTCATCACTTCAGGCAGACCTCAAACATTTTATTCAGCTTTATGCACCACAAACTGTGAAAGACACTTTTACTGTATCACTAGGCTGACTTTCCTAGATTATTCAGTGAAATATTTAACATTATAGATCCTGAGGTGAATTTTTCCCCCTAATTGGGACTCCATTTTGGATCTGGTACAGCAGTTCCCCCTCTATTCAAACGTAAATAAGCCTTCTGAAACCAGCATACTTCATCTATTTAAAAAGAAAAACAAAAAAAAACCGAGCAGAGAGAGCAGCGCCAAAGGCATTTAGAGGCATTTCCTCATATGTAACATGAGCAATTACATAACACGAGGTTGGGGGAAAAAAAAAACGACATTGTAAATTGTTTCACACGAAACAGTCGCCATTTTGGTCCCAGCAGCTCAACACAACTCGCTTGCACTCCTATGTCACCTTTGTGGTCATTTTTAACCCAGACTTCATACACGTTAGACAGCTAATATATCACGAAAGTACATTTTAGAATAATGTTTAGATTTACACAAGGAAAAAAACATATAGATACAATCATTTCGACACAACCAGCTTTGGGTTTTTTTTTTGTTTTTGTTTTATTTTTTTTAAAAACACACGAGTCGCCCAGTGCTGAAACAAATACCAGTCCATTGATTGGCACACGCGAGCACCCACACAGGTACGTTGCTATGATTTGAAATCGCATTGTCGCCCTGGGAAGCCAATCAGCTCGCGCCCGAGGCGGCGAGGGGCGTTGCGTTCGGCTGCGAACACCAATCAGGTGAGTGCGCGAGGCGGAGAAGGGGCGTGGTCATTAGCTCGGCGCTATGATGATGAAGTGAAGAGGGGCGAAAAAGAAGGGGGGAGAATCCAATCCGGTTTGAGCTAGTTTGTGTTTCGATGGGACGTTAACGTCTTCCTGCACTGAAACCTGTGTGTGTCTTTTTATCGAGCTAACTAAGCACTCTTGTTAGCTATTTTTAGGCTCTTTGCCTTGCTAACTTTGTCCCCTTCCTTGTTGCGTATTATTCTTTATTTTTTGCGTTTAAGTAACACCTCAAAACCAGCCATGCCCAAAAGGAGCAAAGTAAGTACTATTAACTATGTGTGATACTTGCTTGGAATTCTCTTTGATCTGTGATTTATTTAATCGGTGTAAATATGCAAAATGTGCACTAATGCATTGTTTACGGAAACATGCATTCAAGTGGTAATTCTCTCTGTTTGCAGTGTGCGAATTGAGGTTGCACTAGGCATTCATTTGGGTGCATATTTTTAAATGTTTTGATTTGCCATGCGTTTCCTTTCAGCGTGCACAGACTGAGATTTCCCTTCTTAGCGCGTTAAACGAGCGCACGCGTCCGTTTTCGTAAAACAGTAAGAAATGACTTTTTAAGCAGGTTATTTTCATGCTCACTGTTTACAAATGGACGAAGTAGCCCTGGATACATGGATCTAGACAAAGGGGTGTAACTGAGAGGAGCTCTACTTTTCAGTTCTTTCCTCTCCATAACCTCAGTTAGCAAAATGCACGATTTAAAAGAAGATGAAAAAGAATATCATGCATTTTAGGCCGTTTTTGTTTCCCAGCGTGTGCATAGGTTTGTTTGCATGTGTTTTGGGTTTTAAAAGGGGGAAAACTCGATCCTTCTGTTTTGGAAAAACGGATCTTGCATGGAAATGCTCCTCCAAGAAAAGCTCTGTGGCAGGATCCCCGCGACCGTTTTTTTCTGCCTGAAAAATAATCAATATAAAGCAAAACCGCGTATTTAGGTTATTTGGGAGTCGGTTCGACTTATATAATTGCATGCATGTGATTATAGTCGATGTCCATTCGTCGCCATAGCTGTGGATTCGTGCAAATCTGTGGTTGTAAAAATGGCGAATCTCGCGCACCGCAGCGACTCCGTTGTTTTCTGTTGACGTTTTCTTTTTCTTTATAACGATCTTAAACTATTAGAATACGTCCTTAACGAAAACAAAAAGCTAACCAAAAAAAAAATCTGAATTTGTTTCAAAACGCGATTTTAACCGTATGTATTTTAATCTAATCGTCAACGTAGCTGAATAGATTAGTGTGGAAGGGGGCGGGGTTCATAGTTCCCTCCTTCTCCCTCGTGCACAGACAGGCAGCCAATCAGCACACAGCGCCAAGAAAATGGCGGGCTTTTGAGCACATTAGTGATTTTTAATGAAGGGGGTGGGGCGGTTTTTACCGATTAACCAACACATTCGCCATTAGGTTTTTATTTTTAATATTTATACTTATTAATAATTATTTTGACTGCAGTTCTTGCTATGCTAGGAGAACAACGTCTTCCTTTTACATTTCAACTGATTGTGCTCTAAAATCTCTTTGTTTTTCAGGCGAACAATGACACCGAAGCCAGCGAAGTAAGTTGCTTTTATTGTTTCTGTTTGTACTTTTCTCATTATTTTAACTGCTCAAAGTTGTGACGACACAAACTCACAAGTTCCTGTGTTATTTTTCAGCCCAAAAGGAGATCAGCGAGATTGGTAAATGTAAGTAGGTGCCCTATGAGTGATGGCACTCTCTGCTGATTTGCTTTCCACAAATAAGTTTTTACACAAATCTCATAACTTTATTTTATTTACAGAAACCGGCGCCTCCTAAGGCAGAGCCGAAGCCAAAGGCAAAGGTATTAACGAGCCTGCCACTTTGTTTTACTTTCTTGCTAAACGTACAAAGATTGATAGTTATTTAAGCAGTAATGACATGTGCTTTACAGAAGGCACCCGCCAAACCCAAAAAGACTAAGGAGCCCAAGGATGACAAGCCCAAGGACGAGGAGAAGAAGGAGGAAGTCCCTGCCGAGAATGGCGAGGCAAAGGCCGAGGATGATGTAAGCCTTCAGGCCTGTGATATTTAATGAGAATATTGACCTTTGTTTAAAAAAACGAATCAGGTGTGATACTTGTGCAGTGTAATATATTACAGGTGTAATATTTCGTTTTCTTCAGGCACCAGCAACAGAAGAGACGGAGAAGAAGGACAACGCAGCAGAATAACGTCTTGTCTCAAACCAGTGCTCCCTGTACCTCTCTTCTTGTACAATTCAGGGGAATATTTTTATCTACTATTTTCTAAAAGCAGTTTTTTTAGTAGTTCGATTGTAGAGACACATTTTTTATGAAAGCTACAATGCATTTTGAGGGGGATTTCATCCCATCCCACATTTGTACATCCAGAACAGTTATTGTCTGTCAGTTCCTCTTTTCAAAGTGGGAAGGAGTTACGCAATTGGTGCACACACACACACACACACACACACATTGCGCATGGCGTTTACAGAGACAGTTGGACAACTCGCCCAAATGACTAACATTCCATTGGCTCAATGAGGGATTTCTTTTTTTCTCTCTTTTTCATTTTTTGTTATTTTATTTTTTTGTTTGTTTATTTGAATGTGCGTAACCTGTTATGTATGCGTACGCGGCGGGGAGGGGGTGCGAATCACTTATCGTTTTCTTGTTTATAATGAGGCAGATTACTTAGGACGTTTGTAAGCTGTGTACTGTGTGTTCATTCTTGTACCGATTCTGCTTAATAAACCTACTTTGTAGTACTGGAGCTCTCCATGTCAGGCCTGTGTATCATCACGTGTTTTGATTTGTTGTCTTTCCTGTGATAGCGCCACAATAGAGCTATATAGCAGCTGTGAAACGATCTTCGACTTTATATGCAGCGTGTAATGGTACCTTGTCCGAATGGTCGAAACCGAATCCTTGGCAAAGCTCAAATGCATAGACGTGCTAAAGCTTGGCCACCGTTTCAGGTTGGTCTGATGATCGAGTCTAAAATCTGGCAAACTGTACAGCACTCGTACCAGCAGTAGCAATATGCACGTGCAACTACAAATGTACAGTTTCTTTCAGATCATTGTTTATAGATGTATCTCTGTGTATTGTTTGATTAAAGCGAGCCAATAAAATTTGTTTGTGACACTTGTTTCTCCCGCATTTATGTTGACCCATTTCTGGTTCACTGCATTATTCAACATATAATTCTTTAATACAGGCCTGCCTCATGCGTATTATATAATACACATTTATAATACTTCTATATGTAACTTAAAAGTGTAATAAACATTAGTGTTACATTTCATTGGTCATTACTAGTCTGTAACCTCATGTTGCTTCACTGCACTATGTCTAAAGTTTTAACTTTTTTAAAAATGTTTTTAAAAAACTTCAGCTTAAAAGTTCAAATCCCAGGACTGACAGAGGGCCACTACTCAATTTTCATCTGTTTTCTTGCTCCTAGATTCCTTTTTTTTTTTTTTAGTTAGTGCAATGTGAGTTCATGCTAAAATTGCTGTATATAATAGCTAAAGTATGGTGCAAATTCTTTAATAAATTCTGTCTTCTGTATAAACAGTTGTCTTCTGTCTAACTTTTTTTGAGATTACAGAGAAATATTTTGTGTATCTTTAAGAAATGATAATTAGTACTAGACCACTTTAGATAGATAAAAAGACCATAGATAAAAATCATAAAGGCTGTCTGGTTTTACCTGCAGAAACACAAGCCTGTGAGGCAAATCTTGCAGAACTGTGGCAGGTTTTCCAAGATGCTTGCTTCCATTATAAAACTGCATGGTGTTGTACCAAAGAGAACAGATACACCAAATATTTGATTTAGTTCTGCATTGTATTGCTATTTATAATAATATATACCCCAGTGGGGTTGAATTCTCAAATCTGATAGGTCAAAAAGCATTGATTTATTTTCTCTAACAGCAGCTCTGACTGCAGTGCAGTTGAAAATCACAGGTATATACTAATGCTATAGTGAGACGCCTAAGACAGCGCTACAGGGAGACAGGAAGGACAGCTGATCATCCTCGCAGTGGAAGACCACGTGTAAC
>JAQQZX010000009.1:2145702-2167107 GCA_030068355.1 Notoglanidium maculatum | reverse complement strand
TTTGGATTTTTACAACATTATTGTTGAAATACACAGTCCTGAAAAAGGGACGTTTCTTTTTTTGCTGAGTATATATAGAGTATACTTGTGTGGCAGATGCTTTATATAATCTGAGTCTAATAATATACCTGTTATTTGTTTCAGTTGTCTGAAAGAGGACATTTGTAGAAGGAGTGTACAGTGTCTGTGCTTTGTAACAGTCTGAGGTAAACTTGTAACTTAAGTTTTCCGACATGGGGAAAGTCTTCAGGATTACTATTTATGGTTTGTCTTAGTAACTTCAAGAGAGAAAAGGTTGATGAGGGAATGATAGTTTAGAACTGTGAAAATGAAAGAAAGAACAGAAACTAACTTGTTTCCTTGGTCCACAACATTAAATATAGCTATAAATGGATGAAAGAAACTACAAAGTGTCATTGTATAATAAATAAAACATTGTAGTTATGAGAAGATTGCTGAAGAGATGCATTTCCGCAAGAAAATGCAAACGTGCAAGTGCAGCTCATGACGGATGGATGTTTGTGTTGGGTGTGTTGGCCTGAGCTAGGAAATGATGTTTGGTGGCTTTCTGATGAACTGTGAACGAGCAGGACGACCATTGTTCCAAAACTCCATTCATTTCAATGGGGCCTGCATTGCGGCCAATGGGAGAAAAATTGGTGGATGAAAAGCAATACAAAGATAAGTGCAGGTCATAGTTGATTTCATGTATGTGTTAGGGGAGGTGTCCTGGGGTGTCATATTAAGTTTGGTGGCTCTCTGATGAAGCATGACTGTGCAAGAAGAGTTTGATTCTTCCAGAATGATCAGCTTTGATTGGATCACCATCAGACCCCACAGAACTTAATCAGGAAACTAAAGGAAACTAAAGGTTAACCTCTTAGTGCAGTATTAAGTCAGTGTTTTGCTATGCTCTAATGTGGCTCCACTTAAAAGATGAATGATTAGAGAGAAACAATTAGCACCCTGGTATAATAATGTTGACACATACACCCTAAAACAGACCACTTGGAAATTAGAATGCAATTGTCATCAAACTAAATTGAAAGTATTCCAATTAGCATGGAACGAGAGATTCCTAAGCTACTGGAAAGCTCTTGGTTCTGCTTGATCAATATATCTCTCCAAACTAATCAAAGATAACAAAAAAAAAATCCTAGATTCCTATTTAATACTGTAGCAGAATTAACTAGGAGTAAGACCTCCACAGAAAAATTCATACCATAAATATGTAGTAGCAATGACCTTATGAATATTTTCAATGTCAAATTTGAAAAGATCAGACAAAAAATTTCAGATAATGAATTTAACACAGACATTTTGTTAACTAACCCTGTAAACAACAATATAACTATATCAGTTCAGTGATTAGAATCTTTAACCCTCCCCCCCCCATTCGAGAGACTGACCTAATTTCACTAATTTCCTCATAAAATCTAAAATATGTTAGATCCATTACAGGCATGGTTCTTCAAACAGATAATATCAGAAACAATCAAACCTATTCTAAAAATAATCGATTCTTCCCTTATCATTGGCTTTGTACCTAAATTAGCAATTATCAAACCCCTGATTTAAAAACCTGAGCTCAACCCCAGTCAGCTGTCCAACTACAGGCAACCCTATACTATCCAACCCTTTATCTCCAAGATCTTATAAAAAGCTGTAGCCCAGCAGGTGTGCTCATACCTATATAGGAAAATTCATGAAATGTATCAGTCAGGATTTAGGCCTTATCCTAGCACAGACACAGTGCTGGTTAAAGTTGTAAATGACCTACTACTGGCCTCTGATCAGGGTTTTGTCTTCTTGCTTGTGTTACTTGACCTTAGTGCAGCTTTTGACACCACTGATCATACTATTCTCCTTGATAGATTAGATGGTGTTGGAGTTGAGGGAACGGCCCTCTCCTGGCTCAGGTCTTATTTGACTGATTATCTGTTTGTTGATATAAATGCCGACTCCTCTACTCATACTAAAGTGCAGTTTTGTGTTCCGCTATAGTTTCTATTTTAGGCCCACTGCTTTGTTCTTTATATATGCTATCTCTGGGTAATATTATTTGTAAACATGATATTAGCTTCCACTAATTTTCAACAAAGCCAGATGAGAGACACCAGTTTAATAAAATACAGGAATGTATAAAGGACATTAGACAATGGATGCTTACTATCTTCCTTCTACTTAATTCTGATAAGACAAAAGAAGCACACGATATACACTGTCCTTAACCAGTATGTGACAATGAGTATGCCCAACAATCTGTTTCTCTCTCTCTCTGTCTGTCTGTCTGTCTGTAGAGCTGCACATGCTACCTCTGAGATACCAGTGATCCTGACCACTTCCCAGACCTACCTAATCCATCCTGATATCCTGCTTCTGGTTGGAGCTATCATCACTTGGAAACCACTCACTCCTGCTGAGGATGACCCCATATGAGCAGTCTGAACATACACTTAGAAACTGTGAAGATGGGGTTGGACTGTTGTTGACACAAGTAGTTCTACTACAATGGCTTAGGACTTCAATTGCCATGCTGCAGGTGTGATGGGTCATGTGGCAGTAAGAAAGCCATTCCTTAAAGTATGTATTAAGAAAGTAAGGCTTGCCTGGGCTATGAAATACCAGCAGCGGACTACTGAAGACTGGAAGAAGGCCTTATGGACCAATGAATCAAAATTTCAAATGTTTGGTTTATCACCAGGGTGTTTGTATGCCGTTGAGTTGGCGACAGGTTGCTTCCTCAGTCTGTGACACCAACTGTCAAACACAGAGGAGGAAATGTGCAGTCTGGGGTTGTTTTGCCAGAGGACGTGTCGGTGACCTGTACCTGCCATTCTGAACCAAAAGGGTTACCACAACATTTTGCAGCATAACTTCTCTTCTGCATCTAGCAGGTCACGAGTTTGTCCTGCAGCAAGATGACCCAAATCATACCTCCAGGCTATCAAATTTTAACATTATGAATAGAACAAGATAGTACAGTTAAAAATATGGAATGAACTGGACAAAAAGGTGAAAAGAAAGCAACCTAATAGTGCAACACATTTGTGGGAACTTGCAACAGTGTTGGGAAGAACTGAAGGAATAATTGAATTCCTTCACAGAAAGAATGCCCTGTGTATGTTTGGCTGTTATATTAGCAAAGGGTGGTTACTTTGAGGAATCAAAAATTTAAATAAAAGTCTGTACACTTAATGATTATGATTCCTTGTCTTCTTTTTTATTTGATGGTGTTTATTTGTTCTATGCCTTGACTTCATGAAACATTAAGGCATTAAACTGCATGCATTTCCATAAAAACTGAAAAAAAAACTGAGGTGTTCTAAAACTTTTGACTGGTAGTATTGACTTACTTATTTATGGGTAAATTATGGTATTATGGGATTTATAAGTTTGAAGTTTATAATCGGAATTTATATATTTCTGTAAAGCTGCTTTGGACAATGTCCGTTGTTAAAAGTGCCATACAAATAAAACTGAATTGAACTGAATTGATTCTTTTTGAGTGCATCTTTCTAAAAGCTGTATACAAACAGACTATTTAGGCACAAGATGGATGAGTTGAAGTGGATTTGGGATCAATTTCTCAAAACCTGCAGGAGAAGAAGCGGGACAAAAAAATGGTCTGACGCATAGCAGTAGTGTGATTTCTTGCACATTCACACTAATAAAACAGTTTGGTATGTGCTGTTATAGGAAAATACTCAACCTTCGGGTGGTAACAGTATCTCATCACACCACCCTGTTGATTATTATTCTGTACAAAATATACCTTATAATTTTTTATTCCTTACTAATATGATATTTAGGAAAATGTTCATTTAATTATTTTAAAATAATTGTACCACAGAATTTCTTTATATGATTATACTGTAAATTTGTATCTCTAAATATGCAGATAATGGACATTTTGTGACTGTTAGTTTGTAATGAACGAGTGTATGTTTATGGCATGTGATTATACTTTGCTCTCAGTGTGTTATTACAGTGGAAAAAGTTGTGGTGTGTGCTTAGTAAGCAGGATTATAAGAATCAGGTTTGTTTATGTGATTAAGAGATTTTGCATGACTGTGGTGAGAAGTGGATATGAACAGCTGTCTCTTTGAACTTTGCCCATAGTCTACAGTAGAAAAAAATTAATGTGTGATAAACCATTAATTGCTTTAAGAGTAGTCTCTCAGGTCATGCAGGCTGCATTAAGCAGGATGTGACTTAGAACATTTCAGTAAGTATTGTAAAGTTACAATGATCTTAACCGAGAAAGAAAGAGAACTTAATTCCTTTAGCCTTCATCTTTCCACTGTGATACACGTTACCGTCCAAGACGTTGTCCGACGTGAATGTGAATACAAATGGGAAGAGTACAGGGTGGGAAATCAAAAAAACTTCACCATTTTATATATTCACTATATGGCCAAAAGTATTTGGTTGCCTGAGTCTTGAACATCCCACTCCGAAACCATTGGCCCTCCTTGGAAGGAGTTGGACCTCCTTTTATCGTTCTAATAACCTCCACTCTTCTGCGAAGGCTTTACACTCAATTTTGGAGCATGGCTGTGGGGATTTGTGCTCATTCAGGTACAAGAGCACAAGAGGTCAGACAGTGATTTCTGGGAAGAAGAAATGGTGTGAAGTCACTGTTCCAGTTCTTCCCAAAGGTGTTCAGTGTTCTGAGGTCAGGGCTCTCGAGTTCTTCCACTTCATCATGTCTTCATGGAGCTCACGCTGTGCACAGGGGCATTTTCATGCTGGAACAGGTTTTGGGTTTTTGATTCCAGTGAAGGAAAATCTTAATGCTACAGCATCCATTCAGAAAAACATTCTATACAGTTGTGTATTACCTTCTTTGTAGCAACAGTTTGGGGAAAAGAATACATATGGGTGTTGTCAGGCGTCCACATAGTTTTGACCAGATAATATATATACATTGAACCATACTACCTGCGGCGTTCCACTATAATACCATCATCAAACTTTGATAGATGGAGTCTAAACGGGATGGAGTCATACCAAACTGCCCAGAGATAAAATGTAATCCTGGTAGTGTTCATTCACCTGTGGAAGTTTATGTGACATCGCTGAAGATCTGGATGTGGTTTGAGGTGGATTTTTACAATGTGCAGCCATGAGTTTACAGGCAAGATTATGGATCATATAGTTTACCATTGCTTGTTAGCTATAGCCTTGCAGCCCCAGGTAAAAACAAAACAAAACAAAAAACAGACATTGGACACGAATTATGTTTCACTTAGTGCAGGAACTCACACTCCTCTGCTAATTAGCACAGAATATTTCCGAACCTTCTCTTATCTACAACTTCCCATGACGGTCGTCTTAATCTAGCCCAGATGCTGCCCCCAGGTCTAACCCTCATCTTGAGTGCTGCTACCAAAACAGACAAAATGCTTAGCATGACCTCGGAAATATGTATGACTATGGTGTGTAAATCCTTTGTCCTGTGTTGCTAAACAAGAATTACGAGATTCACAGTTTTAGTCTTTCCGCAAATCAATAAACCCGCACATGTTTGGTAACCAAGCTCATAGATATTATAGTAGAAGTAAAGAAGGTAAGTTGTGAGAACAAATAAGCATTTCTTTTTTTTAATTGAACAAGGTAAATACACATAAATAAACATCAGTATTGTAGCTAACAATTTTGTTGATTTGAAATTTTTATTGAATTAAAACCTATATAACTTTTATTTATGTTGTTGTTCAACTGATTTGGCAAACGAACACAAGGAAACATTCATGATGTACATAAACAATTTTGCTGCTTCTATAGTCAATTTATCTCTAGAAAAAAATAACTAAACTTGACCATAATCACAGCTTTCTATACATGGTAAATCTGTGTACTGTAAAAATGTATTGAAATGATAAATCTGAGCTAGTTACATTCTATGACCAAAAGTATGTGCACCCCTGACCATCACACCAATATGCGGTCCTTCTCCACACTGTTGCCACAAAGTTGGAAGCACACAATTATACTGTATATTACATACATAACATTCTACATTGTAAAGAATGTCATTGCATGCTGTAGCATTAAGATTTCCTTACACTGGAACTATGAGTTCCAAACCTGTTACAGCATGAAATGCCCCTGTGCACAAAGCCAGCTCTCCATGAAGACATGGTGTGTTAAGGTTGGAGCGGAAGAACTCAGGTTTCCTGCAAGAGCCCTGACCTCAACCCCACTGAACACCTTTGGGATGAACTGGAACACAGACTGCATCCCAACACCAGTGCCTGACCTCACTAATGCTCTTGTAACTGAATGAACAGAAATCCCCACAGCCACGCTCCAACATCTAGTGGAAAGCCAAACAGAAGAGTAAAGCGCGTTATAACAGCAAAGATAGAATAAATCTGGAATGTTCATATGGTCAGGGGTGCACAAAGTGTATAGACTTTATTTAATAATGATTCTAATTGGAAAACTCTAATTCCAACATGTACAGTGGCTATAAAAGTCTACACACTACAGGTTTTTGGGTTGAATAAAAAATGAAATCAAGATAAATCATATCAGGTCTTTTTTCAACTTTTATTGTAACACAGAAAGCAACAACAACAAAAAAGAGAGAAATGTTTTAAGGAAAAAAAAATAAACACGTACTATACCCCGGTTACATAAGTGTGCTCACTTCATAATGAGGCACCCGACTGTGCTCAGAATTAACCAATCACATTCAAACTCATGTTCAAAAGTAATTATCATTCACCAATGAAACTCTTTTTGTTTGTCATTTGCACCACAGTTGACACCTGGAAAACCGCACATTGAAATTCTTATGGTAGCTCGACTGACAAATACTGAACATATATTAACATAAACAAAATATATAAATATAAACTCAAAATTAACATCCAGGGCAAAGTAACCTACTTATTAGATCTGCCTCTTTGTTTTCACTTGAATTTTGTAGGTTGCTGTATCACTCAAGTCTGGCATGATTTATTTTGGTTTCTTTTTATTCTACATCACAAAAAAGGCCATTTTAACAGGGGTGTGTATACTTTTTAACCCCACTGTAGCTGGAATTGCATTTCTTGCAAGGTTTGATTCACAGGTCTGATTGAAAGTGCAGTTGCTATTACTTTTTCCATATGGCAGACTCATCCTAGTTTAGGCATTGAAAATTTAACGTCAAATTAAATTTGTGTTTTAATTTTGGCAGATGCTGTGTTAGAAAATGCAAATATATTTTGCGTTATTGAATTTGAATTACGTGTATAATAATGTAACTGTAAATACATGTTTGAATTTGCATTTTCTAACCAGGATTAGAATTCGACTTAAATATTTAAACTAGTGTTCTATGTCAAAGTTTCTTTCCTTTTTCATTAAGACATAAATATTTGGTTGACAGGTTAATGAAATGAGCTTTACTTAAATATATCGCTTCTATTATTTTTGTTTGTTTGTTTATTTGTGCATTGTTAGCATCAAATATGCCATTATGTAAGCATTGATCTATAGCACATAAAGCATGTAGTGATGTGAGGGTCAATTCAGTTTCCATCAGTTTCCAGTGTTGAAATTTCTGCACCGCTGACTGGAAAGTTGTTAGCTCAAATCCCAAGACAGTCAAGTTCAACTCTCAGTTCAGCTCTAGCTTTGCTCAGTGCTTGGATTAACTCCTGGTTCACCTGTAAATCTCTCGAGGGATAACAGAGATTAATAGAAAACTGCTCCTTAGAAGGTTAAACCCTCAAACCTCAAAAATATCTTAAAGGTGCTGATAAGGATGTAATCCCTTGATATATACACTGGAAAACTGTTTTCTTTCTTTACTTTCTTTACATCAGGGCTGAAAATAAAAACTGGTTCAGGCATAGTTACCTTTTTCCTATTTAAACTGTTCCATGAAAAATGAAAGGCCTAATAATAAAAACACACCCATGTAAACATGAAACATAAAGATCTACAACTTCCTGCATAAGTTGGAAGACTAAAAATCCAACTCACTATTATTCTAGAGATTATAATCTGCAGAAGTTTGCTGTGTGGGTGGCACAAAGAGGCATTTTATGTCCTAAGTCTCGCTGCAGCAGTTTACACACCAAATCTAACCAAATTATATCTCTAAGAGTTCAGATATAAGATATTCCTGCTATGCAATTTGTCTCATCTTGCTTTAAATAACTGGGTGATTCCAAGACTGTAGTGCCATTTTATCGCTTAATTCTTAAAAATGAAATTAACATAAAGAAGTGTCAATCCATCATTTTTGTATGGTTTCTTTGCTGATAGCTGCATTTTGCACTTCTGTAACAGGATTTTGTTGTTTTTGTTTGCAGTTTGCAAATACCCAAAACAAATAGCAAATAGCATGGACACTAATGAGATTAAAGACTGTAAAAATTTATTGCTTTTTATGAATAATTCACTTTCAAAGTGACCAATATGACATCATACAATTGAAGACGGAGAGAAAAAGAGTGTAAGAAGGTACTTTTCTTCCTCTCATTTTCAAGAAATAAAAAAAAAAAACCTTTCTTCTGAACATTGATGAATATTGAAAACATTTGCCAGTGTTGAATGCGTTCATGTAACAGGGCCGAGTGAATGTTGGGTGACACAAAAGTGAACATTTTTATAACTTATATAATTAATTATTTATTATCATTATGACTGTAATTTTTTTTGTCAACTATTCAGTTGATTCCGCTGTTTTCTCGATTCAGAATAACATGTAAATGAGAATTACAATTATAATGAGAATAGCAGATTAATGGGGAACATTTCAGTTTGTCCACGTTCTGGCTTACAGCTTTTTCCCCTCCAATTTGAGGAAAGTGCTTTAGTGAATCTTACGCTCTTTTACTTGGAGCCAGGAAGTGCTAATTTTAAACCTTTTTTCCCCTGTCTATGTTTAATCCACCCACAAAACAATATTGTTTGGGGGGAAAAATAAATAAATCGTGAACTATATTTGTTCTTTTACTTTTTAAATGTCCCAAGGTACTGCATCCTCATTATCTAGGATATTTCATGAATATTTTTTTTAATTATGATTTACCGAAAACGATTTCGCCATCTAGTGTTAGCATGCTTGGACAGTTGTACTTTATCATTCGCAATTTATGCTATCTACCTGGATTGCATAAACCATAATTAAAAGGATGATTTAGGAAGCTGTTTAAGCATCCAGGAGGCACAAAATTAGAACAAGTCACTGTTTTGTGTCCGTGTCGTGGCGAGTTAGCCTTCAGTGCGCATGCGCCGATGGAACGACACCGCCATCTACAGACAAATAGTGCGTTAACTGTATTGTTCCTTCTTGTTTCAAAACAGAACTGACAATTTCTTTCCTTTACTACAAATTATTAAGATATAACTTTGTGATTTAAGGTGTCCTTATCTGCAGGAGCTGTTTGAAAGTGCAGGGCTTAAAAAAAAAAAAAAAGAAAGAAAGAAGGAAAAACACCCGGTAGCGTCCAGATTTTGCAAAGCAAAGCACTCTGGGAAATGGAGTCTGTGTCGAAACGAGCCTTCCATCAATCCAGTATAATCAGGGCAACACACTCCTGGCTGTCCAATAGTTTGCACTATTCTCGTTTATATCTATTTTACAATCCATGTTCAAACCAAAATACTTTTAACTGGCTAAATATCACAGCAAATGAGTAAGAACGTCCTTCTGTAAATAAGCTCAAAAGTCATCACACTAATAACACAAACAGCGGTATGTCTCAAGTCCGTATTGAGCACACGGAATAATTATTCACAACGCAGCCTGGGGAAAGTAAGTGAACCCTGAAGGACACCTACTCCTACAGAGAGTAGCAGCGTTCCTGAATTTCCTCCATTTGTAGACAATTTGTCTCATCATTGACTGAAGAACACCCAGGTCTTTAGATATGCGTTTTCCAGCTTTCTGCATCTCTAATGCATCGCCTGAGGTCCTGTGAAAGTTAATGGGTTCGAGGCATGGGTCACACTAATCAGTTGTTCTTGAGAAACACAGCTTTGTCCAGAATGTAACCAGACTTCATCTTTATTTAAAGGGAAAATCACCTGTACAACCCACACTTTCCAAACGTGGTCTCTCTTGGAGTAGTAGTTAGCACAAGAGGATCACTTATTTGTTACTTTTTCCTGAACTGCACTGTGAATGACTTAACATGTTTGATAGAAACCTTAAAATTACTCCTGTGTGTTCCTAGTTTAGTCAAATTGTGTTTGTGACAAGAATGATCACGAAAAGGCTCTCAAGCTTTTCCCCCCTCACAAATTTAAGTGTCCAAAACCCCTCCAACAGGACAGTGGGTTCAGATATGCAGCGTTTAATCCATCCGAGTAGATCCCTGGTGTTTTCTCTCTATGCATTTCTGAAGGGAGGTTGAGGGGCACCGGAGAGAGAAGTGAACATTTTCAATCAAACTCATATGCTGCTTGATTGCACTGAGCAAAAGTACCTTGACTCGGAGTCAAGCCAAACGCAGGAAGTGAATCAAACATGCCACATGTTTTGGGTTGCAGCGCTTTCTTGTAGATGTGAGCTGCTAAACTAAGCCAAGGACAGCTGGGTTGCGCTGAAGAAATGCAAATGCATTCTGTAGATTTTAACATGAAGAAAAGAGCAAAATGTTTAAATTGTTTTTTTTTTACTTTATTAGGGTGCAACATTTGGACGTTTACACCCCTATTGTTTATACAATTGTTCAGCAGCTTATTTACTGCTGGCTATTTGTGAGCTGAGACAACTTTTAGGCAAAGATTTTACTTTCTCCACAGTGCATTTCTTACCCAAAAATAATTTTTTTTTTTTTTTTTACACAAATCCTGTTTTTACAAATCCTACATGCACATTCGCCTTTTGGGTCATTTCAATAATATGCAGTCAGAAAAAATAAACTGAACTAAAAGTATAAAACTGATTTGGACTCTAACCAACAAACCTGCAGTGAGGTTTATTTTTCCTATAACCAACATAATTAAACCTGCCAAAATTATATCACACAGACACTTGACAAATTCAAACAAGACCAAAAATCCATTTTTGTTATTTATTTAACTATACAAAACACATTGATGAGCCAGAGAGGAACCTGAAAAGGACAAAAAAAAAAAAAAAAAAGGATTAGTACAACTGGATAAGTCACACACAATAATCCAGAAATGTATAAAGAAAAAAAAAAAGAATCTTTAAAATGGTCACCTCTTTACGCATCCTTCTCCGGTGCTCCCTCATCAGTGCCCTTGGTGTTGCGTGTGTAGATCACCTGAGCCCTGTGTTTTGACACAAGCTTGATCATGCCTAAAGATAGAGAGATACAAAAGGTAAATTATTCTCAAATTGACATGGGGCACAACTTCACATCACGCTGGTGTGTTCTACTGCCACCAATAGCTAATGGATCACATTTTCAACATCAGAATATTAGACTATATAAAATTGAACAATAACAAAAAAAAATTGAGACAAATTTCAGACTAAAAGGCTTTTAGCTATGGCACTTGCCTTCTACAGCAGACTTTCTAAAATGTATTTTTAACTTCTGGATTAAATCACGAACAATTAGTCACAATAAAAAAAAAAATCATGGGAGCTGATCAAAAATGTCTGTAAGCTAGACATGCTCTGACACAGCGGCTGTTACCTTAACCTCATACCAATAGGTTTAATATGTTAATTTTCCAAAATAAGCAGTTTTAAGAAAATGTACTCCGCATTAGCGCAACACAACTGATCGTGTTTTAGCCATAAACTAATTTTGGCATTCTTGTTCAGACAATTGACTGCAATACTGGTTAATATTCCAGCTCAACACCAAAACAAGCTCCCTGGTCATGCTTTAACTCATTTGTTCCTAATGTGGAGTCTGACTGACTTATTTGTTAAACTGTAGCTCTATTTGACTAGATATGGATATCAGTTCCAGGTGCTACAGAAAGAGGATGCACAGCAGGAGAAGGTAACTAGTTATCCAGCTCCAAAGCTCTCATGGATTGTTTGGATTCCTTCACATAAATAGCCATCAGTTATGAATCTGAGTGAGCTCATTATAGGTGGAAGCAAGAAAAATAGGGGGGGAAGAACCACGATGTGGTGTAAATACATTTGCCACATGAGAGCTGCATGTCTAAATATTTATTCAGCATTAATACAGTTAAGTAATGACTTCTGTTTATTTAAAATTAAACTGTGCCTTATTATATTCCTGAATCTGTGATTCTCATTTTAAACATTACGCAGCACTGCACTACATGAGTAATGATTGACCACCATCTCTCTTGCACTGGGTCCTGCGCTACCTTTGCTGAGCAGTTCGAGGAGGGCCGCCCTGGCCAGGGAGCCTCTGATCTTCAGCCTCTCGGACACCACGGCGGGCGTGATGAGCTTGTAGTTAGGGACTTCTTTGTACAGCTTGTCATAAGTCGCCTTGTCGAAGAGGACCAGATTGTTGAGCTTGTCCCTCACCTTCCCTTTGGACCACTTCTACTCCAGGAGGGGTAGAAAAGAGTTTTAAAAAAATAATAAGGAAAAAAGTATTAGCTAATGACGAGACAATGTGAGGAAGAACCCATAGGAGGTTTAGATGATCATGAGGGCAGATTATCAGATACTAGTTAGAACAGGTCGATCTTTATAACAGCAGAAGCGCCTCTTCAATACACATCTACGATACATACAGAAGAACGAGTAAGACTACAAAACTGATCAGCAATGCCTCAAGAGTGATGTTAGTGACACAAACACTATGAGAGGTAGAAATTACCTTCTTTTTTGCTTTGCCTCCAGATTTATTGACGGGATCCTTGTCCTTTTTGGCCTTGGACGTATCCTTTTTCTGCTTGCTGTCCTTGGGTGGCTAGACAAAGATGACAAGTCATTTAATGATTACTGTGTAAAAAAAAATGTAAAGATCCAAATTTTCCTAAGCTTTCCTACAAGCAAATACACCTGACGTCTGTCTAAAACGTAAAATATCACACACAAACAAAAACATAAATCATTAAGTAACTTGGGTTTTCAGACAAATTCTGTTTAGAATGGTTAGCTATGGCTAAATACAAAAGAAAGTAATGTCAACCAACTAATTATTGTCTAAAATAAATAGCAATAAAGCTAGAAATTTTCCTGATTGATTATGACTAGTACATTATATTAGAAACGCACTTAAAAGGGTAGGAACTCCATCATGCGTAAAGACACTAAAGGGTCAGGATTATGAAACACAAAAGTAAAATGAGCCATATATACATATTATGAAGCAAATATTAGTTTTTAAAATATGCTTTCAACACACGCACGCGCGCTGGTTTGCTGGCTGACACTGTGCGCTGTTGCTCAGTCAGGCCGCGTGCACGGTTCGCGAGCCCCGACTCGCTAGCTAACATGCTAACTCCATCACTCGCGCATAAATTAGCTGATTAAAACATTAATATTCTAACGTATGCCATATTTTCCTGTCCCTCGCAACTATTTTCATCATCAATGATCACCCATCTTTATCAATATGTTTTAACTTGGTACTTAAATACGTTATTTTTGTGTCATTTTAGCTGAGGTACACACCATGATGAGACTTTCGGCGAGCTGCGCGAGAGAAAGGAAGCTGAAAAAAATCCACGTCCGCTTTGTCCACGCACTTCTTCGGCTTCCGGTGACAGTTAGGCGCCATAGAGTTCTAGTTCATTATCGCCACCTGCTGGATTCCTTAAAGCAAGACACTACAGGTAAAAATGGTTATTACAAAATATGTAGATATAATAATCAATATTTGCCAGTTGATTGCTGATTTTCTTAGAAGTATTGGAACTTTTATTTTAAAAAATAGATTTATATAAGCAAATGAGGCACTGTCTAATTAAACTTACATACCTTTACATTCTTAACAAAATAAACAAACAAACAAAAAGACTGTATTGTTTTGATCAAGTTAGAATTAAAATATTTATTTAACTGTAATGACACTCCCAAATGAAAGATTATTACAGAAACGTCTGTTGGACTATCATTTGGGTATACGGTTATAAATAATGAATCATGTAATTTTTCAGTGTAATCAAGTTGAAGATTTCTAGGTAGCATCCTGAGATAATCAGTCACAATTTCAACAAAAATAAATAAATTAACAAATAAATAAATAAATTAATTAATTAAATTAAATAAATAAATATATACATCATTTTCCCTCATGCATACCTGGCAGAAATTGGGATACAACATAATAATCGAATGTAAATCCAACAATATTCAACATTTTGGGGAGATTCCTTTGCATTGTCCTTCCAGTTATGGGCACGAATAAACAGAAACTGAGATTTCTTATTCTAAAAATAGAAAGAAAATTCAGCATGGATTGCATGGACAGCATGGTTTGATTTTAATATTATTCATAAGATTTATAAAGAAACAAAATCAACATGTATATCATAATGACACATAAATTGTCAAATACAGTACTGAAATGCCTTGTTGATAATAAAACTCAGAGGTGAATTTCCAGGCTGGTCCGAGCCGACAAGAAGGCTATAATAACTCAAATCACTCTAAACAACCGTGGTGAGCTGTAAAGCATCTCAGAACGCACAATACGTCAAACCTTAAGGTGTTACAACAGCAGAACATCACATCAGGTTCCATGTTATAGATACAATTTATCTAAAAATCTGAAGAAAAAAAAATTTCATCAAAATAATTAATGCAGTTCTTTATTTCAACACTTGATGTCGCTCTCTGTCCTCTCCAATTTATTTTAGACAAGCACAGAAAACTACATCTGTGGGAGGAAATTTGTGTGGTGAATATTTCCCTCCTAACTTCCTTTTAATGGGTTTAAATGTAAAAATTCAGTGCACATCCAACAACATACCCAGAACCGGAACGTTGTCGTGTATCTGGGCTCTTTAGCCGCTGGTTGCTCATTAGCATCCACTGAAACACATAATATATGAGCTCAGTGACTTGGAACTACTAAGTGGGAAAGAATATGGACGCCTTAATGGTCATCTTTTGTTAGCAATACTCTATCCATCTAACTGTGATGAATGATGTAAACGTATTTACCTCCTCGAAACACTGAGAATAAAATACTGTTTCCATGCAGGAAATTCTTGGTTGAAAGGACGCTTTTTTTGTCAGAAGTCAGAAATAACTCAGTCACCTGAGCTAAACTTCCTGTCACGTCAGCACCGTAAGTGGTGCTAAACCCTGCTTCCTGACTACATTACCCATCAGCCCCTGCTTGTCACATGGACTAGTCAGGTGTGTCTATAATCACACACACCTTCACCTTGTTTGAGCACCATTTAGCACACAATTTAAGTTTGGGTTGCGTTTGTGTCAAGATTTTGTTGAAATTGTGTTTCGTAGGGTTTGTGGAAGTGTGTTAGATTTAGATTTGTGAAAGACATTATATGATAGAAAGCCGGAGGAAGCCAGGAAGTTTAAGTATAATTTGAAAATGAAAAATTTCTATTTCCAGCAGCTGTGTTTTTTTTTTTTTTCTTCAAATTGTTTCTGGGGCAGAGTGCCAGGGTTCATATTAAAAAAAAAAAAAACTTCTAGCATTCAGTGGCAATATCTGATTACAGCTTCGTCATTCCTTGGAATGGATGAAAACACAGAATTTGTTCAGATTTAAATTGGGGCTTCATCAATTCTCAATTAATAACGCCTTATCATTGTTGATAGATAAAATTGCTAGTGTGTCCTCTTTATTTGATTCTCCTAACTCGTATAACATTGTACTTGTGCTTTTGTGTGACAACTGAAACAAGCTCTGGTCTGTTTTTGTTAACTTCCCTTTCCAAAGAGGAGCATGCTGTTACCACAGTCACAACACTCTTTCATTCCCACCAACTGACAAGGACAACTTAACACTGTTTTTCTCTTTCTGCCCTATAGGTATCCTGTTAGCTGAGAAGGGCGATGTTCGTAAGATCCTTAATACCTGTTGCTTCTATATAGTCCCACGGCTAATCATGTCTTTCCTCAACAATTGTCGGATTCTCAGGAAGCTGAGGCCTTTCTGTAATTGCCCTTTTTTTAAGCTCATCATTCTCGGTGCTTGATTGCGTACTCTGTATGCGGGGCGTGCTCCTCGCAGACCTCGTCATTACATGGCGTTAAAAGGTGATCATTTCATAATAAAGCTTACTTGATTTTTCTAACTCCTATAACCTTGTAGCTGTGAAACGAGCTCTGATCTGTTTGTTAACTGACCTTTCAAATGAGGAGCATGCTGTTAGCACAGTCACAACACTGTTTAATTCCCACCAACTACCAAGGACAACGGATCTTCATTTTTCTCTTTCTGTATCCTTTTTCCCACACACATTCACTCACTAATCTTCTAGTACATTCAGTTACATTTGTCATTTGGTAGATGCCCTTATCCAGAGCGACGTACATTTGTACAACTGAGCAGATGAGGGTTAAGGGCCATGCTCAAGGCCCAGCAGTGCTGGGATTTGAACTCAACTTTCCGATTAATAGTCCAGTAGAGCAATTGTGAACAAACAATGGTAAGCACTTTACTGAACTGATCAATAACTCCTAGCTGACTATGCAGCGGTCAAACAGGAATGAATGAGTAATACTATTCGCATACTAGATTACTTTCCTATAAAAGCACTATCAAAATGTTTTCCCTTATTATTTGCTTTTGCTCATTTGGATGACAGTCACCCAAAGTGATTTTCACTTGCTCATTTCTTACATGATGTATGTGAAGCTGTGTATATTTTATGGTAAACATCATGACATTGCTTTTAGTCTTTAATTGAACTGATTAATATTTTTAATCAGTTTTGGTTTATCATTACTGATTGAAATTTAAACTAAGTTATTTATTTCCTTATTTCCATCAAAATTCCACCCTGGGGGTAAAGGTGAAGGTTATTTGGGAATAATTATGGTTTTACTGTATAATGTGAATGCAATATATATCTATATCTATCTATATCTCTCTATATATATATACACACACACTGTACAGGAGTGTAACAATTCACTCAGTCCAGTTTGATTTGATGCATGATATTGGTTTCACAATTCGATTTTACTGTGATATTTATGACAAAAAACAAAACAGGAAATTAAGAATTTTATCTATTACTATATTTATATTTAGTATTTATTTATTACAAAAAAATTACACCTTTATTTTCCCATTCTTTATCAACCTAAATATTCACTTGGTTAAATAAAAAAAATAGATATTTCTGTTTCATTTTCCAATAATAACCAATAATAATTATTTAAAAAACACTGGTAAAGGTTGGAGTAAAATAGCCTATTTAAAAAATTCCTTTTATTAAAAATGAAAAAGGTTAACACATTTTCTTTCCTTTCCTATTGAAATTTGTTGTTGTGTTTTCTCGCAGCATTAGACTTGTGTGACTTCCGCCAACGGTGTATTCCTGCTATTGTACGTTTTTGCGCCCTCTGCTGTGTGAATAACGCAATTACAGCTAGGAAAAACTAAGAGATGAATAAATCGCAGTTCATTTTTATTTCCATCGATTCGATTTGCCTATCTATCTATCTAATATACCTTCTAATTCAATGTTTTTTTTATTCTATTTTATTTTCTAAAAGACACTTCAAGTATTAAAGTTTTTGTTTCCCTCTACTTAATTGAACTGTTCATGGCATAAGATGGATATCATGCATTTGTGTTATCCTACAGTCTGAGTAATCAGGTGTGCAGTTAAAATTTTCTAATGATTTGTCCTAACTTATCAAACTGTCCTAGTGTAATTTAAGTATTTTATGTGATTTTGTGTACTTTATTGTTTTAAGTACATACTTCAGCTATGCAAGCAACCTTTCTCCCAACTACTGTGTCGTCATATCTGGTAACGATCAGTAGCATTCCGGTTGCCACTCTGAACGCCCGAGTCCAAACAATCTGAACATTAGCAGTATATTCAATCTAGCGTTAGCAGCAATAAAGGCATGTGCGGAGCGTAATGATAATTGTGACTTTATAGTATTTTTAGTGTACAGAATGCTAGTTCTATATTCTATATATAATCATGATGCTAATAGTCACAGTGACACTTTTTTTTGTTGCACTTGGTCTGTCCCACCCCTGTTTTTTCCTGCATCAAGCTACTTCTGTGGCTAACCAGCCAAGCCTGTGTTTGTTGCCAATAAAACAGCACATGTACTAATTTATTAGAGCTTTCTTCTCACCAACGCAACAATACTGTGCAATCTATGGTGACAGTTGCAATGTTCCTGTGTTTCAGAAAAGACAGAAGACAAAAAGGAAGAACCTGCGGGATGATTAATCCAAATACCTGCAGCAACTGCTGTTGGACAATTCTGCCGAACACCAGTGCGTGAAAGATTTCATCCATACGACACTCGCAGACATCCTGGACAGGTACGCACACACTATAATTGTAAACACGACACACACACAAGCATCTCTGTACCTCCAAATACACACTGTAACACACTCCATTCCACAATAATACACTATATAACATGCTATTATGCGCACTAGAACAAAACTCTATTATGTACACTAATGTGCTCCATAACACTCTGAGTGCTTTGGAGGACAGAATATTCACTCGAACTGTACCGTGGAGGGTGAGTGATGAGTGAGCTCCAGCCGTGTAGAGTCAGCAGATGTGAGTCAGCAGGCCCTGCTCTCTGGCTATGTGCACACGGCTGGTCCACAACTGAAATGCCACGGCAGAGCGGAAGGTGAGCTGTGCTGTCCTTTCAGCACCACCGCCTTAGCATGGTGAGGAGCGCTAGCTTGTTTGGAGGCGCAGACCACACTGCTTTGCGTAGTGTGCTAACTCGGATTTCTGCCACTGGAACCGTCTCGTATTCATTATGTTGGGGTTAGAGTGTAGATTATACAGTGTGATTAAGGTTAAGTGTTATTATTTGGTCTAGGGTACAACCGAGGTCACAAGTTTACATACTGTCATCATGGACATGAATGGTGTGGTAATATTGGGCTTTCAATGACTTCTTTGAACTGTTCTTTTTCTGGGGAGCAATAATTGTACAACATAGAACTTAAATAGAAAAAAAACCAACAACAAGAATTTGGTGCACAAGTTTCAATTTATTTAGGGTTTTCTGAAATCAACACAGGGTCACAATTACATATACAGGGTCTAAAATATACACACAGCACACCTAATATTTGATTAACTGTCCATTAAGAAGTTTCACCTTGACCAGTGAGAGCTTTTGGTAGCCATTAACAAGCTTCTGGCAGAATTGTGGTTGGATATTTGACCACTCTTCTTGGCAGAATTAGTAGAGTTCAATTAAACGTGTGCGTTTATTGTCACAGACCCGACTTTTAGTGTGGATTTTTAGCGCTGGGTATCTGCAGAGTCTCGGTGCCGATCTGATCACTAACATTCGTACAGTGCACGATTACTGTCAGCGGCCGTTCTCCTGAAAGGTCACAAAAGGGCAAGTCAGGAACTCAGCACCAGCTTGAAATGAAACAACCCCAACAGTACAGGATCAAGAGCATTGTGTTAATCTACAACTATCCTGCTATGACCTCAGCACATCTCAAGCAGTGACAGTGGCCAGATTTTATCGTGATCCAAAGTTGGGGACTCCTGCTATATGGAAGGACCTGTCAAAGAACCAGTCCTGTAAATAAAAAGTGCCAAAGAATGAAAATAGGCGGAGTTACCACTTTAAAAGGGACAGTGACGACTTGCAGTGAGGTGTAGCACAGAGCAACAGAACAAGAGGCAGACAAGTAAGTCCTTTTTTTGTGCACACTTTCACACTGTAAATGTGTGTGTTGTCAGTAAAGTTCATGTATGATACATGGGTTTTATATCAAAAGTTTGGACACACCAACTCATTCATAGGTTTTTCTTTATTTTGCATATTTTCTACATTATAGAACAATGAAGACATCAAAACTCTGAAATACCCCAAATGGAACATATATGGAATTATGTGGTAAACAAAAAAGTGTTTAAAAAAAAAAAAGGCATAATTTAGATTTTTCAAATAGCCAGAGTTTACCTTGACAACACCTTTTCCTTTATCATAACAAACTTCATGAGGTAGTCTGGAATGCTTTTCAGTTAATTAATGGGTGGGTCTTTTCAAAAGATAATTAGTGGAATTTCTTGTCGCTATGAGTCAAAAACCGTAAAATACAATGAATGTCGTTCTCTCGGCTTTGCAGACAACTTGTGAGAAACATGTTAACATGTTTAAATAGCCTTAGTGGCGAACACATGACAGAACAGGTGAAATCAATACATGGTAGATTGCGACCTAGGAAGTACTGAAGCATGCTGGGAATCTGAATTCTCCGGGAGTTGTGAGGCAGTGTGACAGTTTATTTGAATTGCCTTCAAGAAATTCCAAATTTAGCAAACAACAGGCAAATTGTCCAGTCAGATGGTACTATAATTTACTTAATAACACAAATGAATTGATTAAACAGGTCTAAACAAGTCCCACTGCAGAGAGATGTGTTTGTGAATGGAGTTTCATTTTGCATTTATATATTTCATGCAGTTATTTTGACTAGATAGGATGACGTACTTATAAAAAATGTTTTCTTCCATTTATTTAAACAACGCCGTTGTTATATTAGGGTGGTGCAGTGGTTAGCACTGTAGCCTCACAGCACGAAGGTTCTGCTTTCGAACGTGCCTGCCGGCTGACTGCGGCCTTTCTGTGCAGAATGTGAATGCTCTCCCTGTGCCTGCATGGGTTTCCTCCAGGCACTCTGGTTTCCTCTCCACTGTTCAAACACATGTAGATGAAGTCAACCGGTTGCTCAAAATTAGCCACAGGTGTAAATAAGTGCAATATCTTATGAATATATATATATATATATATATATATATATATATGTACATAGTGTTAGCATACTGTATATACAGCACCTTAGTTCTGTATTCTAATGCATGTAATTGACGTAACAGTAACAATGCTAATAGTCATAATGCTAATGGCTATAGCAGAATAATGTCGCTAATTCCATCACACTGTAGGTGTTGGGGAGAGACGAGCAGCCCTACAACTGATAAATATATATTTGCCTTTGTTTCCGCAGTGAATAAGCAGCTGGTTTCGAAGCTTGGCTCGGTCTTTTACACGTGCAGACGCCTCTCTATAGGTAGGACAGTGTATGAGAAAGCTAGTACACGTTATACTAGCATGCCTTTTTATCTTTTCTTTCACTATTCTGCACAAGCCTGGTGGGTTTTATCACCCCTAACCCTGTTTTTATCCAGCATCAAGCTACTTCTGTGGCTAACCAACCAAGCCTGTGTTTGTTGCCAATAAAACAGCACATGTACTAATTTATTAGAGCTTTCTTCTCACCAACACCACAATACTGTGCAATCTATGGTGACAGCTGCAATGTTCCTGTGTTTCAGAAAGACAGAAGATAAAAATGGAGGACCTGG
>JAQQZX010000009.1:2121183-2141515 GCA_030068355.1 Notoglanidium maculatum | reverse complement strand
AGAAACTCTAAGAAAAAGATGCATTTCATTAACATGGTTCAGGTTCGTACATGCATGTCTGAGTATTCCTTACTGTATTTTTCTTTCCGTTCCTAATCAATTTTATGTAATGTTAGAAATCTTGTTCAAGAGACGGATGGCTTTGCCTTCTTCTGCATCATCTAGAAAGATGCTAGCCAATCACAGAGGTATAATATTTATTATATTGTTTAATACTAGCCACATGAGAGCATGGTTAGATTTTTGTTCAGGTCAGGTTGATCCATTTTAGGGCTCTGTGTTTAATTGGTGTAATTGGTAGATTCCAAGTTTTCCACCGTCTTTCTCAGAAGAAAATGATGGACTACTTTCTTCCCTCTCGATCATAATGGTGATAGGAATCATGGTTGTTAACTCATGTGCGTGGAATGAGCAGCAGTTTGAAAATACGCCGCTTGCTTAATCATAGGAATGGCTTTTTTGGCTCATCAGTCATTTTTAATATGGAGATAAAAAAAGATATAAAAGCTCTGGGATGATGATTAAAAGCACTAAAGCAGTCGACAGTATGTTAATTGCTAAGCGAACAGAAGAACATCAAGATTGGCTTGATATACTGTTTCTCACAGATGTTGTACTATGTGGAGGATCCAGAGGCCATGATTTTCTTCTACCGGAGTTTACTGCACAAAGATGGCAAAATCCTCATCGTTCTAGTCTCAGGTAAGCATATGCTGATTTACTTTAATCTCAAGAAATTACAGGTACACTGTGCACAGAAGCACTCGGCAAACATTTGTAAAATGACGAGGAATTAGAAATTAATTCATAGTTGTAGTTAATAATTATAAAGTTCCAATAAAGTTGGAATGAATGAATGAATGGCTACGCTTCTTATCGTAAGTCACTGTAGCATAATAGTTCACACCCTGTGCCGTTAATGCTCTTACCAGGATACAACATATTTGTGCTGTTTCTGTTAGAAATAAAGTGAGTAAATATAAGTTTGGTGTCAACTTCATAGATCAGCTTTTTATTTATAATCAACCACTCAACTTCAATCATTTAACTACTTGCTTATAAATTAAGGATTTCTAATACGATTCCTAAAAGATGAAAATCTTGAACGTTAATCTATCCCTTCAATTAACATTCTCTCGCCAGTTTCTATTGTTTTTTATTTTGGACATGTCTCACTGTCTTTCACATTCACACAACGTAGTAAAGTGATGTAATTCAGTGCATGGCTATTTATTCAGCACACCCTTTTATGCAAAGTGCAGTAAAATCCAACCCACAGCGTACAGAGCTGAGCCGCTCAGAATGAAGTCTCAAATGTGTCTCTCTAGCTGTGAACCCACAACATCCCAGTCACTAGTGTATAAGTAACACTACAGATGCATTAAATAAAGAGCAGAGATGATACTCGGGAACTGGTGCAGCTCAGCAGGTTCACATTGGCAGGGTTTGAGTATCGATTTGTGTTTGGTGTGTTGATCAGTCGTTCTTATCGTCCACTCGTCCCATCTTTGTGCGCATGTTGCGCATCAAGAAGAACCAAGCGGTGGTCAGGGCGCAGGCCACCTCCGCTACCCAGAAGGCCGTGTCCCAGCTGTAGCGTTTGGCGATGGTGCTGAACGGCAGGCCAGCAAGAAACGCACCGACTGACACGCACAGACAGAGACACACACACACACACAGAGAGAGAGAGAGAGAGAGAGAGCATTTATAGAACACTGCACCAAGCATACCAAATTACATATTCAGATTACAAAGATAGTAGTCTTCCTGCACACACTACGGACATCCATACTGGTTTTTTTTTTTTTACTACTACTAACTGATCTAATGCTATATTCACTATTTTAAATGTAAACCCTAAGACTATATTTCTATAAAATCTAGATGTAGGTTAACTGGACATAAGACGTACCGTTTGCCATAAGCGCTACGATGGCATGTGATGTCCCGCAGAAGTTTGAGGGAGCGCTCTCGCTAGCGATTACCCCAAACAGTGCGATCGGGCCGTACGACGAGAATCCAAAGGCAGCACCGAGTGTTAATATCCAGAGCTAGATGGAAGGAAAGACAAGAATTTACTCTCTTTAAAAAGAAGCATGGCTGCTACGGCTGTCAGTCATACTGAAGGAGGACAGCAGGCGTGGCCTCTGCGTGTCAATCCTAGTAAAGGAGGCGTGGCCTCTCGAACAGCACCACATTAGGTCATAACCAAACAACAATCAATTGCTTCAGTAAGTAAATCAGAGACATCTGTACCTCTTTCTCAGACAGGCCAGTAAGGACAGAGACTGGATGAAGAACAATAACCCAGAGTGGCGCTTCCTAAAGGAACCATTCAGGAAATGTGTGATTAATTAACATACAAGTCATAAACATATGAAAGTGCTACATCTATACTTGTTAAATATTTATTACCATTTAGAGAAAAAAAACAAAAGAAGAAAAGCAGTTCAAGGACACAGAAAGAAAAAGAGAATGATTTATACATACTAGTAATGACATAAAATTGAGTTACTTTAAATGTTCCTAAAGGTATTCAATACAAAATAAAATACATGCAATACAGACGGCATACTTCTGGGACATCCGGAGTGATGGTGACTCGGAAGAGATACATGGACACGGCCATGCCGGCCATCATGGTTAAGAGGAGAGTGTGCCGAGGGTTGCCATGTGTACCCAGTCCTTGCTGTTTACACCGTAACGAGACGTTTTGTGATTAGTTTATGCTGTTAAGCCATTACAGAGACCTTACCTGCAGTACAAAGATAATTCTCACACACACACACACACACCCGGGCAACGGCTCTGTCGGAGATGAAGCCTGCTGCGATGCTCCCAGCGAAACCGCCAACCTCCAGGGCACTCATGTATGAACTGCCTACGAAAAGAAGCATCTGATTACAGCTAATCAAATTTCACAGTTTACCACTAGGCTTCAGGAATTAAAAAGTCCATGACCAACACTAGCCAAAATATTATCGTTATGCATTTAAAAAAAAACAAGCCTTCTAAGTGAATAGTTATTACATTAGGATTACATTTGTAAAATACTTTCGAACTGTTTGTGGAAATGCCTGTTTTTGGCTGAAAGTCTGGTGCCGTGTCATACCCATCATGGCCGTCTGGCCTTTCTCCTGCATGAGAAACAGCTGCCCCCAGTCGGTGCACGCGATCTTCACCCCGAACACCACCAGGTAACCGAAGGACAAAACCCACAGGTATGGAGAGAGCAGGAACTCTTTTAAAGTGCTCTCATCATTCAGGGCTTCAGAGAGAGGAAAGACAGAGTGTGGGTTAAGACAGGAATCAAACTTGTATGCTGCTTTATACAGACAATCATAGATACAGGTGCCAAAAATCTTTGGCTAGTGATCTTTATCAAGGCTGTGAATGTTAATTTGTAAGCAAACTCAATCCTAATTGCAGTTCCTGCTTACTTACTGCTTGCTTTTTCAAGTGAATTAGAGTGATTAGATTAATATGTAATAAAAAAAATCTATCTCTTTTTGACCGCAACACAGTACAGTAACGCAGGATTTTGAAAGCAATAGACATTCTAGTCTACTGCCTATTGCTTTTAAGATGTGTTCAGGCAAAGTAGGAAAAGTCGTAGTACAGGACGAATTATGAATCGATGAGTCAGATCAATTGGAGAATCAGAAAAAACAGCCACTATAACTAAAACTTTCTAGAGTTAAAGCAGTTGAAAACTCGTGTTTATCTGCCTTATTCAAGGATTCTTTTCAATTGTTTCTGGATGACAGACAGAACAGCAAATAAGTATTTTCTTTGAGATCTGATAAATAAATAAAAAGCATCTTTAAGCACTGCAAGCCATTTCCGAAAGTATGGTGTGTACTACTACAAGGTTTGTTTGTTACTCTTTCACAAATAATTCTGATTACTGAAATGATCAAAGTTGCCAAGCTTGAAAAAAAGAGAAATTTTAGATTTTTGGGGGCCTTTTTATATATATATATATAATAAAACTTTTAGCTGGATGGCATCATGCAGCAGGTTGGGAAGGTAATGTGTGAGAATGTTGGTTGTCGAGGAGAACACTACTATCGAACCCTTACTTCCTTTTCTGCCTTTGCCCTTCTTGGTGCCAGGCTGGATGCTGGGCAGGCCCACGTCTCTGGGCTCGTTCTTCACCAGCAGGAGGCAGATGAAAGCGAAGGCCATACAGACCACACCAGAGGCGCATATGATGCTCCTCCAGCTGTAGTACACAGCCAGCAACGTGGTGATGATGGGACCCAAACTCCCAGCAAGGTTCATGCTGCAGCACAGAACAGCCCACCACGTGCCAAACTGGGACGGCTCGAACCACTGTGGTGGGATGACGGGGGAGAATATTACACAGTCACTATGTGCATGTACATATATTTCTCTGTAGTGAAATCCAGACAAGGTTACTACTAAACCAGTGGTTTGAACTTTAACTGTGCCAGCAAAATCTCTGTGGAGATCCTAATATGGGTGCCCACATTTCTCAGCTTTCTGTGTGTACACCATTCTTTGTAACATAAGCCATTCCAAAAGCCTATTTATACTCAGCCCTTGCATACATACAGTGCTTTGCATGTGTATTTGTATCCTTGATCTTTAAATATATGTATGTATGTATGTATGTACACACGCACACATATATTGTGAATCTTGACAAAATAGCCCATCATATTGAAAGAGGGGATCAATATTGTCTATATGCAAAATTCTTTACAAATTAAAAAATGAATTGTGACTGTATAGGTATGTGACAACTGATCTGCACATGTTCAACTAAAGCTGCAGTGCTGTTGACTCTGAAGAACAGGTGCATGCTGACCTACTGTAATGGCAAACGTCCAAGGATAAAATCTAATTATGTCAAAATGTCTTGAAACGTGAGCTGGGAAATAACACACTGAACAAGATCTGGCAGCTCAGCACATGCACTTAGTAAGCGCCTCACCTTGCGCAGCACTTTGCCGCACGGCGGCCAGCCAAATCCCTGGCCGAGGCCATTCACAAACCAGAGCAAGGTGAATGCTGTGATGGTGGAGGACTGAGAGAAGAGCACGTTGATGGCCCCGACTATGAGCAGGCCAGAGGAGAAGAGCCAGCGTGCGCTGATCTGATCTGACAGCACTCCGCTGATGAATTTGCTGATTGCGTATGCCAGAGTCTGACTGCTCGTGATCAGACCTAAGACAGAGGCATGACTCTATTCATTAAGGATTAATCAAACAATCATTCAAAAACAATTTCTGTGTCTACTCTTCAGTACACCTACATAAACAACTTTGGTGCCAAACAACAGTGAGTACATATTCACAAAATGGAATTCAAAGAGGAACAATGGGCAGTGGTAGCTCAGTGGTTAAGACGTTGTACTAGTGATGGGAAGGTCGTGAGTTCAAATCCCAGCACTGCCAAGTTATCGCTGATGGGCCCTTGAGCAAGGCCCTTAACTGCTCAGCTGTATAAATGAGATATATGTAAGTCGCTCTGGATAAGGACGTCTGCCAAATGACATAAATGTAAACAAAAATTTTCTGAACACAAATCGATTTACAAATTTGAGAGGAATCCACAGATATAAACTACAGCAATGGAGACTCACCGAGTTCCTCCTTATCTAGGTCGATCTCCTCCATAACTGATGGCATCAAAAAGGAGAACGTCTTCCGGTTGAAGTAGTACAGCAAGTACCCCAAAAACATTGACGTGAAAATGACCGTGCGGTAATAGCCATAACCGGAAGCCCCCATGATTCCGACCACAGAGATGAGGGATGTTTTGAGAGAAAAGAAATCCTGCAGAAACCTAATAGACGTTAAGGTGAGAAGAAGAAGAAGCTTTCAGTGACCACGTCTACCAAGAGTCATCTCAGCTCCACACAGAGAAGCAGGACAGATTCTATCCAAATGCTGGTAGACCCAGAGGTTGTAGAAGAATCAGAGGTTCCTTCAGCTTCTTTTGGTCTTCTTAAACAAATCTGAACTCCTCATGCTCAGCACAGGTGGCTCATCTGTCTCCCAAACACCTGGAACAAGCAACATAGAAATAAAAAAGTTATCAAAGCATCATGTAAACTAGTTCTGCAAGAACACACCTAAAGCGCAGTGATTCAGTGAGACCTGGGTTGTGCTGTCCGGAGTTAAATTAGCATAGCAACCTTAAGTCCAGCTGATAATCATATGAATTCAAATTGTCCTCGCTGCCACGTCAAAAACGAGGCAGATTTTACTGGTGCTCAAACATGCCACCATTTGCACATGCATATCTCTCATTGGTGGTTCGAGTTACACTTTGCACGTTTGACTCTTTAGATGAATCAAACTCTGCTACTTGATTCATCTGATTCACCTCTCAAAGCAGGCATTTAGAAATATCTTCAAAATGACATGCTACTTGTACAAAACTCATGAGTGTATTGTAGGTACACAACATGAATATTTCCAGTGTGCCAAAGACAGAAGAAAGACCAATGATAAATAAATATGATACATATTGTGTTTAAAGGTTTATACAGTTAATTCCGTGCCTTTACCTTCTTCCAATTGCAAATTACTGCACAAACACCCACACCACTCTATACTGTGTAGATTTATGCAAAACACATATATGACAACTTTCAATTTTTTTTTTTTTTCAATGATTGTGAATTTCTTTATACAACGTCCTTATTGTCAATTACATTTCTTGCCAATGAATAAAGCAAACCTAGGGCAAAACATTTACAACAGTAATATAATTCATATACAAGCCAAATTATTTGTTTAAATTGTCTCTGAAAAGTCAGTGAATGAGAACAAAGTGGGAAATGCCTATAAAATTGTTCAAATATTTATAGTAAAAATAAAAAAGTAGCAAAATTGCCAAGGTTGACACTTCTTGCTTGGGAATCGAATCGTCCAAACAGCTCGCCAAAGCGAGTCGTTCAAAAGAATCGATTCGTTCATCTGTCAGCCAGTCAGCGGCATTAACTAACGTTATTCTTCGCAAATTACAGGTTACATTTTAGAGTTTTATATTTATCGAAACTGTTCAGTGAATCGTTAGAGGACGTGCAAACCGCTGTCATAATTGATTCAGTGAATCGTTAGAGGACGTGCAAACCGCTACGACACACACATAGCATTTTCATACACACGGTTTTTCATAGACGTTTTAAATCCTTTTTAAATGTATAATGTCTTTTTTATTTTTTATTTTTTTTATTGAAAGAAAGAAAATGTACCTCCATCAGCTCGGCCACGATAGCTCAAAACCGCTTGCTCTGTCAGAGGAACTCCCGCCTTAAATCCCTGATCTGAACTCTAATTGGCTGTCGAGCTGTCAATCATCGCGCGTGCTGCGGTATGGTGCGTCACGCGCGCATGCAGCACGCTCTTGTTTGCCTCCCGAAGAAAGAGCCTTTTGCTGTGAAGCAGATTTGAAGGCTTAAACTGTGATTGCACTTCAATTGTAAATCACACACGCATAGATATCTGTGTTAGTGCAGGGTTAAGCTTAAAATAGAGCTCTGTCTATATTTCCATTTGGCTGGTGCGTTTGAATTTCAACTCCCAGGGTTTATTTTAGTCTTGCTCCAGTTCTCTGCAGGGAACTTGGCATTAAGGAGGAAGGTCAAGGCAGCACTGCTTTGGGCCAGGGTTTGGATTGCAGAATCGCACCACAGAGAAAGGCTGTAGTGAGGGATGGGTGAAGCCGGAATAAATGACTACAGATCATAAATATCGTACAGATTAAACACATGAATGTGACTGCACGACCAGGTGTTTAAACATAACACACTTGTGACTTGATTGTGATTGAGTGACTTAAATTTGAAAAAGAATGGTTCTGCATCCAGGTTACACACATACACATACACAGGTTTTGGCATGTCTAATGTTATCCCATTTTTCTTGTGACAACCTGACCATAGGGTACTGCATCAGTGCAACTGACTGCACAAGACTCTGGGAGAGTGTGTGTATACACATTAAGTGTGTGTTTGTATGAGAGAAAGGTGATGTGATGTGTGTGTGAGAGAGAGAGAGAGAGAGAGAGAGAGAGAGAAAGAAGAGGGAGGCACTGTGCATGCTCACTGAGGGTGCGTGCTGGTTATAAAGCAGATTTGCAAGATGGCTGTGTGTCAGTGTGCTTTGCAGGCCTGCACTCTGTTAGATGAATCTGAGGGTGTAACGTTAATCAACAAGCCTTCAAAGGATGCAGTGAACTGGCCTGGTTTTGCCTCCTAAAGCAGCCGAATGGGGACGAGCAGAAAGTCAGAACTGGGCTAAATCACCTCAGAGGAGCCTTGCAGGTAAATAATGTTATTTTTAATATAATCTTATTGCTGTGATGGCTTTTTAAACATGCACTCTGACTAATCTGTCTCTCTGCATGCACAATTCCTAGCCTGTAAAAAAAAATTTTTTCTGGAGATGTTAAATATGAAAACAAAACAATGTAGAGTAAGCGTCACTAATGAATGTGAACATGCACGTCGATTTGTGGACTTAGACAATGGGTTTGGATGGAAAACTAGCGCCTGAGGATCTTTGAGCAGAAATGGGACACAAGCACGTGGGTGTAAACATGCCAGAAATCTTTATATCAGCCCACCACCGGGCTCTCACATCAGTCACGGTTACATAAGCAGAGAGACAGAGAAAGAGGGACAGAGAGTAGAGAGAGAGAGAGAGAGAGAGAGAGAGAGAGAGAGTTGTCTGTCACCTTGCTGTCTGCTTCCTTATTCGGTCCCTCAGTTGCCATAGCAACAGCCATTAGTCATCATTTCATTCGGAAAACCGTTTGAGTTTGAGCTGTTTTTAGAATAGAATTAAATCCCCCTTTTTTCCTACAGATCTGTTATTTCTCCTCATAAAGGCAGTAAAACAAAATTTATAGTCATAAAAAAAAGTTTACTGTAGTACATAAAGTTTCCAGAGGACTTAGAGATGAACTCGGCAAGAACTTTGCGTGCAAAGATGGTGGTATTTATTTGACGGATCTGTATTTGGGGTCAGATTGAGAAAAAAGACTTTAATCATATAGTACACAAGAGAGGGACGGAGAAAAGGCTGAGAGAGTGAGGCACTAATTTGTGCTTTGAACTTATATGAACCTCATATTTCTTGCTATGCTATACTTGTCATAATGATGATAAGGCTGGGGAGAAATTCCAGGTCTTCGTAGCACATGACTCCTTTTCAAAAGACGTCTTGCTTTTAGGCCTGAAGTAGACATACTAAGGGTTCTGGTTTGAACCAGTTTTATTCTTTGTCTTTTGGGTCATTCTCTTGCTTATTTGTGAGTGGTCATGAATATTCAATACAATGTAATAAATAATACGTGATAATGTATCTTAGCAATGATTTTGCTTTATTTAATCCTAAAATTTTTACATTTTAATTACATTAATTATGTATAATTACATGTAACCACAAAGAAGGAATTCTCTGTATAAAATTTGCTGTGTGCTTCTCTTTTGGACTTGGCAGTCGTATAAGACTACTCTGACTTAAAGTTATTTATTTGATAAAAGTTCCATTAGTTCCATTAAAAGCCTTTTACATGGCAAGTGGCTGTCTGCTGTGTGTGAATAAATAATTTTTTTTTTTTTATCTATATCTGAAAGAGCTGGGATTGCAGTACAGGGTCATTTGTGTTGTAATTAGTATTTTTTTGGAAGTGGGGTAGTTGTTGTTACTGGGACACTTTGCATATGACCTTCATTTGCAACACTCTATGTGTAACTGTGTGTGTGTGTGTGTGTGTGTGTGTGTGTGTGTGTGTGCGGTTGGGACCTCCTGCGTCTTCATTGCTGCAATGAATAGAGAAAGCTCCCAAGTGCATTTTGTATACTGATGTAGTCCTTCACATCTTCTCCACTGAAACCTTCATGAATATTCACGTTACAGCACTCATCCAGAAGCCCCCGCTTTCTCCTGGCCACGTGATACGCAAGACAAAAACGCACTCTCATATTTTCAAACACTTGACTGAGGAGATCTTGAGCCGGTTAGGCTGTATTTTCTTCTCTTTGTTCCGCTTTGCCAGTTTCCATCAGCGTCCACAATTGGTGCCTTTGTTACTTGGATGAGAGGGGACATTCTTCCAGAAGGATGATTTTTCTCGTCTCCGCAGGCCCTGGCACTGCACACGTCTGCCCCCGCACCGGCCTCAGTGCCAGGCTGGAGTCCCTCTCAAGCTGACAGACGCATACAAGCACTGCAAAGGGACAGGACGTGCGCATGGTTCGTGAGTATGGCTGATTTTTTACATTTAGACGTTACTTAGATAGATACCAACACAAAAGTAATTATCAGAATTGATTTTCAGTTATTCATTCAATTATTCATCTTAAATAAATGCTTCAACCTGGTCAGGGTTGCAGTGGATCCGGAGCCTATCCCAGGCAGGAATACACCCTGGATGAAATGCCAGTCCATCAAAGGGCACCACACACATACACAATCATACCTAGGGGCAATTAAGTGGTAGGTAGGAGGGAACTGGACAACCCAGAGGTAACCCAAATAGATAAGTAGAACATGTGTGAGGTGAGGTGGCAATGATACCTCCTACAGTGGTTTTCTCATCTGTTACTCCTTTCCGTTGTGTGTTACAGATCCTTGGTACAATGGAAATGCTCAACTTGTTACTCCAGCATTTCCTCCTGAACACGTGTGAGTTGTTCAAATTCATATTATTTCTTTTATACCTTTAAATTTCATTTTGTCATGTTATCATTCAGTAGGATCCACAGATGGTGAAGTTGGATAACGCCTTAAATGTGTCTCAAGTCTGTTTTCTCTTTCAATGATGTTTTCTTTGACAGTTGGTTCATGTGCAACATAAGTTAGAGTATTTAAGGGGGTCAAGCACTTATTTTTCTCCACTAAACCTGAATAGCTTGAGAACCATTGTTCCTAAAGACAAAATTCTTTTTCCTTAGCTTCGTGAGAATACATTTGAAATTTGGACTATTTAGCTCCACCCACTTCAGTTTTGAGCTTAATGATCCAAATTGCAAATGATTCCATTTTCATGGAGAGAAACAAGTGTTGGTTCCTAATAATAGTCTAAAATATGTAGCACATGATCACTTTGTCCTACAGATAAAATTCATTTTTCCTCTGACTCCTGATATTTGGACCATTTAGCTCCGCCAACTTGATTTTGTGCTAAATTGTTCAATTTGTAAATTTGTTCTCACTGAGCTAAAGAACCAGCAGAAAAATAAGTTCTTGGCCTCCTGATAATACTCTTACCTGTGTTACACATGAACAATTGGTCCTAGAGACAAACTCTGTCTTTCCCTTGGCTTAGCGGGAACAAATTTGCAATTCGCACCATTTAGCTGCTCTCGCTTCAGATTTGAGCTAATTTGCATAATAATATTTGAACCCGCTTTTGCAAATTAGTTCTTGGATTTTTGGTCTGTCCTTACATAACCGGTGTCAAGTCACTGAGTGGAGTCAGTGTCTCAATAATTATCAAAAGGATTTTGAGATTTTTAAATAGCTGCCACAGGCCAATCATTTCTGGTGGGGTGGAGCTTAATTTACTTAAACAGCTGTAACTTCTGTTAGCTTGAATAGATTATTGTGATTCCTGGTCAAAATTGTGAGGATGTCTGCAAATATGGGGCGTGGACATCTAATGGGGTGGAGATAATTTCAATTAAGCATTTCTCAGGAACCGTAAGTCCAATTGAACTGAAATTTGGTGTACTGCATCTTTGTGCTAATCTATGAGTGGCTTTTTAAAGATGATTGGTCTGTTTAAAAATGTCACCACTGAGCTACGTTTCCAAAACCAGAAACAGTATGTTAATTACTTATGTAGCACTAAAAAGAAGTGGTCACTGGGGTCGTGCTTTGGAATGCTTGGACCCCACATATTGCTTCTTGCAGTTATAGCATTTTTATAATGTATTATTGTATGCAATACACCCTCTTATACACCAGTGCATTTTGCATTTATTAGAATTAACTACTGTATGCTTGTGACTGCTTAATCTTTCAGAAACAGGTAAGACAGTTAAGAAATTGCTAAAACTTTTGTCTCTCTCCGTCTAGAATGACCATATGATGACCATATGTCCCTCATCATTACCTGATGGCATGACGTAGAGCAGGATTTGGACATGCCGAGGAGACGAGACGTCCTTGCGCTAGTGCTGATTGTGCTGCCATGGACTTTACTCATCAGCATGTGGCATCAGGGTCCTGTCGCACCACAGCCCGTCGCACACAAGAGTTAACAAAGATTCAAACATCTCTCTCCAAATTGCTTTGAGTTATATGCTTCGCAACATTAAATGTATCTATAAATGGATAAAACGACAGCGCCATTCATTATTAAGCTAAAAAATGATAATCATTGGAAAACTTCTGTAGTATAAGAGGAATAAAACACTCTGGGATGTGTTGATATTGGAAAATAACGGTAGTAACGGCAAGTCCGCTTCATCACACAACCCCATTGTTGATTATTTTCCAGTAACAGCATGCCCTCTTGTGTTTAATTCCTTACTTTTTGAATATCCTGGTGGTATATCATGGTACCAATAATCAGCAAATGTTTTCCACTTTGGTATTCCACTGCTGATCATTTTTGTATTTCTGATTTAATTATTACTCCTCTCACAGATGGTAGGCACGATGTCATCAACGTACGAAGAAATCACCTCGAAGAAAAATGCATCAGAGACATCAGTGTCCTCCGTGAACGAGTGTTCGGGCATCCTCCACCGTGGTCCAACCTGCTGCCCACCATCCACATCATCACGCCCACCTACACCCGAGCCGTGCAGAAAGCCGAGCTCACGCGCCTCACCAACACGCTCCTGCACGTCCCTAACCTGCACTGGATTGTAGTGGAAGATTCTCCACGCAGGACGCCACTCGTCTCCAGACTTCTGAGGAGCTCCGGGCTCAATCACACTCACCTGAATGTGGAGACGCCGCGCGCTCACAAGATGCGCAGGGAGGCGAGGGGCAGCCGTGTACCACGTGGAACAGTGCAGAGGAACCTCGGGCTGCGCTGGCTCAGAGAAAACCTTGGCCATAGAGCCAGGCATCAGGGGGTCGTGTATTTTGCTGACGACGACAACACATACAGCCTGGAACTGTTTGAAGAGGTGAGGAGAACTGAAATTTGTTATAATTTTACGATATGCTAGCTGGAGGAAAATATTTTTTGAGCCAAACTACAGAGTTGCTGAAATACAGATATCTGAAATTGAAATTGAAATCGAACATTGGGTCAGAAGTATCAACAATATTAACCTGTAGCTTAATATTATAGGCACCCTTCATGAAAATGAGTAAAAAACGAACGAGGACAGACACAAGTTCTAATTTCTTGCAAATTATTCCAAATGTTAAAATGTTTTCTTCTTGCCATTGCTGTGATTAATGGTATTTTTTTATCTGTCGATTGATTAATTTTGTATCCATTACCTTTTATACCTGTTATTGACAATAATGTATGCCTTTTGTGTTGAATGAGCTTTGGTTTTTACCATGATAATGAATGACAAAGCCATTTTACACATGTGCTACCTCATATTTACACCCGGGGAAACAGTTCCTGGGGGCTGAGAGCAACTCTTTATGAGATTAGAGATTTAGAACAAAGGTAAATGTTTTTCTGGTTAATATTGTCTATTTTATCCGAAACACTCTGCTTATTTATTTTTTAATTATCCTGATCACCTTTTTCCCACCGTGCTCTAGATGCGTTTGACCCAGAAGGTCTCCGTCTGGCCTGTCGCCTTCGTAGGCGGCCTACGTTACGAATCACCTAAAATCAACACCCTGGGGAAAGTGTATGGCTGGAGCACGGTGTTCGACCCTCGGCGGCCGTTCGCGATCGACATGGCAGGATTTGCCGTCAACCTCCGGCTCATCCTCAGCAAACCTCAGGCCTACTTTAAGCTGAACGGAGTTAAAGGAGGATACCAGGAGAGCAGTTTGCTGGGGGAGCTGGTCACTCTCAGCGAGCTAGAGCCCAAGGCTGACAACTGTACCAAGGTGAATTCATTAGCATCATTTCTGTTTTGATTATGTAACATGCGTATAGAATTCTGAGATGATCTCTACCACTACTACTACTACAACACTGTGAACACTTGCTGCAATTTTTGCAAAATGAAAGCTGTAAAACATGTCATTGATTCTTAGGCATGTGGATATTCTGCACAATTTGACCACTATGGACTTCTCCAAGTTTTGTAATCTATTAGATTAAATAACATCAGCATTTTGCAATAGCCAAACAGTTAGATGATATTCTGGCTGATATTTCTTTTTCTGCAAGAAAAAAAAGGTTTATGGGGGCATAGTGATGCACACTAAGGTTACTAAGGTTCAGACACACAGTGGTGCTTGAAAGTTTCTGAACGCTTCTCTGTATTTCTGTGTAAATATGACCTAAAACATCATCAGATCCCTCCACATCACGTAGTCCCTCCAGCGTGTCCTGGGTCTTCCCCGGGGCCTCCTCCTGGTTAGACGTGCCCGGAACACCTCACCAGGGGGGCATCCAGGAGGCATCCTAATCAGATGCCCTACCCACCTCATCTGACTCCTCTCGATGCGGAGGAGCAGTGGCACAACTCTGAGCCCCTCACGGATGACTGAGCTTCTCACCCTATCTTTAAGGGAAAGCCCAGACACCCTGCGGAGGAAACTCATTTCAGCCGCTTGTATTCGCAATCTCGTTCTTTCGGTCACTACCCATAGCTCATGACAATAGGTGAGGGAAGGAACATAGATTGACTGGTAAAATGAGAGCTTTGCCTTACAGCTCAGCCCCTTTTTCACCACAACAGACCGATGCAGATCCCGCATCCCTGCGGACGCCGCACCGATCCGCTTGCCAATCTCACACTCCCTTCCTCCCTCACTCATGAACAAGACCCCGAGATGTTTAAACTCCTCCACTTGGGGCAGGATCTCACCCCCTACCCTGAGAGGGCACGCCACCATTTTTCGGCTGAGGACCATGTTCTCGGGTTTGGAGGTGCTGATTCCCATCCCAGCTGCTTCACACTCGGCTGCGAACCAATCCAGAGAGAGCTGAAGATCACGACCTGATGAAGCAAACAGGACAACATCATCTGCAAAAAGCAGTGATCCAATCCTGATTCCACCAAACCGGACCCCCTCAACACCCTGGCTGTGCCTAGAAATTCTGTCCATGAAAGTTATAAACAGAATCGGTGACAAAGGGCAGCCCTGATGGAGTCCAACTCTCACTGGAAACAGGTTCGACTTACTGCCGGCAATGCGGACCAAGCTCTGACTTCGGTCGTACAGGGACCGGACAGCCCTTATCAGGGGGTCCGTTACCCCTTACTCTCGGCGTACCCCCCCCACAGGGTCCCCCGAGGGACACGGTCGAACGCATTTTCCAGGTCCACAAAACACTTGTAGATTATTATGCTTGGTCATTTATTATTTATTGAGGAAAATGATCCAGGATTACATATCTGTGAGTGGCAAAAGTATGTGAACCTCCAGGATTAGAGGCAAATTTGAAGGTGAAATATGGCAATTGTAGAATGCTGATAATCTTTAATCTATCATATACGAAATCTCAGCTGCCAAACTGCTTACATACAAATGTTTTAATGTGGTTTTGCAGGTGCTGGTGTGGCACACTCGGACTGAAAGACCTGTGTTAGTGAACGAAGGGAAAAAGGGCTTCACTGATTTCAATGTGGAGATATGAATAATAAGAGGTCTTTAAATATCAGATTCCTCGCAGCATCACAGCACATAACATGGGACGTTGCAATAATGTTGAAGACAAAAGTTGCACTGCACTGACTGGGCCTTGTAAAAAGCCACGGAATAAACAGCTTACAAGCGCTACTGAACTTCTGAGCTTTCCAAGAATATTCGACGGATCTGTGTTCCCTCACACTGAGGATCAGCGGCGGAATAAAAGGCCGTTGTTCGGCGTGAGTCAGCTCTGAGCAATAGTTTCATTATCACAGCGATTGTGGACGTCATCTTTATCCCGAGACACACTGAGCCATTCAGGTCTAAATGACAAACACTTTTGTTTGTTGGATTTTTTTTAGAATGTACACCGAGCTATTTTGGTCTCGGGATCAATTCTCAACACAGAACAGAAGCCCATGGATTAAAGTCAATGTTTAAAAAAATGTTTGGAGTCACATACAGGTGACTTATAAAGCCTGTGCACACAGAATCCTTCACACAGGTTATATACACTGCATGTGAAACGTTTGGGGATACTTCACCTTTTCCACTTACAGATGAATGCAAAAGTTTGCACACCCCTAAGACAAAATGAACCGTTTTTGGCACAAAGACATTTAGTCAGTTTAGTTTCATCAGTATTACTTCATTATCACAAGTAATCAATATCGTACATTAAGATATAGATTTAGTGGAGTATAGTACAGACCTAGAGACATGGTGAAACCTTCCAAAATATTTTTATGTTGATTTTACGTTTAGTATGTATATTGAATTGTCACAAATTCAACCTAATTTAAGAAAATCGTAAAATTGTGAAATGAAACAGTTTTACATATGTGTTTTTAAAATGAAATAATAATGAAATAATGACTGATGTAATTTTTAGACAAAAAAATTACAATTATGACACAGTGTACAGGTGTGCAACCTCAAATTACAATTATTAACAAAATTTTCATGATTACAAATAGTGTGATATCAAAGGAGAAGCTAATTAAACTCTTATTAGATTTCTATTTCCTTTTTGTGGAACTGACTGAAAAAAATGAGATGATTTTCCTAATTTATTGTTACTTTTTAAATCACCCAACCCTTTAGTTCTCTTTGTTGCCATATGACAATATACCAGGACTTTAAAAAAAAAAACACTAACTGTCTTTAGATTTTCGTGCGTAACACCTGATTTTTTTTTACAGATGATTTTAAGGAAAATGTTGAAAGCTACCGGTTAGCAGGAGTCCCCTAACTTTTTGACATGGTATCATAGATGATTTCTTGATATCCTCCTGGACTCGAATGTCACACTGCAATAACGACTCTGTGATAACTTCCTCCATCACTGCTTGTTTGAAAGCCAAGTCTTAGTTCTGCAATTTCTATTCATCACGCCTTGCTGCATTTTCAAATGTTTTAGTGTCTTTATTTTGGAAATGTTTCTGTGTATTGGTTTAGTTCATTTTAATTAAGACAGATACGAGAAAACAGGCAATAAAAATCAACATTAGCACAGTGGGTTAGTTGTCAGAACTTTATTATCAAACCACAAATATCAAAAGGTTCATAAAGAGTTTATAATTATATATATATATATTCCCAGATTAAAGTTGGATGTTATTAGGATGATAATAGAGCTCAGCTTTGAGCAGATATTTTTGATACTTGTTAAAAAAAATCCACCAAGGCTCGGTTTCAGAAAAGGTCCTGAAAGACTCTAGAGTGGCCATCACAGTTGCCAGACTTGAACCCTATAGAAAATCTCTGGTGGGATTTGAAGAAGGATTTTGCAGCACGCAAACCCAAGAATATTAGTGAGCTGGAGGCCATTGCCCATGATTCCTCAGGAATGCTGCCAGAAGCTGGGGTCTGGCTATGCATCACGTTTGCAGCAGGTCATGGACGGAGGAGAAGTGGTCCAAAGTTCACTTTGGTAATGAGGGGAAGTTTAATTTAGTTGGGTCAAATGGAAAATATTATGTTCAACATCAAGCTGGGGAAAGACTGAACCTTGACAGTGTGAAGAAATCAGTTAAATTTGCAGGTGGAAGCATCATGGTTTGGGAAATGTTTTCTGCAGCAGGAGTTGGGCATCTATAGCTACATGGCCAGGTGAACGCTAATGTTCATCAGAACCTTCAGCAACACGTGGCTCCTTCCCTGCAATTATCTGCAATTTTTATGCAAGACAATGCCTTATCACATTACAGAAGGGGTAAAGAAATCCCTTGAAGCTGAGAACATTGAAATAATGAAACGAGTCCTGATCTGAACCTGGTCAAGAATCTCTGAAAGATCACTGGAGACATTGGAGACGTTTGTGTACAGTTACTGAACTCTATGAGACTAGAAAAAGAGTGGAACAAGATCAAACCAGAGCACTGAGAGAAACTGCTGATGTTCTGCAGCTGCAAATGTACTGAACTCACCAAAAGCAAAGGCCTCTACACTTCCACTACATTTTGTGAGTTGTAACCTTCAAAAATTCCAATTGTAAGCTTCTTTTCTGTTACAATGGTTATGAATTTCCGCCATTAGTAGACAATTTGTCCTATCATTGACTGAAGAACACCCAGGTCTTTAGAAATGCTTTTTCCAGCTTTCTGCATCTCTAATGTGTCTCCTGAGGTTCTGTGAAAGTTAATGGGATTGAGGCATGGGTTACACTAATCAGTTGTTCTTGAGAAGAACAGATTTGTCCAGACTGTAGACCACTGTTTGATTCTTCATGATGCGCAAGAAGATGGGATGAGTGGACGATAAGAACGACTGATCAACACACACCAAACACAACACAATACTCAAACCCTGCCAGTGTGAACTTACTGAGCTGCATCAGTTCCCGAGTATCATCTCTGCTCAGAACAAAACACTCTTCAGTTAAGGTATTTGTAGTGTTACCTATACACTAGCAACTGGAATGTTGTGGGTTCACAGCTAGAGAGACACATTTGAGACATAATCCTGAGCGGCTCAGCTCTGTACTCTGTGTGCTGTATAAATAACGACACACATGACTGAAGTTTAATGGTTAATATTATAAAGGGCTAAAAAGAATGAGGTAGAAAATGAGTCAAGAAGTTGACACCAGAGACACTTTATTTCTGACAGAAACAGCACAAATAATGTATGTCACAAGGAGTACAAAAATACATCCTGGTAAGAGCATTAATGTGGATTAATGGCACGTTCATTCATTCATTCTGACTTCTCCAATTTAGCACAATACAAATGATATCAGGTTTTTGTTGCGTAATGAATATGAAGATAAAGGAGTTGACAGTCTAACATATAAATGATTAACTGCAACTATGAATTAACTTCTCGTTCCTCATTATTTTACGTAATGTTTGACAGGTGCTTCTCTGCACAGTGTATCTGTAATTTCTGGAGCTACGCGTCGATCAACAAGGCCTCCATGCTGCAATCGAACATGACCCTGCCGTTCACTTCTTGTCTATTTTCTGGACAGTTAAGAAACTCCATTAATTCATCCCTCAGCTCTGGAGGAGTGGTCTTACTGAAATCGATCACCTCGGTCAGGAGGTCCAGTAGCTGCTCTCCTTTTTCATCTCCAGGTATGAAACACTCAGTGATGTCTAACAGGGACTGGAGCTTGTAGATTTGGTAGGGGATTTTTTTGGAATCCAGAACGCTCTTGACTTCTCCGATTGTAATATTCAGATTAATTCCATCCTTGTATATCTGATCTTTGAAGGCTTCCCCTAGCCTGCCCCATGCACTTTCACCTGCAGGGGACATTGTGCATTAGCAAAGCTCTTGCGCAGTAATTCCCCACCCTGTGCCTCAGATATCACTGTATGCTTACGTGTTATCAAAATGAGGAGAATTTTTCCATCTTTGTGCAGTAAACTCCGGAAGAAGGAAATCGTGGCCTCTGGATCCTCCACATAGTACAACATCTGTGAGATAGTATACAACAGTGACAACAGTATATCAAGCCAATCTTGATGTTCTTCTGTTCACGACTTAGCACGACTTTATCTTTTTTATGTCTGTATTTTAAAAATGACCGATGAGCCCAAAAAGCCAATCCTATGCTTAGGCTTGATGTCAGACAGTTGGTCAAGAATATAACAAATACAATATAATCTACTAAGACACGTGAAACCAGCGGCATCTTTTCAAACTGCTGCTCATGACACTTCATAGGAGGTGTGCACGCTCTGCTCTATTCCACACACATGAGCTAACAACCATGAGTACTAGCACCATTGTAATCGACAGGGAAGAAAGTAAAGATATCATTTTCCCTCCTTTTGGAAGGATTCTTGTGCTCTCTTGGACCACCAGCCCCAAACAGCTGTGGCATCATGTGGAACACAGAGCCCCAAAATGGCTCAACCTGTCATGAACAGAAATCTAATCATACTCTCATGTGGCTAGTATTAAACAATATAATAAATATTATACCTCTGTGATTGGCTAGCATCTTTTTAGATGATGCAGAATCCATCTGTCTCTTGAACCAGATTTCTAACATTACATAAAATTGATTAGGAACGGAAAGAAAAGTACAGTAAGGAATACTCAGACATGCATGTACGAACCTGAACCATGTTAATGAAATGCATCTTTTTCTTAGAGTTTCT
>JAQQZX010000009.1:2107377-2121083 GCA_030068355.1 Notoglanidium maculatum | reverse complement strand
CCAGGTCCTCCATTTTTATCTTCTGTCTTTCTGAAACACAGGAACATTGCAGCTGTCACCATAGATTGCACAGTATTATAATGAGAAGTGAGAAAAAAAAGCTCCACCGGGAAGCATCATTAAATCAGTACATGTGTTGTTTTATTGGCAACAGAACACAGGCTTGGTTGGTTAGCCACAGAAGTAGCTTTATGCTGGATAAAAACAGGGTTAGGGGTGATAAAACCCACCCGGCTTGTGCAGAATAGCGATCGAAAACATAAAAAGGCATGCTAGTATAACATGTACTAGCTTTCTCATACACTGTCCTAGCCAAGCTTCGAAACCAGCTGCTTATTCACTTCGGAAAGACAAATATATATTAATCAGTTGTAGGGCTGCTCGTCTCTCTCTAACACCTACAATGTGATGGAATTAGGGACAATAGTCACAATGTAGACTAAACAGGGACTTACCTGTAGACTTCTGCCTGTTGTTCTGTTGCTCTGTGAACCCACAACCTACTGCAGGAGGTTGTTCAATGCAAGTCACCACTGTTCTTTTTAAAGCGGTAACTCCACCCATTTTCATTATTTGGCACTTTTTATTTACAGGACTGGTCCTTTGATAGGTCCTTCCACATACCATGAACTCATGATAAAGTCTGGGTACTGTCTCTGTGTTGAGAAAGATAGCAGGATAATTGTAGACTAACACAATGATCTTGATCTCCGACCATTGGCGTTGTTTCACTATAAGCTGGTGCTGAGTTCCTGACTTGCCCTTTTTTGCCCTTTCAGGAGAATGGGTGCTGACAGTAATCGTGCACTGTACGAATGTTAGTGATCAGATCAGCACAGAGAATCTGCAGATATTTTCTCCATCTATAACTGATATACATTAGCAGGGCTCAAGCCTCAGTATGTTTAATGTCTTTTTTTAAATGGAAAAAAGCAGTTCTCAGCTCTGTGTATTAGTTAGTGCATTCACATTATACAGGAAAATTTTTCCATAATTATTCCTATTAAACTTTCACCTTCACCCCCAGGCTGGAATTTTGAGGGAACTAAGGTCTTAAAATAGCAATTTTAGCTTGCATTGCAATCAGTAATGATTGACAACTGTCAAAATGATCACATGTATCAGCTCAGTTAAAGACTAGGAAGCAATATGATGATGTTTAACATAAAATATACACAGCTTCACATATTTTGCGTAAGAAATAAGTAAGTGTTAATCGCTTTGGGTAACTGTCATCCAAATGAGCAAATGCAAATATGATTGTAAAACATTTGGGTAGTGCTATTATAGGAAAGTATTCAAGTATGTGAATAGTGTTATTCATTCATTCCTGCATAGTCAGTTATTGAGCAATACTGCAAAGTGTTAGCCATGTTTGTTCAGAAGGCATAAATACAGCAAAACATTCTATACCATATGAATAGACTAAACAGGACCTGCCCCATAGAAGTAGACATGAAAACATGTCAGCTGGATTGTAAGCCACTCTCATTAGTCAGTTAACAGCATGTGTGTGCACTTGCTAGTACTTCTATTCAAAGTATACACTCTCACCTGCAATGCAGTGCAATGTGTAAATGACATGGAGGTGTTGCTGGCAAGCACATGACAACAATCTCTCCCATCCTTCACATGCCCCTGGGATATGGAGTAGAGTGGATAGAAGGAACCATTACTCATAAAAAAAAAGAAAAGAAAAAAAACATCCAAGCCTTGCCTATATTTTGCAAATCTCGTCTGGCAGAACATGTTATGGTCTGAGGAGAACTTCATGGGCATAATTATAAAAGATGTGTTTGGGGCAAAAACAAAATAGCTTTTCACCTAACAAACACCATACCCACGCTGAAGCATGGTGGTGGCAGCATACGGCACCAAAAGGACTGAGTGCTGTATTACAAACAAAAGGTGCTTTAAAGAAACATGAATTAATTTCACTTTGTTTTCACTTGAATTTTGTTGGTTGCTGTATCTGGGAAAAGATCTGATACAATTTATCTTGGTTTTGTTTCTTACATACTCACAAAAACCTGCAATTTTAACAGGGGTGTGCTGATTTTTCACATCCACTGTATTTGTATTTGAAGTAATGCAAATATTTCATTTTAAGTTCCTATCAACACCAAAAGTTTTTTGCATAATGTATGACTTTAGGATGACGGTCAGTATCATGCTGTTTTCTGCTGAAGGGTTTGACAGTAGAGAACACACTAATCTTTCAAAAAACAAGCCAAACCAGTCAAGCAAAGGCAGTAAGGGAAAGGACTTTCTGCTATTATTCACATAATCCTAAAAATATTTCAATGCTTCAGTGCTACAGTTATTATAAGCATTTATTTCTCATTCTTAATAAAATAAAGTTTAGACCCCATATTTGTTGGGTTGTTAGTTACTATTATTGATGGATTCTTCTTCTTACAGAGTTAAAACATTTAAAACTACATTGACTTTTGATACTTTTTGATACTAATAATAATTATCACAAGTATTTTAATTGATAATCCCATTAAGCCCCGGTTTAAATCTGAACAAATGCTGTGTTGGATTTATTCAAAGGAAAGAACAAGCTGTAATCAGATATATTGTTCATTATTAACAAGTAAATGACAAATTGAAAATGCCAAAAAAAAAAATGCTTAATCCTGCTGGTGCTTTATATCACAAGGAGAAATGTCTTGTCTTTTGTACTACGACTATGCAGACAGTCTTCCTGGGGCATTTTGTGAAGTCAAGAGGATCTTCAAGACCATTCTGAAGGTACTTTGCTCGTAGGGTTGATTCTGGGAAGAATTTAAAAAATTAAAGTAACACGACAGAATATTATTGCCACTTGGAATATAAGAACCCTACTTCAAGCAGGAACACTGGACGATGTGATTCATTCATTCATTCATTCTGACTGCTTGGTCAGGCCATGGCTCCTGAGCTCTAGCTCCATTGTTCTGCAAGTTTCTTTTGGTCTGCCACGAGTCGTCCTTCGCTGTGACGTCCTTCTATGCACTACTGATGGCAGTGAGATCTCAGCCAGTCTGCATATATGGCCAGGCCATTCCCATTGTCATTTTTGGATGTTCTCAGGGATGGTTACCATTCTTGATCTGCACCTTAGTTGTCTCAACTTGTCACGTTTAGCCAGAAAATCTTCAGAATCCCTGAAAGGCACTTGATCTGGAACACCTCCAGCTTTTGCTTGATGGTGGGTGTTGTCTTCCAGCATGCTAAATCCCATTTGATCTAGCAATTATACAGGTACATGCAACAGATGAAACAAATAAGGATATAGAAAAATTCTAAAAAAGCAAGAATGGGTACAAATCTCAAGATATTGTAACTGTCATTGGATATCTTAATTCTAATGTAGGACATGTTGCTGATGAAAATATCATAGGAAGATGTGGACTAGGGGAAAGATATGAAAGAGTTGAGAAAAGGAGTAGAATTGTGCAAAATGAATAATCAGATCATTATGAATACCTACTTTAAAACCATCGTAGACGCTTGTGGACCTGGAAAAGGCTGCCGAGCGAGTGACTGTTTATAACTGCTCTAATGAAACTTGTTTCACAAGTTTTCAAGTAATGAAAATTGTACATTAAGATATAGATTTAGTGCAGAATAGTGAAGATTATTACAAATGTGTTTTTAAAATGAAAGAAATAATGTAATAATAACTGATGTAAATTTTTGTCTAAAAATTACAATTATAACACAGTTTACTGTTGTGCAATTATTAACAACATTTTCATGATTACAAATAGTGTGATATCAAAGCAGAAGCTAATGAAACTCTTATTAGATTTCTGTTTCCTTTTTGTGGAATTGATGGGGGAAAAAATCATGATTTTCCTAATTTATTGTTACTTTTTGAAAACGCACAGCCGTTTTTTATTATCGCTGCCATACGACAATATACCTGGATTAAAAAAACCACTAACAGTCTTTTTTATGAATGATGAAAACTGTATTTTCCTCTTTATTTGTTTTTGTTTCAAAGGTTTTCATGTGTAACACCTGATTGGTTTTTTTTTTACAGATGATTTTATGGAAAATGTTGAATGCTACAGGTTAGCAGGAGTCCTCTAACGTTTTAACATGGTGTCATAGTTGATTTCTGAATAAAGGACTGATATCCTCCCGGACTCTAACGTCACACTGCAATAACAACGACTCCGTGATAACTTCCTCCATCACTGCTTGTTTGAAAGCCATGTTTTAATTCTGCAATTTCTATTCATCACGCCTTGCTACGTTTTCATTCTAAAATGAATTTAGTTAAGACAGGTACGAGAAAACAAGCAATACAAATCAACACTAGTACAGCAGGTGAGCTGTCAGAACTTTATTATCAAACCACAAATATCAAAAGGTTCATAAAGAGTTTATAAATATATATAAAATGAATAAATAAATAAAAGCAAATTACACTTTCATATGTCAATATAATTGCAAAAAAAATCAGTGGTGTTAAAAAAATGAAATATACACAAATGTGTTAAATGTAGTCGATCAGCTAGAATATTGTAAGTTTGTGCAATGTGAGCTTCTTTAGTGTCACATTAAACTCCGATTAATGTAGCCAAGCTCTTTTTTCCACGTTATTAGGATGGTGATATCACAGCTCAGCTTTGAGCAGATTTCTTTAGTGATACTTGTTAGCAACAATAACCACAGTGAAATAAATTTAGCACAGGAACATCGTATGCCTTTAATCTTTTGCTATAGGCTTTGGGGTGACCTGTATGAGTCCATCGTGTGGTCACTGAATGTCGACGGTCATTCCGAGATCGGGTGTGGTTTCAAACTGGAGTTTAAAATCGGATTCCTCTTCCTCAAACACGGTGACCTGAAATAAACCATAGTGGGATAGAAATTCAGTGTGTACTTGCCCTAAAGAAATAACAGTTTGGTTTGTAAATCTGTAACAAAAAAAGCATGATACTGATTAATTTCCAAACCCACCTGTTATCTGAAGAGGGACTTTTGGGGCTCTATTTATTCCTTAATTAATTTATTTAATTTAACCTTTAATTTAATGAAGCAAGAACAGTGGCAGTGTTAATTTACAGAGGAAGTGGAAGGGAAAGGGAAAAAATTACAAAGTGTCAATAACAGGCAAAAAGACCCAAAGAAACCAAAGGCACCACAGCACAACAGAGAAACTTTAAGCCATACAAGTGCTGATTTAAAGAGTAAACAAGTACATGTATCGACAAGCGCTTTTTGATTTTGTTTCATCTCTAATCCTGTCATTGGTTTATCAATCCTGTCATTTATTGTGTTCACCTGTTTTATGTTACTTTGTGATTAGTTTGTCTGTGCATACACTGCTGATTTTTCGTTTTCTCATGAAGTCTAATTTAACGTGCACTGAAATTAGGTAGGACAGGTGCAAGGGGAATCCAAGATTCATAACCAAAGTTTGTTGGACAGGCAGACATTGAGCTATTATCAGGAGATTATCCTGAGTTTGAATTCCCACAATGCCACAGCCAGCTGATAGCAAAATTGGTCATGCTCTCTGGGAGGGAGGGATGGTGCATCAGAGGGACACTAGCCCATCATGATTCATTTGTGAGCTCGTGCATGCAGAATAGGCCAGATGGTGCTTTCTTCTGTGTGTGTATTACACTGCTTGGATGCATCACAAGCAACAGTTGAATAATACGCAGCTGGCTGGCTTCACATGCTTCAGAGGAAGCATGTGTTGGCCTTCACCCTCCCTGCCATATGATAGGGGAAAGCTGGCTATTGGATGGGAAATGGTAGGTGACCAAATCTGAGACAAAAATGGGAAAAACAAGGATCCAGTGATACAAGGATAATCCGATCCTCAACAAAGATCCAAAATCAGAAAACACAGACATGCATGATGCAATCAACAAGAATTCACAGTGGCATACCACATAAGGGTATACGTTTAAAAATTAATCAGGGACTTAACACAGAACAAGTGAACTCAATAAGTAAAAGGGCAGTTACATGACGGGGCAGAGACATGACCAAAACCAAATAAAGACACATGGTAAAACAAAACCGAAAACACATAGCTCTCGTCACCATCCAAATTAACTAACCTAATTAATTAAATTTACTAACCTTAATTAAATAACTAACCTGATTGATTCCGCTGTTGAGGAAAGGCCCTGGGATGTAGAGCGCCTGCTGGGGGCCGACGTGCCAATAACGTCCGACGTTCTGGCTGTTGATGAAGATCACACCTTTGCTCCAGCTCTGTAATCACACAAACCATATCTGCATTATTTACACAATGAGCGCAATCTGCTAATGCAGATGGAAGATACAGATACAGATACAGAAATGGTATGTGCAAAAGTTTGTATACCCTTTGTAAAAATGTATTTTATGATTTATCTACTGAACAGAATTTCATGTTCATTTAAAAGGTGATTTCATACAGCTTAAATAGTATAGCAACTCCGTCAGCCTTTCGCTGAATTGCTGTAGATAATTTATTTATATACCGTATGCCTTCAAAACACCGGAAAAGCTTAGTACTTTAAGTAAGGGTATTTAAACTTAAAACGCATCACCACGTGTCACTTACAGGCAGCTTAACGAAGGTGTCACTCGGATATCCATCCACGAACAGCCTTCCCTGGAGAAATGCCGGATAGCTTGGGTTCTGAGGGAGAGACTTCCACGGAGCGCTGTATAAACTGAACACAACAGTCTTCCATACTTAGACAAACCACTTGCACAATCTCATTTAATATATACTGACTCATATTCAGAATAATATTTCATAAACCTGTCGATAAAGCCGCGTGTCATATCCAGGCTGTAAATGGTGAAATCTCGAAGAGGCACGTTGTTCAGTAAAATGTCTCCAACAATCCCTGGAACAACAACAAAAAAAAGAATTTCAAGTAGTGTTATATATATTAATAATAACTTATGGAAGCTGAATTGTGGGTAGGCTCTATCCTGGTACTTTATTTGGTCCAGTACCTTTGCGCTGATTGTCCATGGTCTTGCCAAAGTGCACTCTTCCGCAGTTTTCCACCAGCAAACTCAAAGTCCGAGCCTCCTACAGACACAATAAAATGAGAAAATGATTGCTAATTCTTACTAAAGTCAGCACGAGCATCATGTTAGCAGAGTGATCTGTCCTGTAGCACAAAATAAATTAGAAATTTGATAACATAACTCTCAGGTCCTGATGTTTCTCAGTCTTTTAATGGACACTTAACACTTTATATGACACAGTGTTGTATTAACACTTTTAGCATTCAGTAATAATGCTGAACAATCTTCATTATTAAGATCAATGCAATAAGGATGAGGAAACACTGAGGCGTTCATTTATTTTAAGGATAACGCCTCCTGGCCATTCTCCGCTCACAGTACGGCTTTGAATAAATGGTGACACGTAATGCTATGGTTTGATCTCACTGGTTTTTATTTTAATAACAGCATGTTATTAAATGTTTTTTAATATTACAAATTAAACAATGTTTGGGTTCTAATGCTGGTTCTTGGTCGATTAAGCTCACTACACTCTTCTATATGTAGCATGTCACCGTCCCTACTGCTCTCAGTTCATAAACAACACTCTCACTGTAGTAAATAAGGAAATCGTCAATACCTTCCCATCCGAAACCGCTAACTCTGTATTCTTGTAGTCGAAAATGCCAATGTAGTCTCTGTTCGCAAACACCTAAAACATCATACGACCACCAATAATATGGAATATTAGTATGAGATGATAACACACACGCATGATATCATTTCATTTGTAATAAATCTGCTCGGATTTTACCAGAGCTCTGTCTCGGATGTTGTTTCCGGATTTTAAGAAGCCTCCAGTGGTGATGGTGGTCTCGTACAACGTGTATCCGTGCGCTTGTCCGTTCCTGTTGTTTACGGGGAGATTCTCCATATTAACAGGATTCCTGGATTTAAAAGGCTTCAGAAATAAAGAAACATGTATTTATTTTTTAATCACATCAAACACGCTGGTGTACACAAACTTTTTAACTTGACTGTAGGCTTGGTATTAATTTTTCTTTAACAGAAAGCCACAAGATATTGTCTTTAAGGTTTGTTATTAGTTATTGATAAACTATGTTAAGTGACTTTATGGTTTATTATCCATTATACAATGACCACAGGCCAGGATCAGCCCAATAAAGGTTTAAATCCGACTCAGCAAAAGAATTTAGTCTATATCCTAAGCAAAATCATCTAGTGGGCCGTGATTTAATGGAAAGGTTTGGAAACAAGAGTCTCTGTTATTCCAGTAGGGGGCAAAATAGAGCAATAAACTTCACACCTCCTGTGTGAAGGGTAGAGCGTCCCATAAAGAGAGGTGTCGGTACATGATGGCTGCCTCGTAGCTTTCCTTCCAACGCAGAGCCGGCATCTCTGGCAGAAGATCACCTGAAAAACAACTCACTAAAATCAGTTCTTACTGAAACCGTCACACATCCAAACACACAAGTAATACTGGTGTATGGCCAAAATTTAAATGTACATAATGTCCTCCTAGCTCATTAGCAGTCGATTAGCCAAAACTAGTTTGTATCTTTAGTTTTGTACTGGAGCTATGAGATTAATGTCACTAACAGTTAATGAAAATCTAAAGCTTCCAGTTTAGCTTTGTGGTTCCTTGCGTTCTACAACACACTGTTATGGATAAAAAAAAGGTCACAGTGCTAAAATCAGTCGCAGGTTTCATTGCTCATTAGTGCAAACCTGAAGAAGCAAAGTTCAGACACAGGAGATGTTTTGGCTAGTCTGTTAGTCTGATTTAGCGTAAGAGGAATGGTGTATGTTTAATTTTTGGCCAAAGTGTTGTTTGAAAAGGGAAAACGTTTTTTCACACACTGCTATATCGACCGAGGAGTTCTCTCAGCAGATGGTACTTCGGCGTGTATTCACCGGCCTCGGACAAAGGCGCGTCATAATCTAAAGGAATAAAATACAGCACGATGAAAAAGATCTCTTTATACATAATGAGAAAGTTTGCAGGATAATTTCATAACACTCAGAAAGCGTTTTTATTCATTCCATTCATTTAATGGCTCAATACTGCTCCCTGGTGGTGATATTACGAACAGACGTCTTACTATGAGAGACTATTTAACTACCTTCAATTAACCTCAATTTAGTAAGAAACACACTCGGTTTAATCTTTTTAGAGCAAATGGATATTATGAATTTCACACGAACGCAAGCCTTGACAAGCATAAATTTTATTCCAGATGTATTATATTAAGACTTGTAAATTCATATTCGGTAAATGTTTTGGCATATCACCCTATGTGTCCAAGAACCAGTAGAGACAGCTGGATGGAGACATTTGTCCATATTTATCGCTTACCTATTTTAATTGTGATTGAGATAAAGAATTTGAAAAAGGATGTACGCACGCTTAATTTAAACGTGGCGTGTTTGACTCCCAGGAGATTCTCTCATGACCCCATGACTCCTAGTCTGAAAGCCCCTGATATATGACGTGAACCTTCTTAAACTTATTTAATGTACATCACTCACTGCAGTACCTTTGTTTGTACATTGTTTGCATCCTTGGATACAAACAATTTAGCTTTTTATGACGGTGCAGTTTTAAAAGATGACAGACCATAGCTTGCGATTAGAGCCTTGTAGGATGGCTTTGCCACAGCGCCAGTCACGAAGCCAAAGTTTGTTCCTCCGTGGAACATGTGCAGGTTGATGGACATGCCGCGCCGCAAAACCTCTCTAACCACCGCAACCATGTCTAACAGGGAAGAGACATAGACGAGACTTTTACGAGAAAATGATAATATAAGCAAAAAGCCTATAATTCGTTCATATAAAAAAATGATTTGATTTATTGATAACGCAATTCTAAACATTTTAGAAATCCTTAACATTTTTTTTTACCTTCTACAGGAAAGACGTGATGCAGATCTCCCCAACCATCGAAGCGTCCGGTCCACAACTCCGTAATTAAAACAGGGCTGTTTGGCTGTGAATCAGTTTTACAATAGCGTATGTAAGGATTAAAACACTTGGGGTCATGCTGTGAGAGGAACATCATCAACGACAGAGCAGTGTGGTGAAGCAAAGTTACTAAAAATAACTTCATTTTTAGTATGTATGTCACTTATGATTTAGTAAGTATGTCACGAAATAACTCCTCTTCATACAATTTGCTAACAATAGCATTTTTTTAAAAATAGTTTATTTATATATAATCGTACTTTATATCCATTTAATGCTGTGGAATGCCATGAGAAAAGTTACTGAAGACGTTATTATGAAATGAAATTCAAATGAATCAACAGCTTCTGACCAATCAGGATCGAGAGCTCAACAGTGCCGTGATTCAAATCCCAATATTGTTATTATAATAATGTTTGCTTGGGCAGTGTTTGGTTACTGATATGTTTCCCATAGAGACAATGTCTACAAACAAGGACAAAATGTCACGGATGCTTTTTCTGGAAGGCGATTCGATAATTAAACGGACGTGCTATTAAAGAAAATCTAATAAACTATGAAGAAAGTAAAGCAATAAAGTCATAAACTATGATTACCTGCACAGACTCCAGATACTTGACGTCGTCGAAGTTTAGTTTCTGCAGATTCAGAGTCCTGAGGACTGAGACGATGGCAAGATCTGTTAACCTTAACTTAAACACTGTATAAAATATTGATTCTGGCATATCTGGGTATTTCAGATGTAATCTGCGGGTTACCTCCACTCACTCCTCCACTCTTTAAGCCTTCATGGCTGTCTGATGTGAGGAGAAGCTCGCTGATGCCCCTGGACTCAAGGGCCTGAAGAGAAAACAGCAAATAATTCAGCTGCTAGCCATTGTTTTTATTATTTTTTCAAAATTTTATTTAAGTAGTAATCTGATTTCTCAATAAAGATAAATAAAAGCGTGCCCTTATAAGGTCTTATTTTATTGTACGTGCATATTAGCCTACTTTGCTCACCCTTTCAGCTCAGTCAAGGTTGCGCACAACAGTGAGCTCTGCTTGCTTTTGTTCTGCATTTGTGTTGCTTTTGCCCCGTCATGCCATGGATTTGTTCCTCTGTTGTTTGCACCTGTTCCATGTTCGGCCCTTACATAATCTGGCTATTTAAGCCCTGTTTCTCCATTTCTCTTTGCGACGTCTTGCCAATCGTATCATGTACTTTTTTGTCTATTCAAACTCAAGCCTGTGATATCGTTTTGAATGGCGATTTCGCCGTCACATGACGGCTCATGAAACGTCGAACGCAACCTCAGAAACCATTGTCCTGATGACCCGATTATTAATAATGCAAACTTGAATTATAAGAGATCCGTTTATCATGGTTGTGATTTCAGACTTGACAATATGATGAAAAAATAGTAGACAGAGACCTTTTTGAATCAGTCCAGCAACTAATTTGTTAGTAAAAACAGCGTCAGCTGCAGAAGCCGAGTCTCCCAGCGCAGCCTGTTTACCTGCAGCACTTATACAGATTAGAGTATAAGTTTCATGTATTCTAAAAACATTACATTTTATTCTGTTTGGATTTTTTTTTTCATTTCTACAATGAATACTGCAGATAGAAACATACCAGATGAGAGAATAGAAGGGGGAAAAAATCTGGAATTATTTAAATCCAATCCAACAGTGTCTAATTCAGCCCTGAAGCATGTTAAATATATCGATAATGAAATAATTATGACGTGTTCAGTCATTCTGGTGCTGATTTGTTGGTTGGATTTGTACTTTCTTTACTCCTGTGGGACTTTAGCGGTCGTGTTCTCCTAGGTTACAGCAGAGATCTATGAGATGACGAGAGCTTTGTCTGAGGTTTTAGCATGAAAGTTGACGCTTTGGAAGCTGATCTGTTTGAGTGGAGTGTACAGATGAAAACTGGGCAGACTAAAAGACTAAAGCACTGCTGCATCACTCTCTTTAGCCAGATATAAAGCGAGGGACTGCACCATTTATCAGCAGGTAGAATGATGAAAAAAAAAAGGTTTAAAGATTATTATGCAAGTGTGGATTTTTTCCTTTAAAGGGCCCAAAACTGAGTCTCTTTTGTGATGAGATTTGACCCCACAACCTTCTTTAAGCACTGAACTGGTACCTCTTTCAGAAACGTCATATACTTCTTGTCCACCGTGTACGACCCATATTCATGTTCCACTTGCACGGCGATGATAGGGCCACCTTTCCTAAACTGCAAAACAAACCAGGACACTTTTTTTTACTGCTTTCTTCATGAAATATTTTATATAGTATGAGTAATATGAAACTAACAAACCTGTAAGGGCACCATTTTGGGAACGAGCTTGTCCAGAAAAGCATCGACTGCCTGCGTGAATCCGGCGTACGTCGTCCTCAGCTTCATCTTCCTGTCTCTTAGCAGCCAGCTACGATTGGAGAAACGTTAAACGTTTGCAAGATTCATTAAGAAATCCGTAATTTTAGGAAATTGATTCGTAAAAATTTGACCCTCATCCTGACAGAGCAATATTTAATAATATGTATTGATTCGTTGAGATATTAGCTCTAGGCTTTACATTGCAATTCATTTAGCGTGCCTTTATGAGCTTATTGCCAGTATGACTAAAATGACCAGAAAACAACTTTCTACAAAGATAAGTAAATCATACTGGTGTTTTTACATCTCTGTAACAGAAAACAGAAGTGCTGCATCATGTAATGTCTTTTAGCACTCAGTCCTCCATGTTTGTTTTTCTCTCTTGCCTCCCAGCTCGTGATCTGATTGGTCAGGAGATTAAAAAAAAGCACTTGACATCACATTGCGCTTTTATGAAAAGCTCATTGAGACAATTGGGAAACCGTCCTTAGGCTCGCAAAAGTAAACAGTTAAAAACATCTTCCATTCTGTTTTGAAAATGGTGGCATCGAGGGTTATTTCTCACCTCGGCAATCCTCCGAGGTCCAGCTCCGAGGAGATGTACGGTCCTGGATTGAGGATAACCCAGAGACCCAGATCAGCCGCCTGGAGGAGAAACATCCTGAGGAACCATGGGAGAGCTTCCATTGTGAAACAGTGTTAATGGTACATACAGTAAAGGACATAATATAGGACATCCTTAGCAGGCATTCAAAGATAATGTCATTGTCAAGAGGTGTCACGTTTGTTTAAGCTCGAACACTCTGCCTGTCGTTATGGTGACGCAGCGGCAGTTTAATTAGAGCATGCTGATGTAATCGCTATAGCGTTAATGTCTCCTAAACCAAGCGGCTAAATGTCCCACCTGACTGAGTCTGTCAGGGGAACGGCCACACAAATCACCTGCAGGCTGGGTGTGTTAAGAGATGCTTAGCACAACGTTAAGTATTAAATTCCCTGATTGATTCAAATCCATTCAGGAGTAGAATGCATGTGTGTTAAGCACATATTCTGGTTAAGCTCAGGCTCTTAACAAACACTATCAGGGTTTTTGAGTTCGTAAGATTTCCTAGCACTAAACACACTTTTCCTGAGGCTGAAGGTTCATTACCTGCTCAGGTGTGTACAGTATGAAAAATTCATGGTATGATAATCAGGCAACCTCATGTTACAGATGGATGCAAAAATTTGTATCCCCCAAGACAATGTGTGTGTGTATGTGTGTGTGTCTGTGTGTGTTAAATGTTCCAAGGTCTGGATGGTGGGGAAAATAAATAAATAAATAAATTATATTATCATTATATTCATCATTATAAATACTGTATGTACAGTAGGCTATCTAATATCA
>JAQQZX010000009.1:2044280-2080985 GCA_030068355.1 Notoglanidium maculatum | reverse complement strand
ATAGTGATTTCAATGTGTATTTCAATAGAATACTATTAAAAACTATGTCTTGTAAAAAAAAAAAAATATATATATATATATATATATATATATATATATACATACATACATACACGCCTGGAAATTAAAATCTTCTACTTCCGGGAGCGACGTGGCGTGACGTGCGTAGCGTAGGGGACGCACAAAGGGGCGGAACCACGTCTGCGTGTCGTTGGAAGCCGCTGAGCACGAGAGTCAGTTGAAGATCAACTCGGGAAGGAGGCTGGTGCATTAAACGATGCCCGGCTGGAATAGACTTGTGTTTAATGGCCTCAGATCCAAAGCGCTCTCTTTAACCTCTAAAGGCAGTCGGAGCTTCAGTACAGGCGGACATGTGCGGAAAGACATCATCCAGGGTGAGTTAGATAGAGCTGTGCAGCTGCATGCCTGCTGTACTGTACTATACTGTACTGCATGAGTTTATTATTTACCTGTCAGATGAAGAGTAAAACCCTTTCAGCCTCCTCTATAAATCTGTGAGATTTAATTAGAAGTATTATAGTCGCATCAAGGAAATTAAAATAATCTTTCTTGAAAAATATACTGTCAATCTCTTAAGTGGGCTGTTCTGCTCTGTAGCAAACAAATTTTTAATGCAGGATTAAATAACATCTAGATATTTTGGAATTATATTAACACTACACACAATCATCATTTGGTTGCAAGAAAGTGGAAACTAGAAGAGATTTTAGGCTAATGTTTGAAAAAGAAAGATTCTTTGTTCGGGTTAAGATTTTATTATTATTATTATTATTATTATTATTATGAACATGATTACTGAAAAACAGTCAGGACAACTGTGTGCATGATTACAGGTTGCACTTGATCCTTACGGTTTCTTGGATGTTCTATACAAATCCAAATTTGCACATGAATTACAAAAATAACGACATTTAGCTCAGAAAAAAAAAAATATTTCGGAGTGGAGTTTTAGGATTTTTGCAAATAAGAATTTATCATCAATTTTTACAGACATGTTTTGAGGAAATCCACGGCATTTACAGGGAGGTCCTAGGTGAGTTGGTATGGAATGACATGAAGAATAAATCCCTTCAGCCGTTCAGTCTTCTCCATAAACCTGCAAGATTTTATTCTAAGTATTATACAGAGCGTATTTCTTCTACGCAATGTCTGTCTGAATCCTGAATCTCATTATTTCTGCTTAAATACTTCCTTCGGTAGTTATTAAAATATTAATTGCGGCAGGAGGAAATTGCTGCTGATTTTTGTTTAGCCGTCGCACTGTCCTTCTTTTTGGAAAGCACGTATCCATGTCGGCCTTAAATCAGGGAATTTAGTTGACCCGGGAATCGCGGCTCCACATCCATCTGGGTCATTCGTTTGTTTTCTTTTTTTTTTGGCCATTTTAGCTCTAAAATGAATCTGACATGATGATAACCAAGCGAAGGAGAAGTATGAGAAGTTTGTGTCATATGTTTGGTTTTAAAACCAAAGCCTCTGGGTTAAAAAAAAAAAAAAAAAAAAAAAAAAAAAAAAACCCCCGAGCCCAAACGCACTACTCCATTTGTGTCTTCTCTGGCAAACCGAATACCAGAATGATTTCTTAATCAACTGAAATAAAAAGTTGCTTTGATTGAGTCTGTAAAGAAAGCTTGAAGTGCTTCTTTCTCCCCTCGTGTTGTTAAATGCAGATCTGGAGAACCAGTTTAAAACGTTTCGGGACAAAGCCAAAGCAGCGATGCCCGGCAGTGACTGGAGCCCGATAGAGCTGACCCACGGCCTTCCTCCTGAACGCGCGGACGTCGTGATCGTCGGAGGAGGAATCATCGGCTGGTCCATCGCTTACTGGCTGAAGAGGAAGCTGATGTCTCGGGACTCGCTGAGGGTGGTGCTGGTGGAGAAGGATCCGACCGTGAGTCGCGCTCTCCCGAGCCGCACGCAGTCAGTCTCCCGTGGCCGTGCACTGTTTGGTGTTTCTTATGATTTCTCTTCCGTCTCTTTTGTTTTTGTGTTCTCAGTACAGCCAGGCCTCCACGGTCTTCTCTGCCGGAGGCATTCGGCAGCAGTTCTCGCTGAAGGAGAACATCCAGCTCTCTCTCGCCTCCGCTAACTTCATAAAGAACGTTAATGTAATCCTCTCCTGCTGCACTTATGAGTTTTTACGAGACGTAATGCTCTCAGTAAACAGGCCACGGTAATGATGCCGTCGATCATAAGAGTAATGAATGTGAACGTGGCTCAGGGTTCGACTTTCCCCTCTGTGCAGGAACATCTCGTCGTGCTGAACGAGGATCCCATCGACCTGCAGTTTAATCACTCGGGGTATCTTTTCCTGGCCAGTGAAGCTTCGGCGCACATTATGGAGGAGAACTACGCCATTCAAAGGTGAGCATCATGTACAAATTTAAGGCCAGGTTCTGTAGATCTGGTTGATGTTGGTCTCGCTTATGTAAAGCTCACATCGTGTCCTATGCGCGCGCGCACACACACACACACACACACACGTTACATAAGTTCCAATAAATTGAAAATATTTTTAATAATTAAAAAGTAGCTTTCATTTATTATCAAATAAGGCCTACCTTTATAATGAGCTGCCTTTGGAACCTTGACTGTTGAATCCCAATGAGTCGATTCCCAATGGCACCAAGTCGAGTCAAGTCGAGTCCCAACGAGTCGATTCCCAACAACACCGAGTCGAGTCTAGTCGAGTATAAGTGTAACTGTGCAACGGTGTAGTAAAATGATGAGTTGGCCAGTGTAATAAAGCTGAATGTTTGGATGACACGAACACGACGACTCTTTAACCTGCTTGTGTGCATTTTCTTTTTTTTGTTTTTAGAGAATTAGGGGCCGAAGTCACCCTGCTGTCACCTACACAGCTGAAGGAGAGATTTCCCTGTCTGAACACAGACGGCGTCGCACTGGCCTCTCTTGGTTCGTCTTTATTTATTTATTTTTGCTAGTATATTTTAACACTATGCTATCGCCAATGAATAACCTACTTTCCTGATCTTTAAGTTACAGAACATTGTAAAATTGTACTTTTTATTGATATTTTTGCACGTAAAGCTCCATTCCATTTCCACAGTCTGTCATGGTTATTCTACATCACGTGATCTCTTTTTCATTGTTAAAAATTGCTCATTGAATGTTGAATTTTAGAGCATATGGACTGTCTTTTTTTTTTTTCTTCATCAGGACTTGAGAACGAAGGCTGGTTCGACCCTTGGACCCTCCTGAACGCCTTCAGACGCAAAGCCATGTCTATGGGAGTGTATCAGTGCTACGGAGAAGTCACAGGTTAACTTTATGATCCTTTTTTTATAACCCATTAAAAACACTGTAGATGTCTGTCTGTTAATCATAACCATAATCCTGTATACTTGTATGATGGCTAGAGCAGTTACAGTTTTATCTGTTTTTTACATTTTTTTTTTTTTTTTAAGGATTTAGTTGCTGGACGCAAAATGCAGAAACCATGGATGGAGATCATGTGAACATGAAGAGGATCAAATACGTTAATGTGAGTTTGATTCGTAAACCAAGGACCAGAAGCTGTGTTGATATAGCACGGCAAAATGCCATCCCATCGCCAGTCCCGCCCACAGAATCTGATTGGGTAAACGCGAAATATATAACAGCAATGCCGGAATAAACTGCTTCAAACCGTTCACCAGGAAAATGAACAAAAACAGAAATAACAGTGTACGGGTTGGAAAGAGAACGTACATTTATTATGATTCATATTTCTACCACAACAAACAATATTGACATTTGTGAAGGAGATCATTTTTTGGTGGCAGAAGAAGTGCCACTTTAAAGATATTTAACACAAACATTCCTAATTTGTTTGCGTTGCTTATTTTCGTTCATTTGTAAACTGCTTAATATTGTATATAAGAGATGGAGCACTGCGACGCTCGAGCTTGTGTTATTACAAATACTGCAACGGCTGTGATGTGGTCTCGGATTCGCAAGGCGGTAACACACCTGCTGTCACGGTCTGTTGCTTAAATGGATCATATTTTAAGCCAAATGTCACATTTCTTAAAAATATCGCTTGCTATGTCCTAATGTAGTGGTTTTATGGAGTGATGTGTGGAGGGAAACATCCCAGTGTGAATATAGGAAGTATAGGCACTCTTGAAACACCACGCGGTTGAGGTGGTTGCTAGGCAGTTGCTTAGATGTTTCGAGGCGGTTGCTATGTGGAAGTGGTTGCTGAGATGTAGCTAGGTGGTTGTTGGGTGGATGTTAAGGTGTTGCTAGGTGGTTGCTAACGTGTTGCTAGGTGTTGCTAGGGGCATGCCCAGACTGTGGAGCACAACTAACTGATATAAAGACAGCGAAGAATTGAACCTAACTATGAGTGGGCGTGAAATGTGAACGCAGTGACAGCGTACAATAAGAGTGATCTAGGAATAGTGTATCATGATGTAATTAAATCCCGATATCGGTGCCAAGTTGTCATCTAATTATCCGATGCAAACTACAGTATCTAATTGGTTCTATAATTCATGATGTAAGTGATAGCATGTTATTCCATTACCACCTGAACGAAAGAAGGATCAGTCAAACGGAAGCTGAAGCGCGAGCTCGTGCTGTTCCAGGTGCAGATGCCGAACAGTCTGGAGTACCAGCCTGTGGAGTGTGCCGTCGTCGTGAACGCTGCCGGTGCCAACTCGGGGAAGATCGCCAGCATGGTTGGCATCGGACACGGCCCAGAAACCAGCGTGGCGTCCGTCCCGTTACCCGTGGAACCCAGGAAGAGGTAGCGATCATATCAGACATTCTGATTGACCAGAAGGTGTTGATTAATTTCCTATAACCGCATGCTTTTGGTCGGTTGTCTTATTCCATATTTCACACCGAACTGCAGGTATATTTACGTGGTGCATTGTCCTGACGGTCCGGGCCTGGAGTGTCCATTTCTGATCGACTACTCGGGATTTTACCTGCGGCGAGAAGGCCTCGGAGGAAATTACATCACGGGGAAGTCCCCGGAGGAGGTGTGGCTTAGCTCCATGGCTCAGCTTATGGCTGTTCTGATCGAGATCATAACATGTCAGGCATTTTTTTAACAAGAAAATGTTACTGAGGAAACGTGCGCAACACCGAATACATCGCCAGTGTCGATTTAAAAATGATATTCGAGTTTGGTGAGGTCATGGGAAGTAATTCATGCATGACGCATTATTGTTTGCTTACCTGCTGCAGAACGAGGAACCGGACTGCAGTAACCTGGACGTGGACCACGAGTTCTTTCAGGAGAAAATCTGGCCACATCTGGCACGTCGAGTTCCTGCTTTCGAGAGTCTCAAGGTGAGTAATTTTACGTGTGTGTGTGTGTGTGTGTGTGTTTGTACCAGTGTATTACTACCAACTGGCATTACACATGGTTGTTTAAGAAGTCAGTTGTACACTGGGTGCATTATGGGTAAGACGATAAACCATCTAGGGAGTATAAATTGTCCACCTGAAAAGTGTCCTATGATTAACTGATCAAATGAAAGTCGTGATTATTATTATTATTATTTTTATTATTTTTCATCAGGTGTCCGGAGCATGGGCGGGGTTTTACGACTACAACACATTAGACCAGAACGGCATCGTGGGTCTGCACCCGCTCATCAACAACATGTACTTCGCGACGGGTTTCAGCGGACACGGGCTGCAGCACTCTCCCGCCGTGGGCCGCGCCGTGGCCGAGCTCATCCTGGACGGAGGGTTTAAGACCATCGACCTGAGCGCCTACGATTTCCAGCGCATCCTCTGCCAGGAGCCCATGCTGGAGAGGAACATCGTGTGAGCACGGACAAGGAGAACCAGTAGTCTTTAATAATGACCTGAATCTGAGCTGACGGCTGCTTACACCGACACCGCGTTGAAAAGAAATGAAATAAATAACCTGGAAGTGAGTAATGGGTGCTGGAATGAGATCTAGAGGTAATCAGGGCATTTTGTTCCACAGTTGTAGCTGGTGTTGAGCACCGAAATCCTCCGGGATCATGGGCGGATCCGAAACAAACGAGTAAATCTACCATGTGTACAATGCCGGTGTAATGTTTTTATCATTGTATGTGTTGTGTGTTTGTTTTTTTTTGTTTGTTTTGTTTTTTTAAAGTATACTCACATGGCCTTTATTGTCTGCATTTCCCATAATTCTGTGCATCAGCAACCAGACTGATAAAATTCATACTTGTGCAGCATTTTATACTGTAATGTGTTTATGATTTAAAAACTCCAATTTGAGAGGAAATTTGGAATTCGTGTATGTAGTGTTTGTGTAGTACGTGTAATTTGCCTGTCCTTTAGAAGAGTGCTAATCATTCTGAAAATGACTGAGATTTAATTTCCAGTTTGTGTGCCGGAGAAGCGGTGATATAGATGTGTTTTACGAAGCGTAGATGTGTTTTAGCATCCTAATAAAACCCGGCACAGAAACCTGTAAAAAGCTTGTGGCTCATTTCTGAGTGGAATAATTTTTTTTTTATTTTATTTTATTTTATTTATTTTTTTTTTTACCAGAGATGTTATCAAAGCAAAAATGATTAATGGTTTGGTGAGAAATTTATAGATACAGGTCAAAAGTGTGTGAAAGACAGATATTTTTACTGTTAAACTGCGTACATCAGGAATTATCGTGCTGTACCAATTTCTACCACAGGGTGGCGACAAGGTAACGTGATCATGACTTTTGTGGATTCCTCAGACTGAAAGGTGAAAAAAATAGCAGTAAAATCTTCAGATACTAATTATAAAACTGTTGCTGGAAAAAAATTTTTTATTTTATTTCGCACAAATCAGAAAAGATAAAGTAAAAAATATGTATAGATTTCATATAATCTATACACCACTCAGGGAAACAAACATGCGAAATACGGTCTAATTGTACTGGTTTTTTTTTTTTTTTTTTTTTGTACTCGCTTTTTATTTTTTGTGCTCCTCAGCTGAACAAAACAAAACAAAAAAAATAATATATTTATATATTTTTCTCTTTACATATTTTTGCTTACGTACTGTACATAGCACAACGCCATTGGTCCTTTAGGTCACGTGAACAAAATGGCGGCGTCCCAAATTGGCGGAAACTCCGACCCAAACAACGAAGCAAAGCGGCTAAAAACGGGTGAAAATGATGCCGAGTCCGCAGCAAAGACGTCCATTTCGGGCTTTGAAGTCGGGCGGATCCTCCATGACTCTGCCAGGGAGAAAAACATTTTCGTACGCGGAAAGGTACGAAATAAGATGTTGCTAGAAGTCTCTCAGGTAGCCTGTTAGCTAACGGCACTCTTGGGCTGCATCTCAAACGGCGGTTCGTCGCCTTCATTAGTGCACTACTTGGTGTGTGACGTAATGACTTCAACGCCCTTCACAGTGCACTATGTGCCTGAGTCGTTTAGGATTCAGCCGATTTTACAATGAGGGCTAATAATCCAAGACTGTATATTTTACTATAGGGTTTGTTTTTAATAATTAGGCTACATTTATACTGATATATATTACATTACATTTCATTATATCTCATTTTAAGTTAGTTTTCCAAATGTCAACATCCCAAGAATTAAGACATAAACTCTAAGAAACATTGTTTTCATGCAAAGCAGGCCTTCACATTATTTCTCCCCCTTTCTATTGGTTTCCTAAACAAGTTAACATTTATTCTTCCTTCTTCCATTCACCTTTTTTGCGTCTCTTTACGTCCTTGCTTTTCTTTAGATTGATGACCAGGAGGCTATTATAATCCTAGAGAAAACGCCGATCACACAAGATGTCCTTCCAGAGATGTTAAAGAACAGCACACAGATACTGGAGATGAGGAACGACATCTACAGCACCTACCAGCTCCAACCTCCGCCGCACCTCAACGGTAAGAAGCCTGGATGTCCTTCGACAGACATTCACCTGTCTGATCCCGGGTAAACGTGGGGTCCGATCTGAATTTGAGGTATTTCTGATGTATGTTCCGCTGTAAATGACCGTGTGTGTGATTTTAGGTGACAAGACCTCGCTCTTGCAATAGCTTATAATAAAACAGCAGATTTTAAAAAATGATTTCTGCAGGTATTAAGACCACGGTGATCTGCCCAGCAACGGAGAAACACGTCAAGAAGTATCTGCGTCAAGAGACGTTTCTCATCGAGGAGACTGAGGATGATTATCAGTCCATCACACTTCCTTACATAAACAGCCAGAGCTTCAGTCCGCAGGTCGGTCTAGGTGGATTCAAGAGTGAAGCGTTTTAAATAATTACGGCAGTTTTTTTATTTCCGCACAGTTACACTTATCACTTTGAAGTGTTCTCTTTGACACAGCAACATCCAGCACCGGAAAATGCACATCTGCCTTTTAGCCTTTTATGTGTCGACAGGATAGTCCTGGGTTCGTCTTAGTTGCAGCCTTTTTTTGTATAAAGACTGTTTGTTTATAACCTTGAAAGCAATAAAGACACGGCTGTTTTTCTTCCGTAGTGGGTTTACAACATCTTGGAAAAGAAAGCGGAGGCCGATAAGATTGTGTTCGAAGATCCAGACCCGACAAACGGTTTTGTCCTGCTTCCGGATTTCAAATGGGACCAAAAGCAGGTTTGCGAACATCTGAATGTAAATCATACGAACGAACTGATTATTTCGCCAGATCTCCATGTGATAATTTTGTCACAACAGAACAGTATTACGTGGAGGTGTGGCTTAAAGTCTGAACATTATTCACAATACTTTCTGAACGGTTAATACAGAAATAGTTTTAGTGAGGCAAACAAAAGACGTAAACTTGTAAACGCTGAATTGCGACACTTTAGCCGCCATCATATTGAGCTTTATCGCGTTCCTGAAACAGTGCAGGCGAATGCATGATTAATGATCATGACGCATCGTTTCCCCCGTTTCAGCTCCACGACTTGTATCTGATTGCAATTGTACATCGAAGGGACGTCAAGAGTTTGCGAGATCTCACTCCTGATCATCTTCCTTTACTGAGAAACATCCGTGAGAAAGGACTGGTAAGTGCGAAAGCGCTGACTCAGATAACAGGATTGTCAGAAAGGTTTAAGATCACAAATCTTTTTACAAATCCCTGGAAGACAGACAGGGCAAGATGTCTCTCTCTCTCTCTCTCTCTCTCTCTCATGTTTATGAATTTGTGCTTCGTACTGAGGAATACAGCTCTCACTGGTGCTAGAAAATGTTTAAAATGCACACTGACTCCTAACAGGAGGCCATCATGAAGCGCTACAGCGTCCCGCCGTCTAAACTGCGAGTCATGCTGCACTATCAGCCGTCCTACTACCACCTCCACGTTCACTTCATTTTGCTGGATTACGAAGCTCCAGGATGCGGCGTGGAGAGAGCTCACCTGCTCACGGACGTCATCCAGAACCTGCAGCACGAACCCGAGTACTACCGCAAACACACGCTGACCTTCCCGATACGGGCGGACGTCACACTGCTGAGCAAATTCAAAGAAGCAGGGCGAGTCTAGACTGTCTAGTCTAGACCCTTTTTTTTTTTTTTTTTTTTCTACTGCTGTGCGTGTTCTCCGATTTCTCAATTTTGTATTTTAATGTATTTTACACTTCTGCAGTGTAACCCTTTGATGTGTTTTTCTGTTTTAATAAAATGTTCCATGATTAACGCTGCTGTGCTCTGAGACGTCAGACACAATCACACTGATGGATCTACACAGCTTTTCAAATATAGATTATTTTGAATAAGTTACGGTTTTATCTGTTTTTTCTCTCCCTCTGTAGGATTTTTGCTCTTCTCTGTGTTCTGTCCTACATACGTCTCCCATCCCGGCTTCGACCGGATCCCTAGAACGAAAGAAAAAAGCTTTGTAGTGTTGATGGTAGTTTTATCATTCTTTTAACACAGGGTCCCTGGTCGCACGCTGGGAAAATTCATTCAGTTTGCAAAGCCGAGGGGCCTCTTTGTAAAAGTTGGGGCCTCTTTTGAGAAGACTTAGTTAAAACTTGTTGCTCTGAAAAACTCTTTACAGTTTCGTAAAAAGAAGAAAAGCAGTTATAAAGATGATTTCTATAAACAGTGTTGGTTTTAGCTATATCTGTGTGTTTCTGTTTGATTGTGTGTGTAACGTTATTATAAATACCATCCACTTGTTTTTCTTGGCAGTTAATAAAGGCCGATCTTGTTGCATGATCGCAGTTTTATGAACTTGCAGTTTGCTTACTCATTGCTTTCTGTTTTCTGGCTTACAAGTTTGAGTGTTTCTTTGGATTTTATAAATGTGAACAACAATGGACATTTATTATGGATTAGTTAATTATCTTATTGTACTTGAAGCACATTATCTACTTATTAGTTTCTAATCCACTCCACTTTGACTTAAATTCCACTTGGGATAATGTTATTTTACACAAATCTACCAAGAACTTTTTTTTTTTTTTCTCCACCATCGATTTTTTTTTTTTTTTCTCCACAGTATTTTTTTTCTCCACAAATTGAAGCTAAGAGTACGTTATTGATCGAAGGCACATCATCTTTTCTATTCTTTGTTCAGTTTCCACGTACAAAGTGCATTTCCATTTCAAAATGTTGGATTTATTGCGTTCTGTTATTCCTAATAGATCCAGACGATGACGAATTAAAGGAAAAAACAACATTAATAAGCTGCTCATAAGGTGAGCGATGGCCACCGTTCTTCCAAAAAAAAAAAAAAATTATTATTATTATTTGTTTTGATGGTCGTGGTGATGGTTGAAAATTTAAAATCTGTTCAACTGAAGTGAGATCTGGTGAGAGTGTAGATCAGCTCACGACAAGATGAAATCTTCAACCTCACCAAAACATCTAATAAGCCCTTGTGTGCTGTGAATGGGGGCGGGGTCATCCTGGACAAGACCACGCCCATCAAGAAAGAACCGTTACCATATGAGCAAAGGTAAATAAATGCCCCCATTTTTTTTTTTTTGCAGCATTATGAGATATTTTGTGCAGATGCATGGCATGTCATACCAATTAATATGAAAAACCATGAAATATGGAAAGGTTTAAGTGGAGTGAATACTTATGTGAGACACTGTATGTAGTACTTCATGTCCATAACTGATTTTGTTTTGGTTGTTTTATGGCACATTGTAGCATGCTGAGAGTGTAGAGATGAGCGAGGGGTATATGGGACCCAGAGAATAAAGGCAAGTGTGATTGAAGCATTGCTTTGTGAAGTTGTAGCCCCCTCTGGGGTAAAATCCAAGCAGTGGGGAGGCTCTTTGGAGGGTTTTGTTATTTGTTCATCAGATGGGGTTGGTATTTAAAAAAAAAAAAAGGTCTTGTTATGTACAAGAAGCCATGTACACCCTAAAACGTTCAGTCACATAAAAGTAGTCATAATTGTTTATTTTTTTTGCTGATTTGTAAGATAACGTACATGTGTAAAATGTTTTGAACCACTTTTCCTCTTTGTCAACTGTGGCATGTGCCTGGGATTAGGGCATTTCAATGCGGATTACTTTTTTCGAGGCACCCCTGATTGTGTTTTGCTAGACGGTGAAGGGGAGGTGGAAGGACAGAAGTTTGATCTTGCCTGTTGCAATTTGTTTAAGGCTTTTAAAAGTTGAAGCGGTTCATTAATTGTGCTTTGGTAGATCTGCTGCTAACCTCTGTGTGAGTGGAGGTAAGTTACTTTTTTTGGTGAACCTTTAAATTGCATTTCACTAATCAAGCTGGTTGCTGACGCTAAGTAACCGTCTCAGCAACGGTTATGACTGAAATGAGAGCTCTGCTACATTCAGGTTCTGAAGTTTGTCGGAAAACAATTTGGTGTTTCGTACATGCCATCAGAGGAGAGTAATTTTGCTTTTGCTTGTGAAGAGTAGCTTATAACCTCACACCTGTTTTTATTAATTTGTTACAAAACATCCAACGAATACCAAATACAGAACTGTCAAATCATGGCAGAATCTTGCTACATCATCTTACCTCTTTTTCCATGTTGAAACTTTACTGTTTCACTTCTTTTTCCAATGAAGGAATGTTGCAGTTCATCCGTAAGGAGGTGCATGGTCATGTAGCGGAAAGCAGGATTCGACAGACGCGGCTCGTGACCAAGGACGGCCACTGTAACATTGAATTTGGCAACGTTGCCTATCATAGCCATTTTGCTTACCTGATGGACTTTTGGACCACCTTTGTTGAGATCCGATGGCGTTTTGTGATACTTTTTTTTGTCGCTGCTTTCACTGGGAGCTGGTTCGTCTTTGGCTTGCTGTGGTACTTCATTGCAAAAAGCAATGGAGACCTGGAGGAAGAGGAAGTTCCTGATGGCCATGTGAAGTGTATCGAAAACATCAGTGGTCTCACAAGTGCCTTCCTTTATTCCTTAGAGACACAGACGACCATTGGATATGGTGGGCGAGCTTTGACAGGTCACTGTGCAGAGACCGTAGCTCTTCTCGTCGTCCAGTCTCTAATGGGTGCCATTATAAACTGCTTCATGTGCGGCCTGATTCTGGCCAAAATCTCCCTCCCGAAAAATCGAGCCAAGACTGTTACGTTTAGTGACACTGCTGTAATCTGTTTGAAAAACGAGAGCCTGTGCCTGCAGATCAGAGTTGCCAACCTTCGGAAAACACTGCTCATTGGCAGCCATATTTATGGCAAGCTCTTGAAAACCAGTGTCACTGCGGATGGAGAGCCCATCATCCTGGACCAGGTCAACATTGACTTCCTGGTGGATGCTGGCAAGGACAACCTGTTCTTCGTTTGTCCGCTGACGCTATACCATGTAATTGACAGCTCTAGCCCTTTTTCAGAGATGACTGCTGATACACTTCAGCAGCAGGACATTGAGCTGGTGGTCTTCTTGGAGGGCATGGCTGAATCCACAAGTTCCTCATGCCAGGTTCGAACATCCTACATCCCACGTGAGATCCAGTGGGGTTACTGCTTCCTGCCCATCATCTCCCGAACCAAAGGGGGCAAATACCATGTCGACTTCTCTAATTTCTCTAAAACAATTCCAGTAGCAACGCCTCACTGCTCAAGCTGCTATCTAAATGAACTAAACAAAGATCTTGTACTTCACCAGCATGGACAGCAAGGCATCGACAACCCTGGGTTTGAGGTAGTTACTGCTGAAGATATGGTGGACAATTCACAAATGTAATGTATTGTAATGCACAAATTGTAGTGCTTTCCCTGCTATAAGACACCTTTCACAGGAAGGGCTGAGTTGGACTTGGGCATGTTAGAGCTGGTAAAATGCTGAAATGTGCAGGACAAGGGGTTCTCCAGGACCAGGGTTGGGAACCTGTGGCTTAGAACAAAGTGCGGCTTTGAGACAACAGAACATAATAATGGAGTAGGGACCACTGTGTAGGATCAAGCTGACCAATCATTACCAGGTTGTGAGTATATAATCTTTGTTTTGAATATATAAAGGACAAACAAGGTGTTCCTCATGGTTCTGCACTAGGTCCTTTTCTGTTTTCAAAATGCATGTTGTCTTTGGGAGATAACCTCTGCAGTTAGCTAATCTTCAAATTTAAAAATATACATAACTAATCAATTGATTTCCTGTTGTAATTTACAGTTTAAAAGTTTGGATTTCAAATAATTAAGTTAAAGGTTAAATACTGACAGGAGCTCAAATCCCACTTTTTTTAATGCTGCGTATTAGTTTCGGTTGTTTTTACTTCAAAAAGTTACTTCCTTGAAGTGGATATTTTATTTGGTGTTTCACTTTTTCCTTTTATCCCCCTAAGTAACTGTGGCTCATTATAACATGATCATCTGCAAATCATCATGAATGCCCCTGCGCTGTGAGAACTATTAGAGGCTACACTGAAAGTTTTCTCCTACCTGAGCATTACTGATTGCAAAATTGCAATCAAATACAAGTGTTGAAGTTGAAACCATTCTATTTTAATTGAAAATAAATGTATGTGATATAGAAACATGGTCAACATTCTTTTCGTTGAGGTGGTTGTGCAATTTTTTGAGATTTTAGTCATTTTAACAAATAGGGAAAAAAAAACCCACAAATTGACATTCATTCTAAAATAAATTTGCAAAAAGTTGTATTATCTTTATTGTGCATGTATAGGATTTTTCCAGACCTTACAATATTTATCAATGTATGTGAAATTCCATTTCATGGAAAGCCCTCCATATGGCTAGAAAAGGGAGCAGCTCAGGTTATCCGTTTGGCGGCATCTAAGCAGTTTTAGAAATATCTCCATCTTGTGAGCATCCTTTTTGAAGCAGGACAACACAGTGTAGTCCTTCAGCACATGCTCCGTCATGGCAGGAGCAACAATGTGGCGCGCCACACTCTCGTTATTCTCCAGCTCCTGGCTTCCTTCATTCAGCATCTGTGCACACAAGTGAAACAGTTAAAGAATGCAGATTTTCAGCTTACTTTGATTACATTTGGTCAAAAAGAGCAACATCAGGGAAAACATCCCTAGGATCAATGAATGTACCTTACTCATAAGGACAATCACTCCCTGCTTAAGGTTCACCAGCTTGGTTGACATCCACCTGGTCTTGCTGAGGAGGGAGCTGGGGGCGTTGTCGTACATGTCGAGAGAATCCTGTAGGTCAGCCAGGGGATCGATCCAGAACTGAACCAGAATCAAGATTGAATGGAGGAGCCATTTGTCCTGCAACAATGAAGAACCCTCAGATTTCCTCAGCAAGCAACATCTTTGATTTCTAGCTGATTAACTCAGACATCTCTCATAGATGAGTTACTAAAAACATAATGCAGAACTTTTTTTTTAAAGTAGTGGAACCTACCGAAATTTGTTGTATTTCGATTTTGGATGTAGGGACATGCACAAGATTGGATGTACAAGAGTTGCCTCCATGTCCTTGATGAGCAGATATCGACAAAGGGATGAACATCTCCTCCTGCAAATCATCAGTAAACTCTTGACACTTGATACACATTTCACAAAGGCAGAACACAATCTGAGCATAGATCAGAGCAGGTGAATGTTAAGGGCCTTGAATAAGACTCATGTGAAATTGGATTTTGGATTTGGATTTGAAATCAGAACCCCTGGAGTCTGTTCACTATCACACAGCTTAGTTTAGGCCCCAGTTGTCAACCAATTGTCAGTATAAGTTCTGAACATACAATGGACAAATATGAGGTTCCTCAAGGTTCTGCACTAGGTCCTTTAATGATTTTAGTGTAACCCATGTGCTACCATTGTACATTACCTGTTTTCTGACATGAGAAGTATTTGCAATTAAAAATAAATGTTTACTAATATAAACATGATAGCTAAATATAGGAGTGTGACAATTTTTGGAATCAATCCCACTCCCAGTCCTGCAAGGTTGACAAAACCAATCCAGTCCAGTCAGCCACTTCCACAGTTATTATTTTTGACTGCACCTGCAAAGTACAAAGTGCACTACTGTAACCCAAACCAGGATAAATTATTTATATGTTATATATGTGGCACGATGCTGTGCAAGCACCCCAGTGTCCTCCCATGTTAATCTGCCTGGCCTTTCTTTGTCCAGTAAAGCTTCTGCAACTTTATTTTTGGGTCCTGAAGGACCAATGAGATCCCATTCCCTGGTCAAACCTCTAAAACTAACTTTGTTTTAGGTCCAGATGTAATCAGGAGGGAAAAAATGGAGGTGGAATCAATAGGCTGATCTTCCCCATCTTTGGGTTACATGAACAGCATGCAGAGCTGAACTCTGGTTCACTCTAAGCAAAGGTTATTTGAATATTTTAAAGTTTAGCTTTCGAAAATAGTCCTAGATGGAACTTTCTTTCAAAAGGAAATAGTCTATTTAAGGCTTTTGAACCATTAAGGGTTTTGAGAGGCGCAGTACTGAAGAACCTTTCATGCACATTTGGTAAAAAAAGAATCCAAAAACATTCATATCATGACATAATGAGAGCAGTAATCATGATGAAGCTCACACAGAGCTCCTTCACATTCTAAGTCTTAATACAACCTCTGGTGTATTTACTCACAAACAATGTCCTAGCCTCATCTGAGACGCGGTAGATGAGCTCAGCATGCTGGATGGCTCGATCCAGAAGTTTCTCTACAGAAATAGAGCATCGTGCTCCTGTAGGATCACGGTCTGAGCAGTCCAGGGCCGAACCCAGTATTCCATTTACAGAGCATAACAAGATCCCCACCCAAACCTGAAGAACTGCAGCACAAAGCCAGAAATGCGATTTAGAAGAGTTTGTAACCGGTGTGATCAGCAGTGTTACGCGGTGTGAATCTGGAAAGTGTAAACTCCTCTTTCCTGAAGATGTTTCAAAGTCTGCAAATGTCCTGACAGCACTGGTGCTGGAGACTCCTTCCATAAGTGTTAACTAAGGCGTTAGATTCTATTGCGTGTCCGGCATACAGGTTCCTCTTACTATAGGAACGATTACACATTACAACGAATGCTTTAAAATAAAGCTGCACTACTGTCAGAGCTGCTGTTATAGAAAACTAATCAACACCTTCTGACCAATCAAATATAAGTCAAATTTAATCAAGCAATGGTGTAAAAAAAGCCAAATAAACATATCTAGGTCTCATTTGCGAAACTTCTGTATTAGAGAATGAAGATGGAGTGGAGTAGATACAGTACCTTTGGTCTTGTTCATGATTGTAGAAGAGTTTTGTCTACATTCACCACTGTACCTGTGTTGTCGTGGGGCATGGGCACCTTTTATACACCATCTCCTCAATGAATAAACCCAGAGGCTTTTCAGTTCTAACGCAAGTGGTAAGGTGATAGTTTGGGTCATGGATTGTTTGGGTCAATGATTTTATTCAGCATTTTTGACAGAAGGACATGAATCCTGGAACATCGCGCCAGCTGCTATTTCTCACACACATTTAAAATAAATGATTTAGCACATAGTTAAACAACAAAGTTAAAGTAGAATCAGGGTATAAATCCTGAGTGATTATATTGGCAAGGAAGAGTGATGAGTATGATGCCGTTTCCTGCTTACACTTCTATTATTGATTATATCTTTGAAAAGACCTTTACTGTAACAGAAGCTATACTGATGCAGAATATTAATAATAAATTCTTTACCTAGGCCATGGGCAAGTGCAAGTGCTAATGTGCTGTCTGGTCTTTTAACCTGGAAAACCCAGAAGAGTCATTTTCTTTGCATGGTTGTTGAACCTGAAATAATGATTTATTAATAAATAAATAAATAGCCTGAGCATGAAAAAAAATCTGCTTTAATTGTAATAATGAAAAGAAAAAAAATATATATCCCAAGCAAAAAAAAATAAATAAATAAATAGCTCCAGAATAAAAAAAATCTGCTTTATTTTTAATGAATAATAATAATAATAATAATAATAATAATAATAGCCCGAGCGTTAATTTTTTTTTAATTTGGCATTTAATTAAATGTTTAAATTTGATTAAAATAAAAATATTATGCTTCATTATTATGCATTTTTTCCCTGTTTCATTACTTTTAACGTTTTAATTTTATTACTTGATTGCACAGCACTAAACACAATTTCTTCTTCTTCTTGTCCCAGGTCCCAGGCTACTGATTAGTCCACCCTCTCTGACAAAGTCATTTCTTTTCACTTCTCATGTTTCTGCTCTTTCTTACAGGAGTCATTCCTGGATTTGCACACCTGAACCCCAGGTTTTGATCTGTGGGTTATAATTTAGCTGTCAGCAGAATTATAACATGATTCTTTGTACTGTGTAAAACCTGCACAAAACCTGATACTGATAGTTTAACTATTAAGGGTTTTTGAGCATAATGTTGGGAGTGAAAATCCCGGTGCGCCACTTTTAAACCTCAGCTGCTTAACCTTGACATTTCAGTCTTTTTTCTTCAGGACCTTTTATTAACGAGCACCAGGTTAAGTGGATCTGCTGACACTTGCAGACAAATCTCCCTGGCTCTCCTCGTGATGATGGGAAATCTTCAGCTTACAGACATATATTACACATTCCTGTCATAGGAAGATCCATAGAAATAAAAACAGTTATCTGTAATGTTATTCCTCCATATGTGACACTCAATACCGGCTGATTCAAAGAATACAAATATTTCTTTATAGTTTTCTTTAGCTACCAGATCTGCTCTCTTACAGCCAGTAAGTGCTCTTTTCTCTTTATATAAATCATCTTTCTCTATAGATGATACTCTTGGACCTTTGATCCTTTTCACTCAGTATAAATTCCAAGCCGTGGTAGATCAGTGTGGATGAATGTGATCTTGCGATGACATCAGTCCTTTGTTTCTTTATTCATCATGTGTCGTTACAGGTGGCTTTCCACTGGACAGACGATGAGAGGTGCGTGTAGGTGACTTAAGAGATCAGGTTCCGCTGTTAGTCTGACCTTTGGGTTCAGTTTGTCTTCTGACGTAAATAAGGATTTACACTGAAATCAGCAAATCCGCAAGTTGCATGACGTGTGACTTCCACGCGTGGAACGGATCGCAAAGATGTTAAGGAATAAATTTCAAACGTACGAACATTTCACAGAGAAAATGCTTCGTATTTTTTATATAGTCGTTTTGCTGGTTCTTCTCTCCTTCTCTCAGGTTTTTCTTCTATAATATCGTCCAGCATCCTACAGGTTACTTACATTACTTTCTTTAAAAAAAAAAAAAATAGAAGCTTATTATTGCATCACAACCCTCCTGAACCCTGTGAATGAAATCTTTCCCTTGATTTCCTTTTCCTGACACGGGAGATAAATCTCTCCTCACAAGAAAAAAACTTCACCACATCAGTTATACACTAATCTCTGCTGAACATCCTGTTTAATATTTCAGATTTCATCTTAGATGATGTGGAGCGTCCTTGTGAGTGAGCTGTTACTATAGAAATAACATAATACATTAGAACGAGCACATTAACATGAACCTAGATTGGTAATGTTACAGCTTGGATGTTCGATCCTTGCTGTTGTACCTAAATAATGCACCCCTTCTGACCAATCATGCATGCGAATTCAACCTCGCTCTGTGATGTTCGCTAATCTACGTGTGAAGACATGATGAAAGTGAGGTGGAGGAGTTGCTTTGTAAATAACTGTTGCTGTTTGTAACTGTCTTTCGCAGCCTCCCACTCAGCCGACAGCCCGAATAAAAGCGACTCTGCGACGTCCACACACCGACCACTTCGCTTAATCCTCTAGACCAACGAAATCATATCACTGTTGGTAAGTCATGGGCAGGCTTGGTATTTTGGGCAGCTCAAGCATGCAGATACCAGTGTAGATTTATAGTAAATAAATTACGAAAATGTCAGGTAATGGATATAAAGAAGGACATAAAGTACACCATAATGAACAAGTAAGGCCACAATCATGTTTTAAAAGTTTGACGAAGTTGCTAGATGAAATATAAAAGCCCAGTTTAGACAGTGTAATTAATTCTTGGGCTGGGCAGGTTTTAGGATTTTGTTTTTTGGTCTGCAGATTCCGTTCCTGCAGAAGAGACCCTGTACAAATAAGTAAACTAAACATAAATTACAGAAGAAAATGCACTACAAATGGAAAGGTCCAAAAGTAAGCAAACCTAAAACACACGCCATTGTTATTTATTTGAACTAATCTTTTTTTATACAGGGTGCCAATAATTCTTGATACTACAAAACCCTGACTGTCATTCAGCATTTCCTCCTCAGTGGTATACACACTAGGTGGCAGTAAACGTCCAGAGTGCTTGTTTGATTATATAATTTATATCAGTGACTCTTTATTTTGATGTCTGGCATCAGCTGATACTCTCTCTCTCTCTCATCTGCCTTTCCTCACCTTTAAAACCTCCTGCAAGGAGTTCGTTCTTAAATAAAATCTTTTCCATTTTTCACTGCAATTCAAAGACAATTGAATTATTGTGCGGTGTGTGTGAGAACAGACTTTTTTTCCTGGTCAGACAAGAACCAAAGTCTCCATAGAATGATCAGAGAGATAGACGTGCGACGTGTCAGTCATCATTTCCCTCCGTGCTGCTTTACATTTACATTTATGTCATTTTGGCAGACGCCCTTATCCAGAGCGACTTACATACATCTTATTTTTTATACAAGTGAACAGTGAAGGTTAAGGGCCTTGCTCAAGGGCCCAGCAGTGGCAGCTTGGCGCTGGGATTTGAGCTCACGACCTTCCGATCACTAGTCCAATGTCTTAACCACTGAGCTACCACAGACCCACGTGTGTATAAATCAGGATTAAGAGATCGAGATTTACATCATGTCCTGTATATTATGCTTTATGGCTTTGCATTAACGGCTTAGTTTCACTCCTGCTTTTCTGTGCCGGGATAATTTCCCCAACGATGGCTCATGTTCGCGCAAAGCCTCCCTTTAGATCAGATTTACGGATCTGGTAAGAGGCGCTGGTATGTTTAATGGCGTAGTCATGGCGCCAATTTACGATTGGGCCAAAAAACAAGCATTAACAAGATTTTCTAGAAGACTTCTGCTTCAGGCAAGATCTGTGATGAAGTAGTCCATAATGTGATCGTATGATTTGGTCGTAGACAGAAATGTAGCATCTAAGAATGCTAACTAGCATCTGAGTGTGCGCTTAGCGACATAACAACTCACTTTAAATATTTACAAACATAAAGACAGCGTCAAAGAGTTACAGCCGTCATCCCGCCAGCGCCGCGCGTGTCCTGCGTAGAAGCCGAGACACGGCTTTGTCGTCGTGTCACTTCTGTTAACGAGCTCATCAAAAAAAAAATCCACAGCATGTCACGAGCGCTGCGTAAAAGGCGGTCTGATGTCTTCCTTTAGCTTCAAGACGCTTTAACGAAGAAGGCTTTCTTCTTCTTTCTTTATGAAGCATCTTCTCATGAAAGTTGAAATGAAAAGAGCCTCCGCTTCAATAGGCCGACGTACGGAAATCCTCCAATCCCGTATCCTGGTTATTCTGTAGCGGTGTAATGGTTTTAATAAGCCCTGCTTCTGAAAGCCTTTTTTTTAGAGTTTTTATTCAATCTCCCAACTCTCCACTTGTGGCTGAATGGAAGTTGGTCTGTGAGGCTTTGCTTTTATAAAATTAGTGTATTTATGTTAATCAGGCTAGAGCTATTATCCACATCCCATAATGTGACAAAATGCGCAGGAAGCTAATGTCTAGATAATGAACAGTTAATAACAGGAGGTAAATGGGTTGTGCCCAGCAAGCAAGCACTGACGCCGTTTATTTACCGTGAAAATGTTAAATAAACGTTAAATGAATTATATGATAGTAATAATTAAGGTATAAAAGCTATTTATAAACTGATTATTATAAGATCTTCTAATGGTCCTCTGTAGGGAACTGCTATGAAAGTTACATTCATTAATAGATTAAGGTTTTAGGAACAAGTTGCGTGTTTATCGTTGTAACGAAATAATATTGTTCTTATCACGTAATGTGTTTCTACGGTAACAACTTCGACGTGTTATCGTAGATACGGAGTTTTTTGTAAGGACATGTTTATTTAACATGTATGGAAGGAGTCTCCAGTGTCAGAGCTGAGAGGTGAAGCTGTACATATTGCAGTTTGTTGGTAACATGGCAAGCTGCGAAAAAAGGACAGAGGGAACGACCGTTTATAGCTGCTATAACGTAAGTGAGAACGTCTTTCACGAACGTTCCACAACAAAAACGATACGTCGTTCTTTCATTACTAATGGAATGTAATCGTTGACAGTTTTTGCGCTTCACGTTGTGCTGTTTAAGGAACGTAATCAACCCGCCGTAATCAACTTCGTCGCATCAACCCGCCGGTCGTCGTTTTCCCCTAACAGCGCGTCCTGATGAGTTTTATTATTCCTTTCAGACTACATGAAGGAGAAGATTTCGAACAGAAGGCCATACTTCCGTGCGCGAGCTCGCAGATCTTTTTCAGCGCACCATTTCAGAGACGACAAATGATTCGTTCATCTTAAGAGCGGATTCATATTTCACGCTGGATGAAACAGTTACCGGATGCCCCAGGAAATTACTCCCATCCTGCAGGCCTTCTTTATGATCCTGTCCTTATTATGAACAGGTGATGCAGAGCGCTATTGAGTTCCTCTCCGTTTATAATTTACCTGTCCGGTCCTGTCGCTATTTTTTTTTTTGAAACCCGTCATGTTAAATTCCAGTCCACTCTGGAGAAAACGAGCTGTGATCATTCCCCCAGATCAGCAGAAGTTCAATTGATTTTCTCAAAGTGTGCAACTATTTGTCCTGAAATATGACAAGTTGCTGCAGAGATGTTCAGCCATTTTGACTCATTTATCTCTTGAACCTTTAACTCATTCTTGTCATTCTTCTTCCCAGTCAAGTGGGAAGAAGATTTTGATTTTCCACAAACGCCATCAAGCTCTGAGTGGAGTGTGTCCGTCGTCGTTTGAAGCACTGTTTGAGATCTACTGTATGAGGTGGCACGCCGACCTTTACACCAGAGGATGAACAGCTCGGTCACTGAAAGAAACCCTGACCTTTTTAGGTGCTTAGTCTCAGCTGGCTGTCAATTAACTCCAGCCAAAACACAGTACGAGCTGTGGAATTGGAAACATCTTTAATAAGCAACAATTTCAGTAGAGGAAACTGTGGAAATTATATTTACTACTACTACTACTACTACTACTAATAATACCAGTAATTTGATGTGACAGTATTATCATTATCTCTCTCGCATTGTTTTTGTACATTATAACCACTTGTCAGCATGTTTAATTGGTCGTCTGTACATAAATGTCTCTGAATATCAAACACTCGACTGTTTATACTTGGCTTTAAGAAGCTTCCAGAAGGATTCGTAAAATGATTCTTTTGCTCCAATTTAAATGCAATTAGCTTCTTCGAACAGTTCAAACAAAGAAATAAACTCCCTCAAACCCGATCTGCGCTGCCGACTTCATGCCTTATTTATGGACGTGTTTATTTGGATTTAATCAACCTCGACGTGCAGTGAAATGAAGCGCTGTGCTACTGACAATAGCAAGGCGGAAAGTTCTCTTAATTAGACTTTATAGTAACACCTCATTTGAAAGTCCATTATAACAATCAGAAGCATTGCATAAATAGTTGAAGCGCGAAGACTTGCGTCAAAACTTGTGAAGTGACCTTAGAGCTGTTGTATGACTTTGACCTTGACCTTTCACGAAAGAGACGAGAAGCTGAATTTACTCAGACGTCGTTATTCGACTGATTGAGATTTTAACTGTAGCCGTTCTTATCTTGCGCAGGACATTTATGACAATTGGAGAAAAGTGAGTCATAACAGTGTTATAAATGCAAGCAGTTCATTCTGAAGGCATTACAAACATTCAGCGAAGGCTTAGACTATTGTATTGGACAAATCAGTAACCGAGGTCAGGACAAGCAGGTTACATGTCCATAGGCATTGTGAAAAAATGAATTTTCAGTCCGATTCTTGCTGCTGCAGTGTTCCCGGGAATTTCATGCATCAGTCAGGTGCTTAACTCCCACCAGAGAGGAGAGGGATGAGTGCAGGAGGACTTGTCAGGTTTGATTTATTAAGTGTAGCTCTTTCCCCAACTGCTGCTAACCTGTCAGTCCTGACAAAATGGATGAGACTCATAGCTCACTGCGTCGTGATTGGGTTTTTCCTGTATGCTGTGCATATCATCACACAATGTCACGGCTGGGAGAATCTGCCACACATGGAGAAGGTGCCCATCTCAGTCTTGTTTCGCCTTCTCAACATGATCTAAGCATCGTGGTTTGGCTCAACGCCACCGTGATCATGTAGACCAGGGATCAGTTCTCTGGACCACTCTCAGGATAGAAGAGAGCTTTCACCGAACTCTCATAGTAAATGGCACCGCTTCCATGCTGACCTGAAACACTAATGGTGTGAGTGGTTGTCAAGTGGCGTACAATGAGAAACAGCTGCTGCTTCCTCTTGTTCATGGTGTAGTAAGAATGTTAAGTGTTTCTAGATTAGCCAGTAGCAATCTCCATTAGTCAATCAAGCATGTGAAGAAGAGTACTGCTATTTTTAATTGCTATGTTCAACTTAGTAAGGATAACACAACCAGCCCTCTCCAGGCTGCGTCTTTACAGTCGTAAGCCGTCTGTTAAAACGGAAGCCTGGTCTCTTGGAACAGCTCTCCATCGCTGTTGTCTCCCCGTAGGTATGAAGCAGTAATTAAAAGCTCATTAGTTTGCATTAGAAGTGCATTGATGGTGATCTAATGAAGTGGCGGAGTTGGTTAGGGCAGCATTGGACAAAAATAGGGGAGGAACGCAGGCTCTGATGTGGTGGTGAATTAGGAACTTATTCAGTCATTCATTCATTCACGACAGCATACATTACGCTTACGTCACCTGATATCGAATGCTAGTATTGGATCTTTATTTCCACCATTTCTCCCCCCAATTTACTCACCTGCCACTTCCCACCCACCTGCCAACGCTCCACTATCATCAAGGAGAGTGAGGACTAACACATACTTCCTTTAAACTATGGCTACAGTGTAACTAACTTGTGTAAATTGCTTGAACTCATATGAAAGGCTAGTGTGGCTCTGATTGACAGGTGGGATAGTTATGACATCCCTCCCATCCAGAGGATTTTTCTTTCTTGGCTCCTGGCCACGGATGGCTGTGGCATCATCGGGACCCTACAATCATGTTTTTTTTGGTGCCTGGGAAAGCCACCGGTCTCTAAACCAATATTCAAGTCTAATATTCTAGTCCAAATAATTTCTAAATTATTAGGCAGTATCGAGGATGTGATCCCTTTCCTCAGTGGATTAAATCCTCGCTCTGCTCGTGCAACTCAACTCTGTAAAACTGCCCATAGTGACCCCTTATCACTGTTCTGCTTGTATAATGCTCACTTTGGAACCGGTCAGTAATTTCCCAGATCGTGCGGTAATGAGACAGGGCCGAGAGCGATCGTGTCAGATTGTAATGAGCTCTGTGTTAAGGGAGAGAGCTTTAGGTGAGCACGGTGCAGATGAAGCTATCATACGGCCTGGACGTGTTACGAAGCAACGAGAAGAAGCAGGGAAGAACATGTTCAGTTCAGACCTCGTTATAGGTTTTATCTGGTGCGGCGATGAAATGAGTGATATCTGAGCAAAGTCCTGTGAGACGCTTCGTTATATCTGCAGCTGAGGTGTTTATTGAAACAAAAAGTTACCGAGGCAGTTTCAATTAGACTTTCTTTGCATTGCATTTCCCCCCGATTAAGTGTTTGCTTTAATTTCCTGTCGCTTATCCTGATAAACCTCTGCCAAACCACTTTTTCCATGAGACACTTTGGGTAAATTTGCCCTCGGGTGCAACACTAATGAATGCTTTGTTTGTTTGAAGTTAGGGAAGATCAGGAGGACGAGCTGTTCCGTTTCCTTCGGAATGCAAGGTTCGGATAGCGCCGGAGTTTGGAGGAGAATTTTGAAAATGCTAGTAGGGGATTAATACCGCGTTTATAAGTTTTCCGTATGGGAGTGTTTTTTGAACTTATGGAAGGAGTCTCCAGTGTCAGCGTAAAACCGGAACTCTAAGTAGTCTGACATCTCCAGGACAGAGCACTTTACACGTTAGGGATTCTCGATGACATGACAAGAGCCGTTTATCAAGGATGTGATGCAACTGCGTTGCTGTTATTCTATAACGGAAAGTAATTTTAAGATGTTTTTATAGTCGCTGTTTAAACGTCAAATCTGGACCGATTTCAAAATTCGCTCCGATGTTGTCGCTAACTAGGTAACCCAAAGTAATGGAGCCCGAACTTGCCGTACTTAGTAATGAGAGATTTTGCATGTGTGTTCACAGCAGCACGTCTTGCTGTGTTTGTTCTTAATGTTTTAATGATCCAAAATCCCAGTGTTAATTGCTGTCACACAGGTAACGCTGTCCTCTGTGCTTGGTGGATCATCCCCCAGGTTTGCTTTATACGATCATTCGTCTGGACGCTATCCTGATGGATTTTCTGTCTGACCTCACTCAGTGCTGAGAGAGAGAGAGAGAGAGAGAGAGAGAGAGAGAGTATTATAGTTATGTCTCTGGTGTGCGGCTGCTCTGATCCTAATGTCGTATGTCAGCTCTGGCGCTCGTCTGTCCAAACTCATCCATCACACTACGAGACACACACACCGAAACACACACTCACACTGAAACACACACACACTGAAACCACCTTCTCTGTAATTTCACATTAATACATTCATGAGAGGGGAAATGTATCAAGAGGTGTTCATGCAGCACTGCTGTATACATTACTGAAGATGTTTTTTTCTTTTCGGTCATGAGTGAAATTTCCTTTTCTCTCTCTCTTTTCATTTCCGAGCGAGAGTTAAGCTTTTAGCTTCTCCATGCAAAAGCTTACTTTAATGAAAGAGACTTTTACACTGTTTTACTTCTCCCCCACACATTTATGTACTCCTACATTTATTTATTTTTCACACACGATTTCGGTTTTTCCACAACTACTTCATGTTCACATTTTCAAATTTGCACAGGATTGTTATTATTTTCTTTTCCAAACGATTCACTTACTATAACAAAATGTAAAATTTTTTTTTTACACAAGATTCCTTAACTCTCGTGATTTTTAAACCCACGATCCATTTATTTCTGTGCAAAAGTTTTTATTTATTTATTCATTTATTTACATATGATTTTTATTTTTTCATCAGATTACCTGATTCATATATTATCAGCTTATTTTTACACGACTCGTTTATTTTTAAATGGGATTCTTTTTCCCCCCGAATGATTTCCTTATACACTCGTTTGGTTTTTTTATATGTAATTTTCTTTACGCACGGTTCATTGACTCTCGCATGATTTTTACACTTGATCTTATGATCACATGATTTGTTTTTTATTTTAAACAATGTTTATTTTTTTATACCTTTTTTTTTTTTAAACTCACGATTATTCGTTTGCCAAATTTCTAAACTATGCCTAGCTTTTGCTAAAAATGTCAGTCATCACATGACTTCACAGCTACATCTACACCACATGTGACTGCGGCCTCAGCGGCACATTAACGTTGGTGCGTATTAGCGAGCGAGCTAACAAGCATGTGAATTATTATGTGGCTTGATTGTACCACCCGCTGAGTTTTAAGTTTAAGACTGGTGGCTGAAAAACGTTTTTTTGTTGCTTTGTTTGGTATAGAACGTATAGCAGTGAAAAGTTTAGACATGCCTGCTAGTTCCTTTCTCACGGCTCGTTGTTTGTGTCTAACTCTAAATGAAACTTTCAGGCAAAGTTGACGACGAGTAAATCAATTCGCTCTGAGAATCTCCTGGTGTAAATAAAACGCTTTGTTACGCGTTGTTGCAAAACTGTAAAGCGAATGGGGAAGAAATGGGGTTCCTTCCTCTAATTAGCCGTGCTGGAGTGCGTTGCGTGCTGCCTGTGCGGGACCCACACCTGCACACCAGTGTTAATGAGACTGGAACGTTGTGCTGCTGATTGTAGTTCAGCCTTTTTTATTACATGCATGCCTGCAATTATCGCTTGTGTGTGGATGAACGTAACTGCTTTGGCAGAAAACTTATTTGCATCTAAATTCCCAATGCTACACAACTCTAACTATATAAAGAGGGTTTTTTTTCCCCCATATCACCTAACACCTGCTACTCATATGTCAACTCTTCAACTCTAGCGTTCTAATTGACAGCGTTTAAAAAAACTACTTAACACAGGTTTCTTGGAAACCTTCGAGAGAAGCAATTGATGCAAATCAACGAGTGTTTGAACCAATGAGCTGAGCAATTAATAAAACGCTCTGGGTTGTGCTGTTATTGGGAATTAATCGATGACGTCGGAGATTTTATCCATTTATTGTTACATTAATGTTGTGGAACATCCGTGATGCAAAACAATATCCAACCTTTATTTCCGTATTATTACTGTTCATGCATCATCACCTGAAACACAGCGAGGGCTTTTAATATTCCATTTCCATAAATAATAACCAAGCTTGAGGTACGTTGCTATAGTACAGCTGCATCGCTGTAAAATCACAAGGGACAGTCTGGGTCATCAGGACACGCTTTCCTCTGAGGTGAATAGAGAGTAAAGGCGTGATCCCACTGAGATTCCGATGCAAATGTATCTCAAAGCCTGGGCTTATTATCATTATTGATATGCCTTCCTTTTTTGATTGATTTCCGAGGTATCAGTTCATCCTTCAGCGCTCCAGCCAACCTTCTTAATTAAAGGGAAGTGAAGACGTTGGCGAATGCAGGTCCATTAAAATGATTAATTATCCAGGCACGGTTTGTCTTTCCTTCTTCTCCTGACAAGCGAGGATCGGCGTTCATTTACATTCCAGATTGGACGCTTGCAGATAAATTTTTCCGAACTATATCGGAATCAGAATCGATTCATGCGCATTGTCGAAAACCTTGGCGTGTAAACACATCCGATGTGCAAACTCCGCTCCTGGAGCTACTTCATAGTCTCAGTACTTTCCCTCATTTGGCTCATTAAGATCTTGCTAATTAGCTGATGAATTCAGTCAGGTGGGATGAAATGTGAAGCGCTGAAGCTTTTTCCTTTTTCCTCGCCAGCCAAACCTGCAGAGACTCACAGGAAGTAGGCACCTGCTGCGCCAGACTGACATTTGAACCTCAGAGTAAATGTAAAGAATCAAGCAGGCTTGGTTCCTGAACATGGCATGTGCATATCATCATAGGAAGATTGTTAAATCCCAATAAAAGTCACTGCTGTTTAAAAGCGGCGCATTTTTAGAAAACCGGCTCGGCGTATGAGAATCAGATCGAAGCCTGAAAAGCACAGCCTTTTATTTCTGTGTGTTTCTAAAAAGCCCCCAGAAAAAGCAATTTCTTATGCAAATGTAGGCTATATTGCTTCAGGTGCCGTATCATTTTGAATGCGTCATTAGATTTCCATTTCCATAAATCATCATAAAGTTTGGAACAAAGTGGTCGCGTTTTTTCTCTCGACTGTCCCGCATGTTTTGGTGAGGAGTTGTCTGCGCCGAGTCTGCCATCATGCCTGTTTTCATCAACCGTAAAAGTACTACGTATTTTTACGTTCAGTAAAAATAATCGTTTTATTTTTCAAGCATCAAATAACTTTAAACATTACTGCGCTAAGATTTTGAATCAAGAAATTCAGCTAGCCTTATTAAGTAAGCGCAAGTTTAAAAAACGCTAATAACGCCGATTTTAATCCTGTCGTGGATTATAATTCTGGAAAATTTACGCATTGTGACTCCTACCAACCTATTTCAGAGACGTTGTACCAGCCTATCACGTCATGCTGTCGAAGTTTCCAGATCGCGGCGCTCCCACTAATCACGATCCCAACTCACGATCCTCTCCGTTTGTGTTCAATTTCCTCCACTTTATAGTTTGTACCTGTGCCAGGAACTGGGTACACCTGCAATCATCATGAAGTATCAACTTCTCTGACATGTCCTATTATATTTTATTGATCTGAAAGGTTGTGCTTAAATCCCAGAACTGTCTGAGAGTCAGTGTTGAGCCCTTGAGCAAAACTCTTAACTCTTAGCCTGAGGCTAGTTCTGCTGTAAACACTTCAGATAAAAGAAACTGATAAATAATTACACCGCAACTATCACAATTACATAAATAAAGAAACATTTATGGGAATGAATTATGCATCATGTGATGCACGCATCCATTTAGAAACAACTGTGGATGAACTCGAGTGCTAATAACTCCCTCATGAGAAACAATGAGAAGTAATTTATTCATGACGGTAGGGGGAAAAAAAACGCCTCGGGGCACTTTTTTTCGACAGCAGGAAATAATAACAAAAGAAGCAAACAGCCGGATTTTGTTTACTACTATTATTTTCACCGACATTTCATTTACACGCGTGTTTGACTTGGAAGTGGAAAAGAAAGTCTGTTACAGCAGAACGACTGGATCTCCTCTTCATCACGCCGCTGATTAGTTTCCTATCGGAGCATGACGAAGAGTGTTTTATTGCTTATATAACTTGTGAGAGAAGAAGAGGGGGGAAAAAGGCTTACGATTATCATTGCTTTTTTAAGACAAGAACATTTCGGACACTTTGAGGAAGTGCCTATAGGTGCACATAAAGCTGGAATATGAATCTGGTGTTTGCATAAGAAACATACACGTCACGCTCTTGCATAAAAGCGTTCTTCAATCTTCCCTGGGTTTGTATGCAGCAGGTTTTTATTTCTCCTGCATGAAGTGAAACAAGCATTTAATCCATTTGCATGCAGCATACCGAGTGATTCATAACTGTCTCTTTGCTGCCTTTTTTTTTTTTTTCCCAGCTCCATTTTTAAGCAGCAGGGACACTTGACACATGCTGATTATCACTGAGGAAAGTGCCAAGTCTTTTGCCCCTTTTGCATAATAAAGTGTGTGTAGACGCTTCACACCGGGAGCGCGTGTGGAAAATATTTACGAGGAACATTGTCACGCATCACCCTCACCGCAAAGCCGCGAGGAGGCGGACTGACATTTAGAGCGGTTCACTTCCCTCTGTGTTGTTGTAGAATTTCTCAATTTGACACGGGTCAGAGCCTGAAGACGAGAAACACAGCTTATTTGGAAACGCCGAGCAGCATGCCTGGACAGCTTCTTCAACTGGAGCCTCAGATTCCTGATCTTGGCTGACAGGCGCGGAACCTGAGATGCTTTTCGGCTGTAATGGTTGTAACGAGTGGCTATTTGGGTTAGCCTAGTCTACGTGCAAGCTCCCAGCAGTCTTCACTTTGTTCTCTGACCTCATCAGTCTGAAGTGTGTTATTCCTCTCATACTACAGTCAACAAGCACAAGGCCTCACAGCTCGGCATCTGTGTGGAACGTTTCGACTTCTCCTTCTCCCTGGGTGTATATGTGGCTTTCTCTGGAAGACAGACCAGAGATAGACCTTGAGCAGTGCAATCAGACATACAATTATTTAGCCTCACAGCAGACGCATTAGCATGTCACGTCGAAGTCTGTCTGTGTGTGTGTGTGTGTGTGTGTTTTTTAAGAAACATGTTAAAAGTCAATAAACTTGGTGGAAAATGGCGAGCCGTCTCTCTTCACACCGCTGTGATAATTTCTGTGGCTCAAAGACGCAAAGGTTTAATTGATTTTCACGTGGTGCGCAATTTATACCTTCGGTCATTGAAAAGCGCGCGGATTTATCCGATTTTTCTAAATCGAGGTTTGTGCACCATGTGAGGAATAAAGCACTCCGTGACATGCTGTTGAAGGAAAACAGTCAGCGGTGGAGCAGAGTGATGCAAAAAAAAAAAAAAACATCCTGAAGTGTTTTCTTGTTCTTATAAAATAGCAATTTCTTTTGTGAATTTTATCCATTTAATGTTGCGGGAAACAAGTTCCTTTACAATGTAGGTAGAATTCGATAAATAGCAATTATAATTACAATTCGTTTTTTTTTTTTTAATTCCTCTTGGATTTTGGTTTGAAAAGCGAAGAAGCATCTCGGTCACTCCGTCTAAGCTCTCTTCTCTTATAAATGGTTATTTCTTCTTTACACACTTTGTCTTCAGCATCACACGCTCTCCAGTAGGTGGCAGTAAAAGCCTGATACACACTTTCTTCACACGCTGCCCGACTTTTGGGCGTAAATCAAACCATGGGTCAGTGCAGAGACTCTAAAGTGATATACTTGTGTAATTTTGAGAAAAATCAACAGCGCGTAAGGCCAGGTCATCGGAATATTGCTTCTTTTTAACTTTCCGAAGTGCTTGAAAAATAAAAGTTGTTTTTGCACTCCACCAAAAGAGATTTTTTTTCCTGCTCTAGTAGGAGCCTTGGGAATTTTGTTCACTTAATAATAATAATAATAATAATAATAATAAACAATGTTTGTGAGTTTACAGTCATTTCTGTCCGACCGGATGTCAATAACAGAAACATGTCTAATACTCAGATTTATATCAGTTGCTTTATATTATCTTTCTGTTTTCTAATGCAAGCTGAAAAACCACAGCAGGTTGTTCTCTCCTGTCCAAATTAAGAGCTTTTCACAAAGCCAAGTGCCTCTTTAAAATAGGCCCAAAGAAACACTAACAAGACCCACTGAAAATAATTGGCTGCCGTGACACCAGATCCTTCAAGTGCGCTTGAATAAAGAGGTCGAGCCCTAAACACAAATCCACCTCATAACACGTCTCATTATTATTCAAATGGGGGTGCCGTTTGTGTCCCAGTAATATTACAGTTACTAATGTAAAGTAGATGTAAAACACATTTTAAACATAAATGTCATTTATGCCTGCCTCGGGCCACGAGCGTTACACTTTACATTGAAATATAACCATTAAAACATTTCACAAATGATTTTTCTTCCCCGCATTAATGTCTGAAGCTTCATCTATTACAGAACAAAGTTTCAAAAATCCACCCCTATGAAATACTTGGAACATACCACAAGACAACAGGAAGTTATCTGAATTTCCTGCAGATCACGAGCAGAAGAATGATAGGTTCTCTAAATTCATTCTTTTTTAATGTTTATAGATTAAAATTGTTTCAAGTAAATATGAAATTCTTCGAATGTCCTTCATGTCAATAGCTTGGATGCTAGTTAACCATGCTAATACTCGAGTAGTTTTTGCACGCATTATAAACTCTATTTGTATTACCCATTATAGATTTATTTGTCTATTTGTGTGTTTACAGAAATTCCTGAAATTTTCACAGAAAATTGTCAAAAAATGATGGTTTTTTTTTCTTTTTCTCTCTCTCAAAGGTCACAGGAGATAAAGAGCTCCGCGATCATCAAATCCCTCTCGGTTCTTGGATTATAAATGATTTCAGTGTACAGGTGTAGAAAAGCAAAGATAAATAATGCTACGTGTGTGTTCTATGCTAATACCAGCGTTACCCCTGGTCTAATATGTTGAAATGAATTTTTGAAGCTATTCGAGATCCATGAATGCGCTTATATGGAGGAATTTCCGGAAGCATATCCAGCACACACCTGATGCAGTGTAATATCAGTTCTTTCCAGCTATTCATCAAGTTAATAGGCTGTGTTTGTGTACTTGCACGGAAATGCCGGCTCTACACCATTAGGCACTTTAATATTCGCCCACACGATGAGAATGTTGACGCAACCGTCATTACGGCGCTAGCAAAACCTTCCTGTGTGAGGTGCGATATGGTCTGAATTGATCAGGTAGCGCAACATGACCGACGACAAAGGACGTAGCATTGTACAACATGTTGTTAGACCAGTGTCTTATGATGTGAGACTGGAATCCAAGAACTTCACAAGTCGAGCTGCTGAAAACGTTTTCTGTATTGCAACGAAACTGATGTTCGAACATCAGTTCTGTCTCTTTTTTCATCTAACGAGCAAAACGTGAATGACACCATTTTGTGGTCTCAACAGGAACACCTCAGATCTCAGAGAAAAGATGTTTTCCAGCACACACGTAAACCTTCACACTGTACAAAAGCCTCTTTAGCATGTACAATAGCTGTAAATTATATGCCCTGGAGAGCATTGTAAGGTCTTTGGCATTGCCCATTGTTCAAGATCTGTGTCCATGAAGCATCAGCCTCGTCTCGAGAAGTACATTCAATTTCTGAATTCAATTTTAACAGTAGACATTGTCACAAAGCGGCTTTGCAGAACTCCAGATCTAGCTTTATATCCCTACACACACAGAGGCGACAGCGGTGAGGAAAATACTCCTTGAGAAAGAATCAAAACACATCCTCTTCTGAGTGACACTGGATAGCGAGACCAGCCATGGTATTTGGTCAGTTTGGTTTCCAAGCAGTTCATTCCTCATGGATGACCTCTCGGGACACCAGGCAACCTATATATTTGACTAGTTTTCTTTAATAGCATGTCACGGTTGAATCCTTGAGTTTGATTGGTCTACAAATGCTAATTAATTTTCTATAAGAGCAGCTCTGACAGTAGTCTCTCTTCCACATGCTCCACACTGAAACCATTGATGTGGTTTTCTTGTAATCACTTCTATAAAGAGGGTTATGGAAGGAGTCTCCAGTGTCGGACCTCTGTAACAGTCAGAGGTTTTTTGAAAGACTTCCGGACAGTTTATACTTTGCTGTTTCTCTGTAACATGACTTCAAATATCTTCAAGAGCGAAAAAAAAATCCCAGGCTGGTGAGGGAACGACTGTTAATAGCTGCTCTAACGTATGTGACGATAGGATCTAACTCGGATAGGACATTTCCATAACATTAAATGTAACTATAATCAGATAAAATGTACATTGTATAATTTTAGTAATAAAAAAGGGTAATAATTGGCAAATTGTTTTGCTATGAGAGGACTAAAACACACTCACACCGTATTAAAAGTAAGGAACGCATAGTGTTATTCCTTACTTTCTTATTCAGTTCATTATTAGCATCAGGCTCATGTGGTAAGCTAGAATGCAAATTCCCAGGGCGGATTTGCACAGAAGAACTGTTGATTTTTTGGTGCTATGTTATGTTGAAGCCCTTATACGTGCTTGTTTTGAGAGGAAGGCAAAGGCCAAGCATTCCTCTGGGATGAACAAGACTGAGCTGCTTCCTCCTACACTCCTCAAAATCCTGCAGCAGGAAGAGACAAGTCGATCTACACCACTGCACTGCTCCATATCCTTCCTGAAGGCCTTGACTACAAAATTCACCCCAGCGAGCCAGAGAAACATAAACCCATTGAAGCGCGGCATCAGACTTAACAAAATCTGCAAACTCTACGCGAATCGAGCAAGGATCAGGGAAGCTAATTATAGAGGATGTGAGAGAATGAGCAGAGCGGCTGAGGTGAATTTAAGATGTCTCTGGCTCTTCTAGTGCAAAAACAGAGAGATCCAAAGCCAACAGTGTGTCTTTGAGACTCGCTAAGATCTCAGCCGAGGCACCCTTGGCAGTAATACCTGATGCTGAAAGATTTCCAATGTGCTACCACTCCAGCTAGCAGTGTTAATATTTCCAAGACCTTTGGAAGATCAATGATTTACAAACAATATTGTTGACATTTATTCCAGCGGAGCTTGCCAGTATAGGGTAACATAAACCCAACCTCAATCTTCTACAGTCTATGCAGGTTTTGACCAGAGGTAGTAAAAGAACAGTTCATCTCAATAAATCGTCTGATTCATTTCAGGCAATGAGTTTAGTTCCCGATGGTACATTAGTGTCTCTTTTTCCAAGAACCTAAGGAATGTGCAAATACTCGCTAATGCAAACTAACAACAGCACAAACATTAGTTAGCGTGGTGATAACTCTGAACATACATGCTAGCTGAATGCTAATAGCTAGCTGCTGCGAGTGAAATATACAAAGTTTATGGAGTAGCAGATAGATTAGAGATGGGTCTCGTTCTCACTACCACATCTGTTAAAATATTGTGCTTTTGAAGAATGTAGCCATCTGATAGCTTATGACCTCACAAGTGTATGATTATGGAGAAATAGAGTGATATTTGAGTGAAAAATACAGTACTGTAAAAGTACAGGCTTTAATAAAGTAACAAAGTTATTGTACCATCCTCTGCTTTTGACCTTCTGAGGATACACTGATGTACAAATTATAGCTGTTGAATTTATAATTATCTCTGCTCCACTATATTCATCGATGTAATATGGCATGCTGGGTGCCACATTTTGTCATTAAGATTAAACGTAATATCAAGCAATAATCAAAGAGCTGTCTTATCACAATGTGTAATGGGAATGCAAACTAAGGCTGGGTTTATTTCCCATATCACAATGAAGACCAGATGAGCGACGAGTGCCTGAGACAGTATGCTACTTTACTTCTAATAGACGCTCAACATCATGCCTGATATAAATGGCAGTGTGTATTTTGAGTACATGGGAACTGAAGCAAGCCTGAAAGGTGTAGACATTGGATGAAGCTTGATCACAGCACTGAGATAACTCTTTCAGGGAAAAGTAGCTAACCATGTCCTATAGAAAGAATGAGCATTCAGTCATGAGAAAACGAACAGGCTCTTTACATTTTTACAGAATTTCTATCAAGAACTTAGACAAAACAAAGCAGGCAAAGTGAGGAGTTAGGAAATAGACATGAAGGAAACTGTTAAGGCTGGAATGACTGACTTTTAATTACATTATTACTGTAATTATCACTAAAAGCATTTGAAGAACATAGATGTGTGTGGGTGGACAAAGAGAGGTGATCAGTGGGACAGGTTGTTGGGTTACTGTGAAAATTGTGATCAGTGATTGGTTGTTGGGAACACTGGTGATCAGTGATTGGTTGTTGGGAACATAAGTAATCAGTGATTGGTTGTTGAGAACAGTAGTGAGCAGTGATTGGTTGTTGCTAACACTGGTGATCAATGATTGGTTGTTGAGAACAGTAGTGATCAGTGATTAGTTGTTGAGAACAGTAGTGATCAGTGATTGGTTGTTGAGAACAGTGGTGAGCAGTGATTGGTTGTTGAGAACAGTGGTGATCAGTGATCGGTTGTTGAGAACAGTGGTGAGCAGTGATTGGTTGTTGAGAACAGTGGTGATCAGTGATCGGTTGTTGAGAACAGTGGTGAGTAGTGATTGGTTATTGAGAACAGTGGTGATCAGTGATCGGTTGTTGAGAACAGTGGTGAGCAGTGATTGGTTGTTGAGAACAGTGGTGAGCAGTGATCGGTTGTTGAGAACAGTGGTGAGTAGTGATCGGTTGTTGAGAACAGTGGTGAGTAGTGACCGGTTGTTGAGAACAGTGGTGAGCAGTGATTGGTTGTTGAGAACAGTGGTGAGTAGTGATCGGTTGTTGAGAACAGTGGTGAGTAGTGACCGGTTGTTGAGAACAGTG